>JAVJGJ010000059.1:80048183-80072358 GCA_035590215.1 Microhierax caerulescens | reverse complement strand
CATGTACACAGTGACTCCCAACAAAGCCAACATTTATTGCATCTGCTTATATACAAAGCCATGAACAAACAGCACATTAATTTTCAGAGAGGACAGTATTTGAATCAGTGCTGTATGGAACTTCATATTTATATTTTTTTTAAAAAAAGCTTGATATTACATTTGGTTAGATCTATGTTTGAAAAAAAAACAATCCCACAGACCTTCAGCTTTTTTCAGTTATGCAGAAGGGCGATCAAAACAATGCCCATAGCTCTATTATCACTAAATCTTCATACATGACACTGAAAATCCATCTTATGTTTCTGCTATAACTAAGAGAGTCCTAATAGGATTAATTTAAATAGTCAGTACTACTGGCATCCCCTACAACCTGCATAACTAAGGGCTCCCCTGTTTATTTCACTTGACTTTTAAAGCATTTTGCTGAAAAATCTTTGAAATAGCCTCAAACATGGCTAGACTGATGGAGATGAATAAGTTTGTGTCTAAGACTCAAAGAACCTACTTATGTATATTAGCACATATGAAAGTGAGCAGATGAGTGACCCTAAAAATGTGTTCTTGAAAATATTTGAATTTTACTCTGCAGTGGAATTCCACCAATCCCCTTTTTCATTCCTATTTACCCATTTTCTTTGCCTTTTACTGGAAAGTGCCTAGGAAACCTGCCAGCAAGGGCTAATGTCTCTGGAGTAACGGGATCAGAACAGCCATGCTATCACTACAGCTTTTTAGGGTGGAATTTGAAAGAGTTTGTTTTGTGGCAGGCTTTCAACTTTATGCAGAATAGTTTCTTAGCTGAGGCATTTGGCAGAGTTCTCTGCATGACTCAGCAGCAGGTCTCCATCTCAGATTTTGGTTATATTAATATCTGGTTTATTTTTTACATGAACTTGTACATATTTATGACTTAACTTCTCTTGCATGCTGCTGGGCTTTCTCTAATTCCAGTGCCTGTCTCTCCAGCTACTCCAGCAAACCTACATGGCATAAGCACACAGTTATTCGGTCTTGGGGTAGGTGGGGAATAAATGTGTCACTGGAGCAATTTTTTGTTGTTAATAGAGATAATTCTATTATTTCTGTCTTTAATTTGGGTTATCTGGGGGGACCTATTTAAATCCTACAACATTCAGGTTCTGTCACACTAGGTAGAAATCGCGACTTTGAGTTCTTGGATTTGGTATTAATGCTAGCCATGCTACCTTTATTAGTACACATGCTCGTTACTCATGCAAGTAATTGCACTAACTGAAAGAGGCTTCCTGTAGCACAAGAGCTGGCCTCCAGTTGTCAGCACTTTGTTGCAGACATCATCACAGAGTCAGCCTGTTCTAAAGTAGCTGAGCAAACACACTCACCCTAACATGCAGGGTGAAGTGCTGATACTATTGCCAACCATTTCAGTGCCTTGAGTGAAGAATTGAAGAGCTGTTATTTTTCTCTGTACTGAGAAGGGAATGGGTCAGGAATGATTGCTGACTAGTTCAAACATAGACGAAAACCAGCTTATGGGTTTTGCCTAGCTCCTTAGGGAAGCAGAGGTGACCTCTTCTGTCCTTCAACATCCTTCCCCTCTGCTCCCCACCACATACCTTTTGAACCCATGGGGCAATTTAAGTCTAAACTGAAAGAGAAGTAGATGTCTCAAAGGTAGTTACATTTCTTGGGCTTCTGACAAAATTGATGACGGGGTAAAAGAACCACATTTAAGCTACTGGAAAGATCAGTGAGCCAAGTTGATGTGCAGGAGCTCCTGCGCAGCTCTGGACTGACCACAGCTCATCCTGTCTCCTGTGTGGTAGGGGCCCTGAGTGACCTTGGAGGGACAGAAGATGGAGTTTCTGTAAGGGTGAAGCTGTGGGGTATGTTCTTCATGGAAAACTAAACTTCATTTCTTTCACTGCTCATAAATAATTTGGTTATCACCACCTCATTGCTTACCAATAAATTTACATTAGTAGCAATATTTGACTCTTCCGTAATGGTTTTCATCACAAGATTCCAATTTCTTTTGACATTAGAGAGGTATTAATATTTCCTTTTTTATAGGTGGGGAGTTTTACTTAGAGGACTAGTTTTGGGCTGAGTACAAAATTATACACAGTCTCCCAAGACTTAGACTAGTGCCCAAGATACTGGGTAATCTTGATTTGCTAATGACAGTTTAAAACCACCCAAAATATTTTTCCAGACTAAACACATTTGCTTCCCCTAATAAAGCTGAGGGGGAGCCAAATGGTAAATAATGAAATACTGAATTCAGTTTGAACTGTCATACTCTTCTGAAAATAAATGCTGTCATTTTAATACTTAACTGTTGTTCATTTTGAAGTATTACTCCTACATAAACAGTAAGACCAGTAACAAATACAGATTTTCATATTTTGAGAACTCTGAGAAGCCTTTTAGCTGTTCTTAATTGGATATCTTAGTTCTCCTGTGGCCATTGTGGAGCAGATGTGCCCTACATATACAGGTGGCAGGCATGGAGGGATTGGCAGCTGCCTGCCTTAGCACTGTCTGGCAAGGTCCATGTACCCCCACTATACGGCAGTGGCCCATCTGTGCTGCTAAGCAGCCCTGCCTTCCGTTGAAAATGCATTTGTGCCCAAATCTGTACTTCATAAAGCTTTCAATTATAATTTTGTGTCTTCATAAGCCTACAAAGAGTGAAACAAAATGTGGGATTTCTGTGTTTCCCAGTCTTTTCCACCTTTTTGACTTTTCACCTTTATGTGCCACTTTTAAAATGATTTTTTCTTGATGTATTGGGAGTCTCACTGACCTCTTATCCCAACCATCTAACCCTTATTTCTCCTTATTCATAGCCATAATCTTAATTTCTATATTGAATCCTTGACTGCCATTTCAGAAATATGCACAGTAGTTGTATGAATATTATAAACAGTTTCCAAGAGTTAACAAATTTGCCGTGTTTGTATGAAGTATTTTAAGATAAAATACTTCTTTTGATCAATAATTTCCATATGGTAAATTGTATCATTTCTTGGGGTTTGGGGGAGGTGTTCATATCTAAATTGTGTGTAGAAGCCAGTTTTCTCCAATACCTTAAACATGGGTTTGTTGGAAAAGCTTGGCTGAGGAGATAACGGGGAATTTATGGAAAGTTTTATTCTTTGAAGACAGATAGTCGGCAACTTTTAGATTTTTTTAAGTGTTATTATTTCTTTTTGTCTGTTCCATGGTTTGTGATGTGAATTTTTAACATGATGATTTTTACTTGCTAGTTATTATGGTTTTTAACATACAAATCTTTTAAAATGTGTTCAACTGAGTTTCATAGAGTTTAACTTGAAAGGAGAGAGTCTAGGAAAAAGATGTGGGTAAATTTGAAAGCTTCTTGCTGAAAGTATATGAGTAGCATATAGTGGCAGTAAAAAATGTACAGCTGAAGAGCTAGAAAAAAATCCCACCCAACAACCAGGAGCTGATGCCTTTTATAAGTAGGACATTTTAAAAGTAATATCTTGGAAAAAAATGGGATACATTTCCAGTGCAGCATGTCATGAACCCAAGGAGCTTGTGACCAAGAGATTTTGAGGTCAGAAACTTAACATGACTGAAAATAATCACCTGTATAGACACTGAAAACATGTAGGATAGTAGCTCAGAATCTTTGCAAATTTATAGGCCACAAGTCTAAGTGACCACATGTGCTGTGGACATACCACACATTATCTTCCCTGCCATGTTGAACCAAGTAATGTTGTTTCCCTGTGGCCCTTAGTCATAGCAGAAGATTGCATGGGCACCGATTCCTGTCAGCCATGGTCCAGGAATCATTGCTTTTGGCTATATGCACAGCCATTTAAAAAAAAAAAAAAAAAAAGGAAAAAAAAAAGCAAAAAACAGCAGCCATTAGTTGGGAGGTGCTGGTGCATGCTGGGCCGTTCTGAATACTGTTTGTACAGTCAAAAGACTGATTTCAGTTCTCTACTGAAATAAAGACATGCTGGCTCCTGCAGGTATGCAAGAAGTTGTGCTTAGACTTTCAGCCTTTGGCTTCTGTTTAGAGGTTGAAGTGCCTGCTTCCAGCTGGATGTGGGAAAGTCTTTGCTGTGATTGTGGTCTGAGACTTTCTGCTACTAATGGACTCCACAGAGAGGCACCTTTTAACCCTCCTGTCACCAAACCCCTCACAGAATTTATGAAGTTGCAGGAAATCAACATTTACAATTCCCATGCTTGAGGACATAACCTATATGCTAACAGCCTGAGATTTCACTATTAAGGCAGCACATGATATAAATTCATAGGGATCACCATACACAGAATAATTAAAATCAAGGACTTCCACTGGAAATGGGATTGATTAAATCTTTTTTTTTCTAGATTGCTGCCCTCAGAGGGTGAATCTTTATGTACATTTGCTAGTATTTAGTAAAGGCAGTCACACTGCAGTCCTTCCTTTACAGACAGGAATCAACAGTGTCTCTCTCCTCGCCCTGGCTGCCTATTTAAATTTGTAGGAACTCTTTATCTTTCAGCCTTATCTGGCTCTGTTGTATTTGATTGAAATTGGCCAGTGGATCTGTAAGTTAGCGAGGGAATGATGAAGGGACGGGGAGACAGATGCATATGATCAGACAAACATCCACAAAAGTAAAGGATCATGCATTTCCTTGCAAGATTTGTCTAAGAAAATCCTCCTCTGATACAAGACTTTTAACTAGTGTCCTCAAATGGCTATCATCTTCCTGAGTGCACTCTGGAATTGCTATCCCAGGAGAGTTAAAAATGTGTTGCAAAGATGGGTTGCTTGTTACCTGGGTATGGCAAATTGAGCTCCCCAGCAGTTCAATGTCTGGCCTGTCACTTGCTCTTGTTTAAGTATCTGGTAAAGGGAGTGAGACTTTAAAATCTGCAGTCATTTTGGTTAGATTTAGAGTAAATGTCTATGGCCTGCCTAGATATTTAAAGAACTGTACAGCTGTACAAAACCAACCCTATTACTGCCATTATTAATCCCATGTACGAAATTCAGAAATAAACCTAACTGCCAAATTTCAAAGCCATTTTGTACTGTAGACACATAAATGAAAACAATGTAATGAATGCGACAGAAGACTTTGCTGCTCATCAGCTGAAGCCACTACCAACTGCATGTGCCCTCTTAACCCACCCTGGTTGTGGACTAAATGACATTAGCATGAAACACACTGGAGCCTGTAGCTGGAGCAAACTGAGTTCAGTCACATAATGCTGCAGTGCCTCAAGCTTTAAGCTGCCACAGCCGAATCCTTCCGGTCATGTGCTCATAACTCATGCGAAGTCTGAGGATTTTAGACTGCTTACAAATGTCAGCCTTTGCGTGGAAAAACGTCTTCAACTTTTGCAGCACAACTGGTGCTCTGCTATGATATTTGCTCTACAATTGGTGCAATTGGTCATCGGACAGGTTTATTATTTACTCATGACCCTTTGTCTTGCATCTAGTATGTAAAAGTTGCAGTTTGAGAATAGAGCAGGGAACGGTAGCGTGCCGAATTATATATTCTAGAGGCTACTGGCATTCCAGCGACTCTCCTGCCACATCTCACATGGCTTTTGCCTCAGCACCTACAGATACAGATTCTTTATCGGCTGAACTGGTGTTTTGAGGCTGTACTTTTTTTTGAAGGTATGTGTGTGCTTGTGCGAGCAAAATGTTCCTTTTCTGGTATTTAAAATCAACACCTAATGGGGTCGTGCCGCAAGGCTGCCTTTTCAATTCAGGTCTTGACAGAAGCAACCGTGCCTTCAGAATTGAATTTCCAGCGAATTATCCACACAAGTATGCTTCGGCAGTACTCCTTGAACGTGCATTCTTCAGTGCTTCCGATGCCGCCACGACTAACAGAGTATCGCCGGGCTGCGTTTGCGCTTTGCCTCACTCAGCGAGCTATCAGCAGCCAGTTCACACTACAGTTTGCTTCCTTGCCCTGGCCAGGCCCCGATTCCAGAGAAATGTCAGCAGCGAGGGCCCCTGCGGCTCCCAAGCCCCTGGGGCAGCCCCTGAAGGGAGAAGGGCCGCGCCGCCGGGGCCCGGGGATCCCGCCCGGCCTCCTCCCGGCCAGCGGGCCGCGCCTCGGCCCCCATCCAGCGCCCTCTGCCGCCGCCCGACCCTGGGAGGGGACGGGGACGGGGCCTGACGAAATGGCGCCCGAGTCGGCTCCATAGAGTCCCGCTGGGCCGGAGCCGCCGACCCCGGGAGAAGGCAACAGGGGTTCGGCTCTGCCCTCCTTCCCCTGTGCCTCCTTCCCAAGCCTGCGTGGGTCACGACAGGGGAGGCCATCAGGCCTTGTTGGCCTGTGCCCGCAGCGCGGCCTGCCTCTGTCCTTGAATTTGGTCTTGGTCTGGAACAGAGAAAATCGCCAGCTAGAGGAGAGCTGCCTTTCAGAGGCACCGTGTGCCCGACCCCGTGCTCAGGCTGGTGCCTACAGGATCCATATGAACAGGCCTTAGGTGCCCACGCTCAGACTAGAGCCTGCAGGATCCGTATGAACAGCCCTTTGTCACCATTTTTTTCACATGTTACTACTGCTCAGCGTACAAGCCATTTCCCAAAGAATCTGCTGCCCTGAACCTGGATTTAAGAAAAGACAGTCAATGGGGGACACAGCTTTCCTGAGACTCTGCAAGTACTGGAAGCCAGAGCAGGGCACTGACCATTTTCTTTACTGGGGAGCCCTGTACAGGGATACCCTACGCTTTACTTTTAAAATTTTGAGTAAAGTTTCTCTGTGAATTAGTTTAACACCAGCTTGTGAAATTTGGTTCACAAGAGCAACATTTGAACAACCACACTTGAAAGTCTGCAAATGAGTAAAATGGCATTAAAAGATCAGGAGAAAACATCAATACAATTTTTTGCTACCACAAATGATATAGCCAAATTCCCAGCCTTTAGGGAAATTGAGGGGTTAGCACACCCAGCGAGTGTGCTGAGGGATGGAGCCACATCCTGGGAAAAACACCACCTTGCCAGAGCTGTTTCTCTTGATATTTGAGTAAATTACCATAAACCTTCCTTGCAGCCCTCAGGTGATGGCTGAAACGTTTTGGGACCCACTCTGCAAGGGCAGCAGCACCGCAGCCTCACCCAATATGTTTATTGTTCCTTCTTTCTCATACCCAGCCCCCCCCCTGCCCTTTACAACACCGTTCTCTGAGGCTGCAAGGAGGAGCTGTATATTTATCATCCTGTGGCCATTTCCCAGCACTTGATGTGCCTCACAGAACCAATGTGAACAAAGCCCCTGGCCAGTGGAGCACCAAGGCCGGCTTTTGGCTGCCGAGGCTGTTGCCAAGGTGTGGGATGACGCACGGTGACCTGTGTCAGGCGCAGGCAGGCCAGCGGGTGTGGAGGCCGGTGCTGACCCTGCTTCACACGAGGCCTCTGGGAGCGGTGCCCGTGTGGGAGCTCACCCCTACCCGCTCCAGGGCGCCAGGGGAGAGGCTTCACCGCCCACCGGCGAAGGCTTTTAATGAACGCTTCGCCCGACAGGCCGCCGCGACCTCCCCTCAGCGCCTGTCCCGCCAGGGGGCAGGACAACGCGCGCTGCCCGCGCCAGGCGCAGCGTGAGGCGGTTTTTCACGCCGCTTGGCCGCGCAGAACACCTGGAGGACGTTTCTGGCGCTCGCTACTTCCCCGACCTGCCCTCGAAACAGAGGCGCAACCAATCGATCCCTCCTCGGGCGAGGAGCGGGACTGGCGGGCCGGGCCGGAGCTTCTGCGGGCCGGGCCGGGTGGGCCGCCCGCCCCGTGCCGGCCCAGCGGGGCATTAGGGTTAACCGGCCGCCGCCCCGTGAGAGAGCGAGGGGGCGAATCCTGACCTGAAGTGCCCCCACCCCACCCCTTTTAGGGCGGTTTCAGTGTTTCTGGTTCATTCGCTCCCCGTTTGAAAGGGCAGAGCAGCGCGTTGCCGCCTCCCGCGGGTAAGGTCCCTGTCAGCGTCCCTAACTGGCCTTGGCCCGACCAAACCCGCGTTTCCTGAACAAAGGGGCTTTTTAGACCAAACCGGTGTGAGATGGTCTGTAAAAGGTGGAAAGACCCACTCAAAGACACCTTTTTTAGTAAGAGGGACAGTTAGTTGGGCCTGCTGTGGCTGTGAGGAGGCACACACCGCTGCGTGCCGTGGTACAGCCTGGGGCCCAGCTCCATTCCCCGTGGCTGCAGGGACATACTGCGTCCCCCCGCCAGCCCCAGGCTGGACACCCCACGCCTACAGGGGCTGGGGGTTAACCGGGTCCTGGGACGCAGTACAGAGGGCGAACCGCTGGCCTGGGTGCCATAGCAAGGGTCAGGGCCCCTGCCAATCCTGCCACAGCCTGGGCCCCCTTCCCTGCAGGGGGCTGGGGGTGTGGAGGGGAAACACGGTGAATGTGGGAAGATACAGGTAGAAGGGAGGCAGGTGCAAGCACCGCAAGAAGGGCATGCTCCATGCGCGGGACAATCTGCAGAGATGCAAGTTTATGTCTTCCAGAAAAGCTTCAGGCGCTGTGTGCTATCTGGCCCTGCCTATGCTGACACCAGGTTACCTGACTGGGTGTATGAAAGCTGATGGGGTTACATGTTGTAGATTAAACTGCAAATGCTAAATTTATATTTAGTTACTGTGTGACACGAAATAATTTTGTAGCCTGTTCTGCATCTGCAAGTAGAAACAGCCAGGCACTGCAGGACAAAAGCCTTTGCATCGAGCAAAGCAAGCAATACAAAAGCAACACAGAGCATCAAAAATCCACAAGACATATTCTATTGCAGTGCTGTTTGAAGGCAAATTAAACATCTCCATTGTGAAACCTGATTGAAGCATGCAGTTCCCACTGCCAGGTGCATGGTGCACCTGAGCTGGAGGAGCACATGCATGCAGCTCCAGTAATGAGGTGTGCAGGGTGGGGCCCTGGCATCCCTGCACACAGATGTCACCGATGTATGAGGTGATCTCAATAAAATTTTGCAGATAAGAAGTACCACATGCTCACAATAAAGCAATCCATAGATGCAAACAGTGGTTCAGGAAGGCAGGTTCTCTGCACCTGTCTGTTTCCTGCAGTGGCTGCAGGATGAGGGCTGTTGGACAACACTGGATGTTTTCTCTTGAGAGGCTTTGGAAATGTAATAAATCATTATGGATAAGTAACTAAAAAAAAAAAAAAAAAAGAAGACGACTAAGCACTCTCTCCCTCCTCCAGGACAAGGAGATCTGACTGGCAAAGATGATGGGAAGGTTCAATGCAGTAGAGCTTTATGTTCCAGTTTGGTTTAGCCTTTGCTTCTGGGGAAAAAAAAACAACCCTGTAAAACAACACAACAATCCCCAAACTTACACATTCATCTTAAGTGGTCATGAAATATTTGCACTAGTGGACTGGAGTTGCCAGGAGTGAAGACAGTGCCTAAAATTCTGGCTATTCTTTTCCAGTTTGTTTACCACATGCAGATTGCTCCGCTAGTGCCCTAAAAAGGGCAAAAACAACAGCAGTCCGGCAAAGAAGTCTCCAGCTCAGCTGCTCACCAATACAAAAAAAAAAATGAACAAAATCTGTGCAAATGTGCCTTGTTTCAACTCCAGCAATGGGTTGAAGTTGTTGTGTGCTAACGTAAAATACTACAAAGTTGCATGTGCACTCACAACTCCAGACCTTGGGATGCCTGAGCTAATGGTTTGGGTTTGGTTGATTTCTGGTGTTGAACTACACGCAGCTCCAGGATTTGTGCTAGTTCTAAAGGGCAAGTTGTCATTACACAAGTTTTGCTGTGCTTTTCTGGACACCAGACAAATGGCCATCTTCCAGATGCAGTTGGCACTAATCTGGGGTTCTTTTACAGCATGACCCCAGTTTACCACTGCAGCAAGCACACAGCAGTTTCTGCTCTTATTTGTATTGTCCTTTCCTTCTCCATGAACTACGAAGTATCACAAGCTATTGCAAAGCCAGGTCCAGGGTTGGCCTAAGGCAGACATCAGAGTGGACAGGTGCTATCACTGCTGTCCAGAGACCAAGAAACTCCTTCTGGCAAGAGTGGTTTGTTATCTAGTGGCCTCGTTCCCCTTAGTGTCCACCTACTCCTCCTCTATCCATTGCTTCTAGGAACTTTCCGAGACTCCTGTGTAACCCAGCCTTTGGATGCTTCAGCCAGAGCACTGATGTGCCACCAAACAGCTGGCACTCACTGCTGTCTAGGTAGCCTGCTTTACTTTCTCTTTCACACTCAGGTGAATCTGATCTGGCATCTTCCAAATTAGGGGCTGGTGGTTCAGGATATCCACCAAATATCCCAAAAAATATCCCAAGATCAAAGGCTTCTTTCAGATGGAAACAGGCAGTTCAGTATGCTACAGCCTACCTCTGTTACACAATTTTAAATTACAGGGGGAAAAGAGAAAAACTCAAAATAAAACCCAGACTTAAGGAAAATTTTACAGGCAATTTATGAGCAAGGAAGGCAGCTTGATTATTCCAACAAGCTGCCTGCCCTGCCCTGCTACCCTTCCAAAGCTGCTGGAGTTGGTGGTGTTGCATGATGTGTAGCAGTGTGAACAGAAGCATCACTACATGGTGGGGAAGAAGTAATAGCAATTAAATAGAAGTGGACACCATCATGACCCCAATGTCATGCCCTGGCACTCATAGCTTCTGCGACAGCAGGGTAGAAGGATTCAGAAGGAATTCCTTCCTCCTGTTCTCAGGCAGTGTCAGAGGAGCACTGCCCATGTGCCGATACGCTTGCACAGTACCAAACACCATTAAGCACCCTGTTCTCAGCTCATCTGCTGGCTGTATATGCCAAAACATTGTTATCATCAAGCTTGTCAGAATACCTAAACAGAGGACCATGACTTCACTGAGGATCACAAACCTATGCAGAGAGAAGACAATTCTATCCAAAATGGAACTGCAAAGATCTGGACTAGGCAGGAAAGCAGAGCTACCAATAAAGCAGGCTTCTGAAGAGGTCTTATTCCTTGTCTGACCCTCACCTTAATGCAGCTGATCCCTTCTCCTGTTTGAAAACAGGATGTATGTTTTAGTTGTAGAGTAACACCTATGATATCAAGTTATAGAAATAGCTTCCACAGCTGCCTCGGTCAAGGATTTCACCATCGCAAATGTTTCTGCAGGATGACAGATGCAGTAAATAATGCCTTGTCTTAAACTTAGAATATACCACCTTCTCTGTACAACTGCTGCTCAGTGCTGTTGTAGAGCTGTGCCCAGGGAATAGAAAGCCAGATGCATGTTTAAAATTGTGGGGAAAAAAAAATGCCAGCTGGAGACAAACTTTACCAGTATTTTGTACTTGAAATACATTGAGCATGGTGAGCATTGTTCAGTTATTTCAGTTGGTTTGGGCTCCTATCCAGTACTTTTAAAAAAACTCCAAAGCTAACGTGCAGCATGATGGGATAGTCTTTGGCAAGGGACATCCATGCAGTTAATTTAACTGTCACATTGGTGTCTTGTAATGTTACAGTTTTAGAGCCTGGCTCACCACAAGCAACTAGACACCACTCAGAAGGAAGGCCATTTCTGGACTTGGGTGAAGAACCTGCTGAGCCTGGAGGACTAACAAAGTCAGCAAGAGTTGAAACAAGGTTACCAAAATGGCCTGAAGTTCTTTTTTATTTTTCTTGGCAAACCCGAAGAATCTGTTAACGGAAGTATCACTTCTGTAAAATGTTTTTAGACTTAAAAAAACACTTGCGAGACAGCTTTTTTGCAAAGGAATCAGAATGGGGAGCGATAGGATAAACTTCACCATTTGGGAAGTTAAGATGTTTAGACTGAGCAGTGCAGCAGCACACTGCTCAGGAGATGCCAGTGTTCACAGTGGGAAGGGCAACTTTAAGGTAAGACTTGTGTAACTGTTTATTAAAGCAAATAACACTTCCCTTTCATCGCTATTCTGTGACTAAGCATGGACTTGTACCTCAGCTTTATCTGTGTTTACTGTGACCTGGACTACCTGACACCTTTTCAAGTTTTTTTGCTGTTCATTTTGTTATCAATTCAAGAGGTTAAGGAATGGATGTCAAAACCAAGGAAGAACTTTTCACCCCTTATAAAATAAAGGTGTAGGACTTCTTGCTGCAACAAACTGTGGAAGTTACAAGTATATAGCTGATTAAGAAAAGGGATGAGACAAAATTAATGGAAACTACATCCATCAGTGGCTACTGCAAATACATAGCATGCAGCTCTGGAGGTCTACTGAAAAAACAACACTCGAAACTCAACAAACAGTAACTGGTGAACCATGGAAAGACCACCGTCTATATGCCCCTTCTCCAAGCATCTCCTGTTAGCCACTGGCTGATACCATGCAGCGCACTGTGCATTGTCCAGGAGGTGCATAAAGTGGGCAGAGCTCTGCAGGGGAAGAAGTACCCAGTTACATGACTGAGAACTGTGTTACACACACTCACAAGCAGCAACAGTCCCTGCTACGATGCTTATTAACATTTGAGTCCTTAACTATGTCAACTTAAAATGCTTTTGTGTTTATGGTAAGTTTAAAATAGAATAAGGAAGGGGCCCGTGCAAATGCAGACTTATTTCTGAACTACACAGATTATGGTCCAAATTTTGCTAGACTTAATGGTATTCCTTCCTCCCACTCATACTTTCCTCCCCGTTCTAGCTTGAAAATCAGCCTGTCAATCAACTGCACACATTTCTTACATAGTCTAGATTGTTTCCTGGCTTCCTGCCTTCAAACATTTACATTCCTTGAGCAGCAAAACCTGTCCACACAGTACATAAGAATATAGGTTCGAAGTACATCATTAGTGATACTGTTTTTCCAACACCTCAGAAATTACTTTCACATCTTTTAGCCTATGTATAATAGGATTTGCTTCCTGAGTCTCTTTACTTGTCACTTTTATATGCAAAATACTTCAGAATAACCCAACCAATAAAAACCTCAATTCCACTGTAGAATTCAGATGTTAAAGGAAAACTTTGTTCTTTGTCCATCTCACTTACCCCCCCATCCCCCCTTTTGGTGGCTGTTTGCTCTACTTCAGCACTAAAGCCCAACTGCTCTAAATCTAAACACTGCTCAGGACATATGGGAACAAATAGCAAAATGAACTCCAGTGAGCACTGGTGAGCATATCCTCCCTAGGTATTCACACAGGTGTTCAGCCAAGCACTTCAGTACTTTGCTATGATATGAAAGCAGTCACTTCACAATGAAATCTTTGGGCTAGAATCTACAGAATCAAGCAAAACCCTCAAAACAACCACAGAGATTACTACTGGTTGAAAAATACAATGTGTTTAGTTTAGCTAGTAGTGTCAGCTCAATAGATCTGAAGGAGAAGGTCTCTTTAGAATGAGGATAGCACAAAGCATCAGCAATACAACCATCTCCCATACTGTTTTTTTTGGGGTTTGTGTTTTTTTGTTTGTTTTCCAAAATGCCTGATCCTGGTCTGGGATTGTTGAGCTGCTCCACACTTTTGATATCCAGCCATCAGAAGATTAGCAGTGGCATTCAACTCTAGGTGTACAGAGGGGCTTCTGGTACTCTCAGAACTGAATTACAGCACATGCTGTCACTGATCTCAGAAAGGTCAAATGCTTTTCTGATAAAAGGTTTTGGTCATTTACCAACATGTAAGCAGAAAAAAAAAAGAAAAAAGAGGCATTTGAAGAGGCAATTGTGAGCCACTGCCTAAACTCTTACATTGGATGTTCTCAGAGAATTTGCTCATGAAAGTCCAGAAAGTCTGAGGTAGGCTGAAGGGAATTACCATTTAATACTGACAGCCTGCCTAGAAGATACTAGGATTATGCCTTTGCTCGAAAGAACAACAAATCATGAAGTACAAGTCATGCAGCACCACAGAATGAGGCCTTTTTGTGTACAACGTCAACCTCAGGGTGCACCTAGACCTTCCCCATGCATTTTAGCTGACCTAGAAAGCTGTGTCAACACCCTACTCCATGACCTGCCAAGTCAGCTCTGTGGACAGCAAGCAGGGGGTTATTAAAACAGCATGCACCAAGTGAGCAAGACCCCCAGTTTCAGCCTCCAAGTGCCAAGTGGGCTCTGGCTCAAGCAGCATCGGAGAAGCATGTTCCTGACCTCTCCTTCCAAGTCAGAGCAAATTTCCCAGAAAGGGACCAAACCTTTTTTTTTTTTTTTTTAAACTAAATGCTTTTAATAGAAAACAAAATACAAAATAACTCTTTCCAGAAAGCAGAAATATTTAATCTCTCCAAATGACAAACTAGAACGTGCTTTTTCCGCAGATCCTTGTTGTAAATGCTGATGATTTATCTCACAAAGTGTTCATGAAACTGATATTGCAACATGTTGAGAAAAAATCCAACACTGGCAGAGCTGCCTCTGTTTATGCACAATAATTTAGTAATACTATTTTTTCCCATGTCATTTTGTGTGTTGTCTCTCCCTGTCTCCCTCTCCCTAGACTGCCAATTTCCATTTACGGAAATACTTCTGTGAGGTGCAGCGGCAGACTGACATGCCTCATTTCCATTAGGAGTCCAAACTTAGCTGCTTCAGTTCTATTGTGCCCTCCCTCCAGACAAAGCAAGTTGTTTATTACCCTTAAAACCACTGCTCTACCCCCACTGTCTTCCCATCCTCAAAACACAGTGCAACCAGATTCAGAAAGATTCCTAATTAATGGAACATAAATACAAATATCACAGCTAGTACCCGGAACCAAACCCAAATGACAATGCAGAGATGGGCCCCAACTGAGGTCAGATTTCCATCCCCTCACTAAACAGAAAGATGGTGTTTTCTACTTTAGTTAGTCCAAAATATTCCAGAAGTGCTCTAGGGAGCTGTAATATTTCAGACCACTATCACTTAGAAAATAGATAATGTTCTTTTAATAGAGGGGTCTTAAGATGCTGGTCCTCTGCAATACCAGGAAAACAAAAGCAAAACAAACAAAACACACTGGGCCAGTAGTTCTCCACACACTCAAGCCTCAGTTAACAGTAGGTAACATGTGCCCATTAATCAATGCAGGATATTTAAGTGCAGGTCAGCAGCTTATCTGGTTGGCAGTTTCACTTGTCTGGACCAGGCTTTTGTTTTCCCCAAGCTACTGGCTTTACTCTCCTTGTCCCCATCCTTAGAAGTTCAAGATTAGACTGCATACATATTTTTATCAGTCCTCCTTTTTTCCTTATTCCATTCAACAGCACAGGCCTTTTTGTGGACAAGACATTTTAAAGCATTTGCATCACTCTGAACATGCCTTTCAAGGGGACAGAGGAAGAAAAGTGTTTCACAGTCAGTAATCTCAGCTTGCAATGGACTCTGGCATTCAATACACCCACCCACTTCCCTAAGAAAAAAAAATATTAATGTTCCTGATTTTCTTGTGCAATTCCAGTCACTAGAAGAAGATTACAGGCCATAAACTGTACGCTCAGTACATTATTCATTTGTCCGGTATATACACCAACCAGTTCACTGGAAGACCCATCTGCAGGGGCATTGCAGTAAGTGTTCCGAATGTCCCAGACCCGGACTGAATTGTCCATCGACGCTGAAGCAATTAAACTACTATCGGGGCTAAAAGTAAGGCTGGTTATGTTGTCCGTGTGGCCCCTCAGTTCTTTGTAAAGAGATCCTGATGCCAAGTCCCACAGCTTTAGCCGCTGGTCTTCACCCGCTGATGCCAGGTACTTACCGTTGGGAGAAAATGCAAGTGCTAGCACAGGGCCACGGTGGCCAGTGAAAAGACGCACTGAGTTGCCTTGCTGAGTGCTCCACAAGCGCACAGTTTTGTCTGTGGAGCCTGTTGCTAAGTAATTGGAATTGGGGTGGAACTTGACACAGTCTACATCCGCCAAATGGCCTGCGTAGATTCGCAGTGGGTACGTCCGATCGAATGACCAGAGCCTCGCAGTGCGATCGTGGGAGCCACTGGCAAAGTACAGGCTGCAGGGGCTAATATCCAAGTCCCAGACAGGATAGGCATGTCCTTGGTACAACACGGTGTTTGTAAAGCTCCCAAGGTCCCAGTATCTGATGGACATGTCCTCAGAACAAGATAAGAGTCCTGAACTGTCTGAAAGGAACCTCGTGCTATACACAGGTCCACAGTGCCCTCTCAGGATCTTCATTTCTGTGCCTGCGCTGTCATCCTCTTCCTCCTGGTTGGGGAGGAGAAAAAGAAACAAGAAAGGGAAGCATGTTTATCTGTTCAACAAATACAGGAACAACCATGAGGAAAACAGGCGGATGTTAATACAGAAGAAGTTATTTTAGACATGGCATGTTTTGTGCGACTCCTGAGGCACAAACATTGCTAGTGCGCTTGCTACACCTAGGTTAATCCTGAAAGCGGTGGCAAGATAAGACTTTTATATAAAGGTTTTATCTTCATTTTGGGTAACCTCATGCTTAACCCAAAAGGCACCTTAACCTGATATTATGTGCAAATAGGGGAAAAAAAGATATTTTATGATATTTTTCTGTTTGCTAAAAACATACGCTTATTCCCTAGCCACTCTCAGCCAAACTTTTGGCTAAGATGCTGAAACAGATCTTGCTGTCTGTTCTTTGGTGTGGTCATTATTGGAAGTGAATCTCACAGTAGACAAAAAGAAACACAGATGTCTTAAAAGGCAGGAGATGGAAAGACAAAGCATATTTGAAAAGGTGTCTGCTGGACATTTTTAGACCCACATGTGAACAGAAACCCAGTTAAGCTGTAACATCTATTTCTCCATGCAAGCTCCATCAGGAGGCTTTCACATCCTCATCCTTCAAGAACAGCAAATATATGCAGCTTATTTAGGTCAAAAGATCTGTTTTTGGGTAAAGTTGAATAAAGACAAAAAGGATGGCACTGGAAACCTTTTTATCCTGTGATTCTCCAATGCAAGTACCAGGGCAAATAGCCAAGTAAAGGCTTTCATGTTTAAACTGCTCAGTACCAACAGAGGGTAAGAGCCTCTGAGTCTACTCAAGTAGCACTTCTCAACACTCAAAGGCTACAAGTTTCAACACATCGCAGCTCAAGAGAGTGTCCTTGCCTGACAAGCTGAGGCCTTACTGACAGAGCGCGTGATAACCATGGCTTGGGCGTGATAACCATGGCTTGGGGTGCACCTGTCTAAGTGGCTTGAAATCACCCTTCCTTGGGGCTATCAGGCAGATACTCTTCCTCAGTACTGAACCAGTAACACCCATTCACAGACAATCTCTGCACATCAAATACAACACAACGCCCTTTTGTTTGTGAGCAGCTCCTTTAACTTTTATCATCACCAACTGGCCCGTTTCCTGCAGAAGGAGCACTTCCTGCCAAGAGGAAGCCCAGTTCCCCAGGGCTGCTGGACTGCTGACGACCAGTACAAGCCAGTGTGTCATCAGCGGCTCTCTTGGCTGACATGACATCTCCCATTCCTCTAACCTCGGGATCCACAGACAGTTTTGCTTCAGACTTAACAGTAGTCCTGAAAGCCCTTCTCCTCCAGTGGTTTCAAATCTCACATCAGAAGTGAGGAAGCTCTGAGCTAACTAGCTCGCTGCCTTTCTCCATCTCAACTGTGTTGAGCAGTAAGCAGCAAGCTGTGTTTAGCAATGCTAAATCTCTTCAGAGTAGTTGGTGCCCATGGGAGTTTTATGATATGGCTGGGAGCAAACTTCATCTCTGCTACGGAGGTAAGGCAGAGAGAAATTGCAGGCTCTAGCATGCAAAGCCCCATTCTTATTTAAATTGCTTTTTCTACCTCTGATAGACCTTTTCTTGCTGGAATCCACAGCATCTCTAGGGTGTTAACCACATTAAAGCAGAGAGGGTAATACCTGCAGCATTTTATACTATTTAATTATGACCATAAAATTCCTGACAAGTTACCAGTGGAAGCCCATTTAAATTACCTATATTGTATTATAGTTTCTGTAAATTCTGCAAGTCCAGGTACTTAATTTTGTGATTCTGAATTCATATAGGGATGCTTGGGCTGCCTGCAAGCACATACCCTTTCTTACAAGCATGTACTCTTCTTGTATTACAGTAGCAGCTTATTTGTCAATGCCTTCTGCATAATTCAAAACTATGCTCCTACACGGTCACAGGTTGCAAATCTTACTTCAACTTCTGTTAATATAAAACTGAACACTATATTATAGCTCACCAAAACCAGTATGCCTATAATGCCTCCAAGTTGCTGAATTCTTCTGTTTCCTCCCTAAGTCTGCTGGCCGAATTTATAAAGCAGCTGAAATGCAGCCACTAAATTACTGCCTTGCAGAACCAAGCTTCATTTCTTTGTCAGATCAAACATGGTGTTCCTTGCATCCCACAGCTACTACCATGTAGGTATGTATTTGCAGCAGCTATAGAAAGGTTGCAACCTGTATTACAAATCAGCAGGGAGGCAGGAAATCCCTCTTCCTAGTATTTTTTCAGGATTCCAGTTTCACACAGTGAATATATTTCCTGGATGTAACATACCACTGGACACTACCCAGATATCAGTTAGCTCCTTCTGAAGTGGTTGCTGCTCGAGGTTAGCATGAACAATTTGTACTTCCTTGGAATGGACAAGAAATTAAGTTACATAAGCCTATTTTAATCAATAACCCTAATACACACACACTAAAAGGTACCTTTTACTATTTGAATTATCCATTTTGAAAAGAAGTACTATAAAAACAGATTTTAAGTAGTAAGATAGAACTAGAAAACCTACTAATACTACTAAAACAACCGAAAAAAAAATTACTCAACAGTGAATGGGAAATCTTCCTGAGCAAGTACAAGAATCCCAAAAATTATGTTATTAAGAAACTGAAAAGAACAAAAATGTTGGCATGTTTTGTTACACAGGACACTTTCCAAATGGTACACCTATGGACAGATTGCACAACTCCTTGGCTATTACTTAAAATCAGTAATGGATTTTGCATGACAAGTCATTTGGACCCTTAAAAATGTACTGCTGATGCATTTAACCTTGTGAGCAGCAAACATTATCTAGCTGACAAAAATTATCTTGATCTTCCACCCAGCATAAGCCTCAAGGGAATGAGTAAGCCTCAAAAAGCAACAATGATAACCTCAAACCAAAACAAAAGTTCACTCCACCCCTCCTTTTTTTTTTTTTCTAACTAGTAACAGGTTTCCCTGAGTGTTGTGATCTCTCCTCCTGCAGTGTTTTTAAGATGTCAAAAGGGAAAGATCCCTTATCTGCCTATAGCAGGGAACTCCTAGCAGGGAATGATGCAGAAGTAGATACCATGGGCTGTCTTTGTAGGACATTTCTTACCACTCCTTCCAGAATTCCCTCCCACCTACCATCCACCAAGGCGTCAGCATCATCCCTGCTCATTACCACTTGAAGGACCACTGCCACTTAAAAGCAGAACTGAATGTGGTCAAGTCTTAGTTTTCACAGAATTTAAAGACTGCTACTCTTGTGGTTTGGAACAGAGAGTATTATTTTCTGTTGCTGATTTATGTAGTACAGCCATGAACATGACAAAATTGCAAAGAGACAGACAATATGTTCATTTGCACAGCTGCAAAACTGCATTTTTATACTGGACCTTAAGTAAAAGAGACTATGAAGTGACATTTGTGAGATGCTACTATAAAGAAAACAGCACTACTTTATCTCAAAATGGTAAGCTGCTTGTGTTTCCAAGAAGCAAGGCAACACTGGTGAAGTACACTGGGGCATCACGCTGAGCAACATTCACTACACCTAGCAGACAACTTTGACCTTAGTGACGCAAAGGCTTTACGTGGTCTAGGAAAAAATTATGTTCTCTAACACTTTTGCCAAGTCTCAACCTCATTTTTATATATATATCTATGTATATACACAAAAAGAGTTAATAAACCCAGCAGTGGTTTTAGTGCCACCCTGAACAAGATCCACTGAAACTAGCACAGTTTTAGACTTCTGTATCTTCATAAACAGAAAGACGTATTTGCTTGCAGCAAATCAGAAACCAAGCTGAAGAATAATTATTTCAGGCACTACTATTTAAATACAGTATCTAAAGCTAATTAAACTGTACAGACATCAAGCAAAATTTAGAAACCTTACAAAACCCAACCAAGTTTAACATCCTCACAAGTTACTCTATAGAACTCAATGAAGTAATGTGAGAGCACATTCAGAATTTTTGATCTTTGTCAAAATTTTCATCAGATTTATTGCTGTGCATTGCTGTCGATCAGACTGCAGTGACAGTCTGAAAAACAGTCCCTGTTCGCACTGAGCTGCATTACTATGGTTGCAGCGTGGTCAGGATGGTCTTGTTTGGGCTGTCTTAGTATTCGTGGCTTCCACTCCCATGGCACCCAAGTGGATGCTGGTCTGTTCCCACTCGCGACCCTGTGGGTGCCTGTGTATTTTTACTTAGGGCTTGCAGACACCAGGATTTATTTCCTTTGTAGTCTACAGGCTTTCATTTGCATTTGGGACATGTAACCAGCAATGCATTCAGGCTGGTGTCCTCCTTTAACTTTGAACTCCTGATCAGTTTGCTATTTGTTTAGTCAGTGGTGAAAGTCATTCAGGGCAATGATGAGTTTGATCCGTACTGGTCTTTGACCAGTTTCTGGTTTTAGACCTGTGCACAAATACTGCAGCACAAAGAAAATATTAAACATCCAACAAGAGCCATTTGTACTCAAGCCTCCATGCCTGTTTCATAACACGCGTACAATATGCAAGTATGTGCCTACATGCCAAAAAAAGCTAATTCACACTCCTGATAAGCTGACAATATCTCACTTTTCTATAGTCTGTAGCCAAAGGAGGTGACCTGCTGATCTACCAGAAAAGTTCCCCTCTGTTGCAGGTTATTGACATTTGGTTTCCGTGACAGGCAATACAGAGTCACATGTCATATGAGCTGTATGAGCTGTTGCAGCTTATAATGAAAACAAGTCCCTAGCTCTATCCTGGGTTAGTCTGACCCACTTACCGCTCACTCTGCAGAAAGGGTTAACCTGGGAAGCAGTAAGCATGCCACTGTGCTATCTCACCTGGATGCCTGCCTCTAGTTCTCAAGCTGACTAACAAAGCAATCCCTTAACCATAGATCTTGGCATACAGCAAGCTCTCTGCAGTCTTCCAAAATAAACAGAACCCTGCCACTAGGTAATTTTTATGAGAAGAAAAAACAATGGAAAAAAGGATGTTTCCCCTGCTAAATGTTCAACACAAGAACAAATGAGGGGTTTTTGGGGGGTTCCCGCTGCCCCACCTGCAAAAGGGGAGCGATTAAACAAGAGTCACAAATTCTAGTCTCTAACCAAATATAAGATGCTATGTGGGAAGCTCTGGCAAAAGGGGAGGAAGGGTGGGACTAGAAGGCAAAAAGCAAAAAAGAAAAAAGGGGGGGAGGTGGGAAAAATAAACAAGATGCTGTCTAGCCTGGCATGCGAAGGCACACATCCCTGTCCTTGTCTCCAGCACTCCAGAGTGGGAAGCCTCTGAAGTTTCTACACTGCAGGTTCCTTAGCAGTCATTTTGCATAATATTTCCATGCTAACTCTTCACCTCTGGTTAAAGTGATTCCTGAATAGAATTTTGCACTTAGGCATCTCTCCTTCTTCCAGAGGCCTCAGGCCAGTCTCCTTTTGGCTCCTTCCTTACTTTTGTCTTTACTTTCCTCTTCCTGCATCTCTCCCCTGCTCTCCACCCTTCTGATTTGGTGTTCTGAGCCACTCTTCTTCTAGTCTTCATTCACCAGTGTGTTTTTACTGCCTGCATCTGCATGTTTCATCTTCCCATCCAGAGGAAGGCTCCATGCTCCTCAGGAAAGGGAGCGTTCTCTAGCCACCTGCTCTTACTGGGCTGTCTGTGTACTGTTGTCTGTTTAAGGACAGCTGGAAGATCAGCACCTCAGACTAAAACTATGACCCCAGCACAAACTCACTGCACCTTGGTGCAGTATTTACAACCACTGCAGGAAAGAACAAGGCCACAAGTAAGCTATAAAATTTGTGTGGCAAGGCAGACAGGTTGAGGACAGCCTCACAGTCCCCTCAGACAGTATTACATACTGCACAAAGCAATGCTCAAAATACCTCGACAGAAAGGGTTGGGGGAAGAGGGGGTGGGGGGAAGGTTATCCAGACCTCCTCATCCAGGATGTCACAAGCCAGGCGGATGCGGGACACATCAACGAGGTGGGGCTCAGACTTTAACTTCCTGGAACGCAGGCTCCACAGCTTCACACATGAATTATCAAAGCCAGCAGCCAGCAGCTTGCTATTTGGTGAAATCTCTGCAGTGTTCAGCAACTGCTCCGTGTTATAGAAGGCATAGAAACAGATGGTCGTTAAGGAAGGGGGCCCATCCTTGACACGTTTAATGCTGTCCTGCAGTAAATCCAGCGCCGCCTCATTTTGCAGAATGGAAGCTGGCACATCACTGGGTTCTAGGCCGTTGCTCTCGTTGCGTGAGGAGCTTCCACCAGCATAGAGCTGGTAGTCAGTCCTCTTGGCGGGCTGCACATCCAGGTGAATGTGCAAGGTCAGGACTTTGCACAGGGCGTTGTTGTTATCACTTTGGAGGTAGCGAAGAAGGTAGTTGTAGCTGTCCTCTTGAAGGCGGATGACATACTTGTTGTCCAGAAAAGCCCGGAGCTTCAAGTTGGACAGGATATCTTGAATAGTCATGGTAGTCTGCAACTGCTCAATGATATCCTTCTGGCTGGCATTCTGCAGGAACATGCCATGGAAGCGGCTGTAAAAACTGTCCACTGTGCTTTTTAGGCCATTCTGGACCATGTTCAGATGGAGGTAGACGAAGAGGGGATACAGAAGAGGCATCACTTCATGGCTGTGCTGTGAATCTGAATCTAAACAAAAAAGAGCAACAAAGTTTGAATGATTTCTCAATCCTCTTTCTACTGGGAATAAAACAGAACAAGGACAATTACTGCAAAAAGCCTCGACAGTAGCATCAGAGAGCAAGCAAAAGGGCACTTTTGTTGGGGCATCTAAGTGAACCTCTTCTGTCACCTGTGTATGGGATACATGGTACCTATTACAGATCTGAATAGAAATTTTCAAGCCAGTGAGGCACCCTGTCAGAACAAAATGCAGATATTTCAAAACCCTTTTTAGGTGTGGGCCAACTATTAAAATACTACCTCATAAAATACATGACAGCTGAATTTTTCTCCAGTTTATTTAAGAAGAAAACCTATGCCCTCTGTTTACTGCAAGAAATGGACTTAAAAATTTACTCATACTTAAAATAGTATTTAACATGCTTCGGTCATCATTATATACCTAGCTTGTGTGGGCCTTAACTTTGGTGGCTTTTTTTCCATCTCAGCTTCAATAAAACTTGCATGTGGTGCTTTGGATGGAACTGATTTGTCTCCAGGGAAAGGGAAGCTGGTTTCCAAAATGTACTGCAATATGCTGTGCTCTTGCTTTATTTCTGTGCCTGCTCGTGTGCATGCTTTCTCTCTCTCTCTCTCCCCTCTCTTTGCCAAGGCAAATCCCAGCAGTAATTCCCAGTACACAGTGTAACAAACTCCCAATTAGGCTGTGCTGTACCTTGCAGAGGCTAATCTGTACAACAGCTGCACCCCACCTCCTTCCCCAGTTTCTTGGTGCTGTTTCCCTGCCACGTTCTGCAGAGCTGTGAGGAGCCGAGCCCAGCTGCAGAACACCATGGCAACATACAGGGCCACAACAACCAGTTACCAGAGAACCAAATGGTCCACATTACTGGAACAAAATAGGCATTGCTGATCCTCAAACAGCATTGCTGGTGTTCAAACAGCATTGCTTCTTTTCAGTTTGTTCTTCCCTTCTGCCACTCATTAATGCATATTCCTCTTCCCCCCTTTCCATTAGGTTATTTTTTCTCTCCTGTTGAGCACTCTTCCAGACTTTCTCTGGTCCATACTGTGCCTCTGTCCCATTCCTATATGAGTAACTACAAAGTGTGTGTGGTGTGCAGTGTATACATATGTATTTGCATACTTAGCCATCATTCTCCTTTCTGACCTACTGAAACTGGGCCAAAGCCTGTGAAACCAGTGGTCACATGTAGTAAAAGCTCTAAGCAGCTAAGCAGGTGCTCTTTTCTTTGCAGGTGCTCTAGTCCAGAAATGCAACAAGGGGAAGCACCTCACTCTGCAGTGGGGAGGGGGGGGGGGCTTGACAATGCG
>JAVJGJ010000059.1:80036819-80048173 GCA_035590215.1 Microhierax caerulescens | reverse complement strand
CCCCCCCCCCCCCCCCCCCCCCCCCCCCCCCCCCCCCCCCCCGGGAAGAGACAGGAAGTTGGCAAAAACAGGAATGAGGAAGATGCTCCCCAGGAACATATGAAGAGAGGCTACAGGAACCGGGTCTGTCTAGCATGGAGAATAAGGGGGTATCCAACTGCTGCCCTCAGTACCTAGTGAGCCATTATGGAGAAAAAGGAGCCAGCTTCAGAGTAAAAGTGAAAGGCCAACAGAAAGCAGCCAGCTTCAGAGTAAAACTGAAAGGCCAACAGGCAGGCAAGCTGCTGAAAGGAAACTTGCAAATCCACTTGATTTGCAAAACCAGTTGCAAATCCAACTGATCAGCCCTGCAGCTGGTGCCCCCAGGTACAGAACAATCCCCACATGTTTTGATTCTCAAAACCTTGCTGGACAATGCCCTGAGCAACCTGATCAAACTCTGATCTTGCCCTGCTTTGAGCAGGGTTTGATTGAACTAGAGACCTCTAGAGTAAATCCTAAACTACTCAGTGGTCCTAAGTCCCCTGCCAAGTCCTCAGTGCCCCTGGGGACAGGCATCACAGAAATGGAAAGTGTCCTGCTGTGCCTTATGGCTGGCCGGCGAGTTACTCCCTTGCAAAAAGAGCAAGCAGTTCATGTGTACAAGAAACCAAAACTGAGCAAGAGGGACAAAAAAGAGGAAAACAGTTCACCTGAACACCAAAACCATGCACAGCACTTCCTCAAGTGACACAAATCACTCAACAGAGCAATCATACTTCTCAAAAATCCATTAAACCATAAAAAATTACTTCCAGTACTGAAGGCCAATGGTGTTGAACTGCTCTAGGTGGCAAGGCTAAGACTTCACTATTTTCTGCCTCTGCTTTCCTGTCTGCCTCCTTCCCTTTCCCTTGAACAACTATCAGGAATATTAATCCTAATGTTACACACACCAGGATCAAATCCTTACACTGGACAAATGCAGACATGCCCAAAGGTGGGAGGAGTGGCAACCTCACTTCCTTTGGTACCATTCTCTAAAAATCCTATCTGCTCTCTTCTTCCCACATTTGAGGCATAGAAGAAATAAGGTAATTCCCAAGTGTAGCTTTTATTTTAATTATTAAAAAACAATTAAAAGAAAAATCATTATTGTTTTCTGCATCACACTACAGAATGAGAATATTTTTTTACTTTGTCATACACCTCCAGTCTCAAAGCCAGTAATTTAAGGGAACAAATTCCCCCTTAAAACTCTAGACCACCGTAAAAAAAAGCCAATTATGAATAAAATTAAAACCAAGCTAGGAGACAGCAGAGAACTACACTGATTTCTAAGTTACCTGCCTTTCTCATAAACCACTCTAATCTTCCTGCTTGTCCTGTATATATATGCTGTTGTCTAAAAGATCCACAGATGTCAAATGCTTGATTAAGAGAGGGCAGTCAGCGATCTACAAAAATCAAAGGTACTCAGCAGTCAGACAACAAAACATCAAATATTTCTAACTGTAGTAACTGCAATCTCAAAACCAGAAATCAAAAGATTGCTAGAGACATGATTATAAATTTTATTATATTGTCCTTTACTCCTTGAAATGTCAAAAAAGCCAGCTACTTTCCTCTTCCTTGCTTCCTGATATTTACCTGTGAGAAAATTGCGTAATCGTCCAAATTGTACTTCATATTGCTGTGGCTCTGCCAGGCAGGGAGCTGCAGATACAACGTTGGCACAACCAGATTCAGACTGGACTGTGAAATAAAGTAAAAATTAGATCAGGATTTAAGGAGTTTTGCATGTGTGTCTGGAAACAAAGCTTCTCATAAAATCCAAGGTAATGCAGCCACCAAGATGACATTCCTGGGATGACACAGTCCAAAGCATCTAAACATGGCATTAACAACCTAGACAGAACATGAATGAGAAAGTACACTGAAAGCTTAAAAAAAAAACTCTAAAAACCTCAGCAACTCACCTGCTCCCCCCAGAATACATTTTTATGATTTCAAACATAACCTTCAGTTCCCAAAAAATTCAGAACCACACCATCATAGAGCTCTTAACAGTTTTACAAGATAGTCGGCGGTTTTACTACTTTGCGCTCAGAAAAGATGAGGAAAGCAATCTACAACTTTCTCCAAAACCCAACAACCATCATGGACAGAAGGTCTGCGGTGACAGTACCCGAGTCTCAAATTCCTTCTCTCAGTCATTATCATTTATCAGTCTCCCAGAAGTGGTGGTGAAAACACACTGACTCTCTAAGCAAACACTTAGAAGTTTTTACTCAAAATGTGTCTTCTTCCCTGAGGATTTTGCAATAAAGAACAGTTGGTATCTGACAAACCCAGTTGTTATGTTCTCTTGAGATGGTGTTAAAACTGATTTTCAGAACCAGTATCAACCAGTAACAACACTGATAAAAGTGGTTCTGAACTATTTAGAGAGAGAATTGGCTTCTCCTTCTCTTGCACCAGATGTTTGCTCTTCTGCTTATCTCTCCGAATCAGACAGGGGGCTTTGTGCAAGTTTATGGACACCCACCCTAAGCATATACAAATACCACTGATTAGGAACTTCTAAGATCTTCAAAGTAGTACATGGAAGGGCAAGGAGTTTCACTGTTTTCCTTTCCTGCTTTTTTTCCCCCATGCATAACTTTCCCTCCACAAACCCCATTTTCACCATTCTTAATGCCTTCAACTTTTTCCAGTCTCCCCTCACACCCCCACACCCCACCCCACCCTTGCCTCCATACTCCTGATTGATCATTTTCTGTTCCAACATTTGATTCACACAGAGTCTGACAGCCCTGGAAGTCTATAAACAACATCATAAAATGTTCACATGCTCAAGAGAGATAGGCCAGCCTCCAGCTCATCTCAATGCTTCTAATTTAAAAGAGATCAGCACATGGCATTCAGGCAGCCTATTGCTATTCTCCCCTCACTCTCTCTCTGGTAATACATAGGTCTATCTTCCTGGAGCTTATGGAAATACATGAGGTATATTTTACTAATTCTCCAGAGCAAGCTCAATTCAGCATTGGAAACAGAGAGCTGGGCTGTACTCATCATCCCCTCGTGGGAAAAAACAAATACAGATTCCAGCACCAATACCCTATCTTCTCTCCAATCAGTTTAGAAATAAACAAATATAATCTGCTGAAAGGCACAGACACACTGCACTTTCTACAGCCTGGCTGCTTCAGAAGCTCAAAACTGGTAAGAATACCAGGCTCACATACCGGTATTACTCAACAGCTGCAGTAAAAAAATTATTTTATTAAGAGTTAAAATTTAATATAATCAACATTTAGCATGAGAAAGTAAACTGCATGGATGCACATGTAGTAACTCAAAAATGCTTAGTGAATTTTAAATGTCACTCATACTACTCACTGTAAGAGCAAAGAAAACCAGAAATGCAAGGGCTGCCTTTTACGCTGTGTCACTGGGTTATACACAAGGGTCAGCTCCTCAGAGTTCTGGTGGCCTCATGTCAGCAGGAATGAGAATGACTTGCCACCTAGCTCGTGCCACACAAGCCCAACTTACTGTGCTTTATGAAGGATTTATGAAGAGCTCCTTCCGTGCCACCTATTCAACTTTCTCTGCACAAACAACTTAATTCCAAAATGAAGATACACTTCATGCTTCAGAAAGAGGAACATCAACTTTGGCTACCTATGCTGGAACAGTCTGATGAGGCAATTATCAGGCAAGTATGCCCTACTCTTTCTTTCAGTAACGATGCTAGAGCTCATTCCCATCTAGCAAACAGTAAACAAACCCTACACACCAGTTACAACAAGTTCAAGTTCTAATTCTTTTCCTTCCCAAAACTTCACACCAAGCAGAACTGCAAAAAAGATCAAGAGCTCAACTGATTTCAAAACAAGAGTAAGTTTTCAAGCACATTTTTTTCCTTGTGGCAATAAAACACTGACCATAGCCTTCCCATACATTAATAAATTCACCACAGTTTCTTTTCCACCTTCCCCAGAAGTCACAAGAACATCTATTGGAAACTACTTCTCCTTGAGTTCACTTCCAGTACTCACAGCCAGCTATGCAACCTGATAACAAATTCAAAGGAACTCACTCCTAACTCAGGGAGTACCCTCCTGGTCTTGCGTGTTGCTACAAGCAGCATTGCTTCCAGCTAACAAATGCAGGACTGCTGTGAACACTGTTTAACAGCAACTGATTCCTCTTTTACAGGAGTGTGATGACATATAATTTTACATTAGTTCAGATAGTTCTATATGTTGATAGTATACTATGGGCAATATTGGAGGAACCTGTTCCTTAGTCACACATTCTCGCCTCAAATATTCTTCTAGTTTTCTACAGAAATATGGGATAGTCATGAGGAAGCTCTGTGCTGTATTTTACTGCAGATGAGATTGGACAGGGTGCTAGATAGTGTCATCTGGGTTTACTTTCCTACAAAAGGTTGGACCAGATCATCTTTTGAGGTCCCTTTCAACTTGGGCTGCTCTATGATTCTGTGAAAACAGAGCTGTACAGATACAGCATGTATATAAAGCAATGGAGAAGGGCTGAACTGATGAGACTCTGGAAGAAGACAAAAAGAAACGCTAAAGTAAAACTGAAAACCAAAACTATTTAAAACCACAATCAGAGGACAGTTTTCACTATGAAGGAAGAAATCATAAAATTGAAGACAGAAGTAAGCAACTCTATTCATTTAAAGCCAAACAAAAGAAAAGAGCTGAACAGAAAAAGCTAGGTGAGTTTGGTTAAGGAACAAGCACAAACATCTTCAGAAAAAAATATTTGATTGCTTTCCCCAAAATAAAGCACCACAAGGCTTTAATCTGGTCAGGTTTTATTCAGTTTGTAAAACTAAGATGACTACAGCAGAAAGTATTTTCAGCCTCTGTTGTCAGAATAACTAGAAGCTGGGTTGTTCTTTTTCAACAGTCATTCATGGAACTGTAGCACACTGACAGCTTACTACAAGCATGTTTGACAAGAAGGAGTAAGCAGCTGAATACATGAGAGCAGACCATTTTCAGTTCTAATGAAAACTGATGACTAAGTTCTGAATCACCCGCCACAAAACCCTTGTACTGGCAAGAGGATACAGATTAATAAGAAGAAATTTAGTAATAACATTTGGTGGAGGATTAGTAAAAAGACAAAATCCAATCAAACACTCATTCACACTCTTCACCGAAAGATTTTTTTTCCTCCATGAGGCCATATGCAAATGCAAGGGCTTATAATCCAATTCATCTCTCTTACTTCAGATACTCTTGTGTCCTCCTGGTGTGGTTGGTCCCAAGTACTACATTTCATCACTGACTTTGTACCCACCTCTCCCATAAAATTGCCCATCAAAAACAATTCAGCATTTTACTTTGGTTTCATTCCTTCCCTATCTCCCCCAGTATTATTTCAGGGAGTCACAACAAACTTCTGATAATTACTTTGAAAAGAGCAAGGAAATTAAAAACACTAAGAAGATGTAAGTCACTTCTCATAACAAAACATTCCACAATTGCCTTCAGGCCCCTGAGAGATCAGCCTGGTCGTTTATCCACAAGTCACTCGTATTTTGATTATAACAATGGCAGTATACTCTGGAGGTGGGAAGACCTATTTTGGCATCCAGTCTTATCTAGCTATAAGCACAGACCTATCTGCAACCAATGTTTTGTCAAATCAAGCTGTACTGCAAATAACTAAGGTCTCCACCACTCTTTGCCTGAGATGCTGTCATGATCTAAACAGTTTCATTAACAGAAAGTATTTCCTCCTTGCACTTCCACTGAAAGGTTGGCCCAGTATTTTCTATTACTTTCACAAGTACACTTAATCTTTATAACCTCCACATTGCTTACGTCCATTCAAAATTTGTATGCACTCAAGCAGCAGCGTAGTTTGTTGTAAGAAAAATAATTACAATGAAGACTATCACAGACATAATTTAAAAAGAAAACAGCTTAACAGCATTCAGAAGACTTTAAGAAAGAAGAGAAAGGGCATGTAGGAAAATCAACTGTCTCATCCACTGAATGTGGCAGTCCCCCCTGTCCCCCAAAAAAGTGACAGAGCAGAGCTTTCACAACTAGAAAGCTGACTAGGCCAGAAAAAGAAACAGCCTATACCACTTCCATTTCACATGATATAGCTCTTCTGGAATACAAAGGTACAACTGATTTTTCCTGCTTCTGCTTAATTCCTTATCTAGGTTCTTCTCACCTCCGTCCCAAAGAACCAATTTGTTTGGGATACAACATACATATTTTCCACTACCCTGACCCGGTATTTCAGCCTGACGTTTCACTGACCACAAATCTCACCTTGTTACACTTTCACCCACATTTCCATTCTTCAAACGTTTGTAACTCATACCAACTTCACACTGGCAAGTTTCTTTATTTCAAAAGGAGAGCTGTCCATAGGTGCAGACAAATTCACGTATACACACTCCACTTGTCACAACTCTGCCAAGAAGCACACAAGGGAAACACGATAGGATTACCTGTGAGATTAGCTGCCATCTCTTCAGCAGTCTGACACAGCCTCAGCCCTTGTTTTAGGGGACCTTCTGAGTCCACATACTGACGGCGCTTGAGGTAGCAGGACACTGCCATCTGAATCTGTTCTGTGCGTACGCGTTTCATGACCTCAAAAGAAAAGAAAGAGATGATGAGGCTCTAACTGTGTAGTTAACTAAGATCAACATACACTATAGCTGTATTAAAACTGATAGAAAACAAACGGCTCGGTATTTTCATTGCTGAAGTCAAACAACTTCATTACACAAGTATGAAACAAAACCTTGAGGCCTTTGCCTCTCAGTACTCAGGCGTAGTCAGACACTTTGAATCAGATCCCTGAAGGTATTTTGCTGCCTAACTCTACTAATTTCACTGAGGAATCAAAAAAAAATGTGAGGATTCTGGACTAAAACCGCAGTGATGAGCTGAAGCATTTGTTTTTGTTAAAAATAACTCATTAAAAAGGGAATGTTTCTCCTCCTTGATTTCTGACAGTAGCAGTTTGGGTATTTTTCAGTTGTTTTCTGATTTCTATCTTTGATCAACCAACAAAACAATTCCAGAAGAGTCAAGGGAATGAGGAATTAATATACAAAGAAGGAAACTTGAGAATCATAACGCTTTATATAGCATACCTGCTTGGGGAGCCTAGAAAGCAACAGCTTACCACCTTAACATAAATGTTAGACCCAGACTTCTGGCACTTCAGTCAGGTAAGCCCCCAGAAAAAAACCCAAGCTGATCAAAACAAAAACAGAGTTTTCTGCCTTTTTCACCTGCCCCCATCTATCCAGATTTCCCTCCCAAAACCAGAGTTTTCTGCCTTTTTCACCTGCCCCCATCTATCCAGATTTCCCTCCTACAAAAGTCAGGGAAATAATAATAAAAATAATCCTTTGATGTTTCCTTTGTATAGATTTTGAAAGCCATCCTCACAAACACCACTTAGTAATATCTCAATACTGAAAAGAGCCCGATGCTAGCTTTTGGCCTCTGACTTGCAATAAAAGAACCTCAGTAAGATGAATGCAATAGCTCTCTTGCTATTTGAGTCGTCCCCTGACTGCCACCAACCTTTCGCAATAGCCATCTATTTTACACAGAAGTTTAGATGACCTGAAGAGCTTTAAAAAAAAAGTAGAACTAAGCAACAGTTTTATTCTACTGGAATAATAGGTAAAACTTGCCTCAAGATAGTTCAACACCTTACAGCCCCACTATCAATGACCTGCACACATTTTACAAGCACACAGGTTCTCTGGTTTGAGTAGCTAAATCTGATTAAACACAACTTCTCAGAGACACAGACAAGGATGCCCTTCCCCCCCTTATGAGAACTGTATTTCTAACAATATGACAGCTTTAAAAATATGATCATAAATGAGCCTTTTCTAATACCCATGCACACTTAGTGCTTATCTCAGCTGCTAGAACAATAAGCCCTCTGTGAAGTTCCAAGCAGACGGGGATGCAAGGTTTCAGCAAAAGTTACTTTAAACAGAGATGTGGAATTGCAAACCCATATATGCTTTGGCAAAAACCTTAAAAATTTGATTTCTATTTGTTCTTGCAAGTGAAACAATGGTTGAGGGTGGGGAAGGGGCACCAACAGGTGTGGAGTTTTCAAAGCTTTTCCAGATAGCCCCATTAAAGTCTTGAGTTTCAACCACAACTTTTTCCACTCCAAAAGCAAGCTTCCTTTTCACTTTCCTTGCAATTGAAGAAATTATATCTGAGACTTTCATTGTCTCAAACATAATGCTTTTTCGGCTGCACAGAACTGTAAGAAAGACAGAATTCTAATGAAGACCATAAAGAAGGGTGGACACAGGGATGGACCGGCATCTTGGTACCCTCCTAAAAAAAACCCTTAACTGAACTTCATGATGTATTATGTTACCATTCTGCATTTCAGACAGCAGCATGGACTCACACACAAGTGACCTGCCCAGGGCCACAATAACTAATGCCTCTCCATGCAGTCCGCCACACAGCTTAGGTTTGGGTAGCAACTTAATTATATTTGAGATGCTCTCATAGATGCTTATTTCAGGTCTAAAAACTGTTTGCATCTAGATAGCTGTATTTGGCTTACAATCCAAGAGAAACTCACTCTCAAAATGGCATGGAACAGATTCAACTAAATGTTTCTGAAGTGATTTAGCCAGTCAGAACTGTGCAAATCAGCCTCAGGTCTGTGATTCAATTGCAAAGAGAGAGCACCTAGAAATACCCTTGCCCATAATTTTTTTGCTTCAGTTACACCATCAGTCTGCACTAGGTTAGATTTGGTGTGAAAACCCTTATTCATTGTGGCACAGCATACATGTACAGGTAATTCCCCTCATAAACTCATAATGGATCAAAGAAACTGAGAAGTGGTGTGTGAAAGATGCAGAATCCAGAGGACCCTTTGAAATGACAGTGACAAACATGAGAAGCACCGAGATCAGCCTTTTCAAGCTGCTGAATGAGCACATGACCAACAGAGAAAATTGTACATTTTAAATGATAGGCAAAAAAAGCAGCAGATTATCCAGTAGTCTCAAATTCTAACATGAGGAGCAGACATTTTAGCAGCAAGAGAGAAGGGCCTGGGAAAGGAGCAGTCACTGACAGCTGATTCAAATCTGACCTTTTTCAGAGCTTTGGGGATAACAGGGAAGCCCCAGCTTCTTCAGCCAAGGCTAGTAAGGCAGTGTTTGCTGCTGCTTTATGCAATCTGTACAGCTTCTTGCTCCCTTCCCTTCCCTTGTATACTTCTACCAGCAGAGTAGTTGGTGTTACAAGCAGTATCTCAGGATATCTTTCCCTACTCCCAGGTGACAGACCGGGAACTACCTTACAGGAAATGCATCTTCACCGAGAAACACCCATTGGCAGACACACTATCACCTCTACTTTCATTTCAGGTCTTTGTTTCTTCATTCACCTTGCCTTTATACTTCACCCTCAGCGTTACAAAGAGTATGTCACAAGGAGCAGGGAAAGCAGTCGTGGAAAGTGCAAGAAGAGCAAAACCAACATTCCTACAAATATTCTTTATCAAGCCCTCAAAATTAGAGTACATCATAAAATAAACATAAGGACAGCCTGCCAAAATGCCTTTAGCTGGGTTCAAGCTGAGCCAGTTCATAACAGGTCAGGGATGCAGAATTCAAAGGCAAAAAAGGACAACCCTGCCATTTTAACCTCCAAACAATCTTAAGACATGGCAGGAGGCTTGGAACTAGATGATCTTTAAGATCCCTTTCAACTCAACCCATTCTATAATTAATGAAAATAACCACTAAAATCTGAAACAAACTGGAAAGCATATAGCGTTCCCTGTCCATGCCTGCAGAAAGCTTGAACAATTGCTCAGAAGTCCCAGCTGCCTCATTCTTCTCAAACAGCCAGAGAACAATAAATACTAATGCCATTAACCATTTTTACTGATAAGCAAAATACATAAGGAAAAAGAGAAGAACACATTGAGAGTCTGCACAGCTACAATGCAGCACCTTCTGCAGTGTCACAAACTGGAGCACAAAAAAAAAAAAAAAGGGATATTAGGTAAATTTTTTTTGAGGAACCAAAACCACTGAAGAAACCCAGAGGAGTGGCTGATCATACAAAACGCATCACAAGTTCCTCTTTGCTAGAAAAGCTGAAAATTAGCTGTGTACTAAGAATTGGGCCAAGGAAATTAATTTCCTGCCTATGCTACATCTCAGGTACAGGTTTAGGCAGATTCTACGGCCCTGAAACATTACCAGTATAGACACAGGAAAAAGAGCTGGGAAACTAGTATTGGAAATGCTGCTTTTAAAGACTCTGCATTCCTGTCTTGACACTGGGACAGCAGCCTCTTTCTCCCAACAGACTGAGGAAAGACCGGTGAGCTTCACAGCAGAACCAAGGACAAGTAATCTTATAAAACATAAAAAAACAATAAAACAACCATCAGAAGCAAATTTTGAATACTATCTACTGAGAACTGTGTTTCAGGCTTCAGTTGTAGGCAGAAAAGTACTACCCACTACAGGTGAAATTTAGGACCTACCAACCATTCTAGATTACCTAATTTTTAATTTTGTGACATTAAATTAATCTAAGAATTACAAAATTTCAGAATAAACAAGAGAAGGCTAAACTAATATGAAGATAACTGCGGACCTAGAGCTGAGGGACTTCACGCATGCAGCAGCTGCAATTCAGAAAAAGAGGCAAGTAAACAGGACAGGTAAACATGGAGACGCGGTGTGGTGGTGGTGCAAAATAGGAAAAGTGCTGCAGGTATCAGGAACTAGAGGTGGCTTTTGCCTAAGCAGTGGCGACTGAGTGAAGAGGCAGAGAGGAAACCGCTGCGATTTTAGAAAAGCCTGCATCCATCCGCATTGGCCCTAGATTCGGCTCATGGATTAAGCACTGCCAATTCCTCAGTGTTGTTGGTTTTTTTTCCATCATAACTTGCGAAGGCAGAGCCGAGCAGCGAGCTGCTTCACCCCTTTGCCGTCCCCTCTGCGCTACCTGGGCAGGACACGGCTTCGCTCCGGCCTCCCGCCCCCAGTCCCCTGCCCCCTGCCCTGCTCCCTCAGCCGCGGCCACCTCTGCCGTCCCCGGAGCCGCCGCGAGGCCCTGCGCGCAGAACCGGGCCGGGCCGGGGTCCCGCCGAGCCCCCGGCCCGCCGCGGACGGTGCTGCCTGCCGGGAGGCGGGGGGCTGCCTGAGGGGAGGCGAAAGCGAAAGTCTTCCCCTGTCAGGTTGAAAAAGAAACATTAACAAAAAGGAGAAGGGAAGGGAAGCGGTACGGCAGGGAACTCACTAAGCCCACCCAGTTGAAAAAAACCCAACC
>JAVJGJ010000059.1:80014609-80036105 GCA_035590215.1 Microhierax caerulescens | reverse complement strand
CAAACTGTGGAATTTACAGTCACTAAATATTTCACATTTTTATGGTTTACAGCTGTGTTTAAATAAATCTATCTAATAGATCGGAAGAGCGCGTGGGATGGGGGCCGCCTGTCCGACCTACTCCGTTTCTTTCAGTCGGGCCTCGTCGCCTTCCCCACGCGCGGCCCCCATGGCCGCCATCTACTCGGGGATTTACCTGAAGCTGAAAAGCGCCAAGACTCCTTGGGAAGACAAACTCAAACTCGCCCGCTTTGCGTGGGTTTCGCACCAGTGCGTTCTGCCTAATAAGGAGCAAGTAAGTACTTTCTAATGGTAAACAGCGAAAAAAACAATCGCGGTAGTTGATCGCTGCTGAGAATGAATTGATTTATAAAATCCAGATCTAGTTGCTTAAGCTTTTGACTTTGGGTAGCAGTGCAAATACAGCTCTGGTGTGGAATTGTGGGCGGCTTTTGATTTCTGTGTGGTTATTTGACATTTTTTTGTAACATATTTCAAGTAGCTTCAGCACAAAGATCTGCACTGGGGCAGGAAGAGTAATTTTTTATGGAGAGGGTAGTGTGTGCATTCTGTCTCCCAGATAGATGGGGAACCATTCCCTTCAGAGCTGTTGTTAGCGTTGGTTATTATCTTTTATACAGGGCACTGTGAAGTTTGATGCTTCTGGTCACAGTTAAGAGCAAGAACTTCAGGGTGGGAGAGCTGGCTGTAGCTAGGTGTGTGTTTTCTGGTGCTCTAAGCTTGTTGTGCACTCACTGTGGATTCACAGGCTTCTCCTTGGAAGGTGATTTGGTGTTCTCTGCTTGGAACCCACCCTCTCCCCTCAAGCCTTTTTTTTCCCGAGTGAGGGGTATCTTGTGCTGCTCCTCCTAGCTAGTAGTTTTATGGGGTCTAGGGTTTGTGCCATCTGAGATTTGTGTTTTGAGTTGTGGTTATTCCAGTAAATCAAAATATTAAACCTAGCCATACACCATCGTTTTATTTTTAAATCACTGATTTAAATCAGTAGGTTTCAACGTTTTCTGGTTTGCACACTTCTAAATTCCTAAGTCTGAATTCTAGGTAATAAATTCAAACATACAAAGAGAAGGATGTGAAAGGAATACCAGTTTCCTGAAGGTGAAACCCATCTGATTGTTTAAATTTTGTTTTAAAAGACTATATTTTCTAATCAGTATTGACTGTCAGAATTATGCCCTGATGAAAGGGCCTTAGGATGTTCACTCCTGAAAGCTGTTTGGGGATGGTACAGAGGAGCACAGGGCCAATACTGGGCTTGTTCTGCTTGGATGTAGAGTGGCTGTCAAGTCATGAATGCTGTAATTGTGAAGAAGTACTACTTTTGTCTTGTTACGTGGTGGTTATTAAAGTTTACTTATTTTCCCTTTTGTTAACAGGTATTACTTGATTGGGTAAGCCATGTGTTGGTTTCATACTACAATAAGAAGTATGAACTGGAGGTTGAAGTTGTTGAGAAACTCTGGGTGTATTTAGACAACATTATCCATAGTAGAAGACTGCAGGATCTCTTAAAGAGTGGGAAGACAATCGGTCTCAGTTTTTCAATTGCACAGGTAACTAAAACTGGGGATAGTTTGCAATATGCTGGATAATAACGCATATCTTCTACACTATGTGGCTCCTCCTCACAGTGTCAGTGTTACATGAAATATGTAATAATCTATCAGATGGCTTTTAGGACCTTTACTAAAAACTTCACTATTTCTGTTCTGCAATACAGTTTGTATTTGTACAGTACTAAGGCTGAAAATGGCAGAATATTCTAACAGTGATCTTCCTCTCTGTCTTTAACTTCTTTCAAGTATCAGAGAGTGAATTGGTTTAAGTATTTCAATGGGTAAGTAAAGGCTCAGTTCCCTATGTTGCTTTTCTGTATCATTTACTGCTTTGTATTGCCAGTTTGCCTGGGAGTCTTGGGGAGAGGGGTTTTCCCTCACTTTGAGGCTCATCGCTGTCTTTGGCTGGAGTACTTGTGCACTGTGATGTGGTGTTCAGCAGATTCTGCAGCTTCTTGTGATGACTCTAAACAGTGGTGGCGCCAAATCATTATTGACCTTAATTGTACTGTTATTTTAGCCTCAGCTGAAAGTGAATGGGGGAGACTTCAGCTACAGTTTAGAATGGGACCAGAAAGCGTAATCTCTTATTCAGTTTCCTGGTTACAGAAATAGCAGAATTGGTGGATGGCTGCGAAAGCTTTCAAAGGAACTGGAAAAATTACCCTTTTAGTTGTGATCTGTTAGAAGGAAGCATGAGGGGACTGTCTTTACCTGCAGAAATTGACTTGTGAAGTACAGAGAATTGGTTGGGTTGAATTTGTGCTACACAGAAAGTGTGCCCAATGTAAATGTGATCTGGGTGTGAAAGCCTGTCTGGCTGAAGATTTGGTGAGAGATACAGGCCAGGGTACCCTAAAGACTGAGGGCAGAGGTGGCAGGGGGTCCAGTGGAAAGAATTTAAGGATCTGTTTTAGTCCAATGGGGTTTGCGCTGAGGAGGTGAATCATCCACTACAAAGTGTAAAGAAACAGATGAGGTTTTTAACTCTGGAATAGACAGATTTGTAAATTGTTACTGAATTTGTTTGCTGACAAGATTATCTGGAGTTGAGAAAAGGGAGCAAATGAAAAGGGGATCAAAGGACCCCTTTGAGTGGGATAGGAAAACAGAGACAAAAAGATGGTGGAGAAATCAAGTTTGAGAAAAGGAAGGGAAATGCAAGTTCAAATAAATGTAAAGTTAATTCTTTAGTGTTGTGTATCCCTCAAAGAGGAGAGAGAACAGTCCTTCATGTTCCAGATATCAGCACAGGAAACTGGCTCTTTTTAAAATATAAAGATGATATTTGTCATGGACATAAACTTCCTAGATCAAAGGTTGGATGTGTGTTGTGTGTGCATTTGTTCATGTATGTTTGGAGCATAATTTTGGGAATCTTGCAAGAAGGGAGGAAATCTACCCCTATTCCTTTTCTGCAGGATCAACTATTAGGAACAAGTGTGGATAGTCTTATGCCATTGCCAGTAGCACATGTACTGAATGAGAGCTTCCTCAAATGCAGGGACACAGTTCTGGCCAAAGGAGCTTCTAGTTTGAGACCTGCACTGTGAGAGGCCTGGCAACAGCTGCTGGCAGGTCCCTGTTGCTTCCTTCTTGCAGCCAAAGTTCACAGAAGGTGATGTTGGTTCATTATGATGAGCTTTATCTTTGTGTGCAAAAGTGACTGTTTGGTTTTTTTTCTTCCTAACCTGCAGGTCATAAATAAGAGGTTATCAGAGGCCTGTTCTCAAAAAACACAGCAAAACATTGGCACGGTGCTGAGTTGCTCCAGTGGCATCCTTTCTACTCCTTCGCTCTCCATCATTTACACAGCAAAGTGTGAGCTCTTGGTTGACCTCCTCAGCAAGCTGGCCAAGCTGGCATGTCAGCAGCTGGCTTCTGACGATGCTGTGAGTTCCCAGTTGTTCAGAGTCCTCCAGCTTACCTTTGCTCAGTACCTCCTGATCCAGAGGCAGCAAACCAACCCAAATCGTGTGTTTGGGCAGGTGACAAGTCACTTGCTTCAGCCGTGTCTGCTCCTGAGACACTGGCTGACTGTGAGGACCTGGACACAAGCAGATGACAACCATGTGCGTCAGCACCTGAGCAGGGAAATCCGAAACCAAGTAGAAACTTTGCTGCAGGCTGGGTTATTCCAGCCTGAGCTTTTCTTATCCTATAAAGAGGAGCTGCTGCCAGAACAGAACCTCCAGGAGAAGAAGAAAGGAGCTTTGAAAAGTGTTTTGCTACCAGTCAACACAGTACAGACCAAACTGGGCAGTGGCTTTTGTGAACCTGTCCTCCATGGAGCTGTTGTGGCTGGTTCGGTGTCCCTGCTATATAAGCTCTTTCTGGACTCGTACTGTAAGGCGGAAAACCACCTTGTGTGTTTCCACATGCTGAGCAGCCTTTTTGGCTGTCTCAGGCTCTCTGGCCTACAGCAGGGTGTCAGGGAGGATATGCTCTCCCCTGCGGACTGGAGCACGGAGCTGCTTGCTTTGGAACAGCTTCTGAACTTGGTGCTTAGCAGTGATATCTATAATGTTGCCCGTGACCGTATCCGGCACAAGGAGGTACAGTTTGGGTTTTACCGCAAGCTAGCACAGATGTTGATGAGGCACTCCCAAGCTTCCATCCCTGCTTGGTTCAGGTGTCTCAAACTCTTGATGTCATTAAACCACCTTATAGTAGAGCCAGACCTGGATGACTTAGTGGCCTCAGCGTGGATTGATGCCGAAGTCTCTGAGCCACGCACGAAGAAGCCCCAGGAGGCTCTCATCAACACCATGTTCCAGACTTACTCCAAGCTGCGACAATTCCCACGGCTCTTTGAGGAGGTGTTGACGGTCGTTTGCCAGCCAGCTGCTGATCAACTGAGACTGCCTGTCTTCTCTGCTGGCCTGACAGTAAAGCTTCATGAGTGCCTTCTTGAACTGCCACCCAACCAGATTCTGGATATTTTATGTCTCTTTGTGGAGAAATGCCAAACCTTTATCATTCCTGATGTTGAAGGGTCAGTTGACATGGCCTTGAAGCTGCTGTCGGTGAGCTTGGTGCTGCACGCTTTTCTGTTCAACATGAGGAGCCTAGATGATGTCACCCCTTCCCCTGTGGTCCTTCGCACTCAGAGTCTTCTGGCAAAGATGCAGAAGGGAATAATTCAGCCACTGATGGAGCTGCTGCAGGCTCCTAGAAGAGAGGAAGAGAAGTCAGACCTTTGGCTAAGAAAGGCCAGTGACTCTGCTCTCCTCCTTGTTTACACTTGGGTTGAGGTAGACACTTTGTTTGGTGTTAGCTGCAGTAAATATGTGTCTCCAAAAGCTGAATTTGCTGCTGCTGTTACTGAACCTGCTGCAAGGCACTGGGGCATTTCAGCTTTACTCCCTGGTGTGGAGGAGCAGTGTTGGGAGAGAGTCATGGAACTTGCAAATAGTTTTGCCTCCATTAGTAAATACTGCTTAGAACTGCTCACACTTCAGAAAATAAAGATGATTTTAATGCAGACGAAAGCTGACCTACAGGCCTTGCAGCATGCTACAGCTTTCATCCTGGAGTCTGGGAGATCCAGCATGAAGAGGGGAGAATCCGAACCATGGGACGGAGATATCGGTGCGATAAGTGATCTTACTTACCCCACGGCACACTGGCACCTCATCATCTCCAACCTGACTATTCTGTTGCCGTATATGTCCCTGAAGGATGTAGAGTACCTTGCAGATGTGCTTCTAGAGACCTTAGTATTGGCCAAAGGTCAGGAAGCTGCCACAGACCAGGAGTCTTCCATCAGCATTGGGAAGATATCTCTTGCTTTGATGCATAGCTCCTTTCTTGCAGAAATGAAGGTCCTGCATTGTGCTTTTCTGACCAGTCTTATTCATCGGTTTGCTAGGGTGCTGCCCACTGCTGCCAAGGATTCAGTAGATCTGCCAGTTCAACAGCTGTCTGCAGGTAATATCCCTTGGCATGAAGAAATCCTGGCTCACTGCAGATCTGTTGACCTGTCGGAAGCACCATCAGAAAACAAACTGCAGAAGAATGAATTCAGCTTGTCTTGGAAAACACTGGAGAAAGTTGCCCAATGTATAGTACTGTTAGCAAAAAACTGCTGCCCTGTCATCCTGAGAGAAAGTCAGCTAGAAAGCTGCTTGGGTTTGCTAGAAATTGCTTCTCTTCTGAAACTGGACAGTCTTCTTCCCTCTGACTGTACCCGGTGTTTTCTGGTGCTCCTGTCCCTGCTAGCCAATACCAGGCCTAGTGTCTCTTGCAGCAAGCTGTTACTGCTGAAGTTTTTAAGTACCTGCTTCCACCTCCTGAGGTGCTTGCAAGCTGGCAGGAATGCCAGCTGTATTTTTAAGGTGTTTCATGCCAGTGATGTTCTTGAGGCTGTTATGACCGCCCAGCTTACAGCTAGCAAATTCTTCACTGATGTCTTGACTGTTCCTGTTTGGGGACAGTATCTCCAGGAAGCCCAAGCCTTTTTGGAAAACTTTCTTCAGATGATTATTGAAAGAAGGCAAAGTGTGAGGCTCAACTTGGAAAAGTTCATGTCTTTCCTGGTAAGCTGCAAGCCGGATGGTGGTGCTGCCAAAAGCAAAGTCTGTAAAAACTGGAATCCCGCAGCTGGGCAGTTACTGCTCATGGCGTTTACCACACTCTGTCACGTAGTCACACTCCACCTTCAGCAGCTGCCAGAAAAGAAGCTGCAGTCTGCGAATGTACTGTCTGCTGTGTTGGAGCCAGTAGTGGTGCAAATGCTCAGAACTGTTGAAGATGGTCTTCAGAGTAACACTGAAAACCAGCCTTTGCCTGTAGCATTCATACCATCTGTCACTACTCTTCTCAAAGCAGATCTGAGCAATGCTGTCAAGAAGGGCTGGCAGAAGGAGCCCAGTGGGTTTTTGGAGCAACCCCGTATTAAACTGTACCAAAAGTTTTACTCTCAGATACTGAGAGAGCTGCCCTGTGCCGGAGGTAATCTGCAGTTCCTTCAGTCTGCGTTGCAGTTCCTAACGATCTTCTGCTCAGTGCCAGAGCTGTATCCTGGGAAAGAAACAGCGATCATGGTTGTTTTTGCTTTAAAAAAGCTTCTTGTTGGTATGAAAACTCCCTTTCTCCACTTCCTTTGCTAATTTTGCAGTGCGGAGGCAAGTTAAAAGGCACATAGCTTTCTGAAAAGCCTCTATCTGTTCACTTTTGTTAATGAAGTAGGCTGTCCTTTTATAAGTGCATAACAGGAAAATTTTCAAGGAGGCAGTGTTGTGGTACCTGGACCACAGCCACCATCTAATTTGGTAATGATCCTCTCCTGGAAGCTGCAAAAGTCTTAACATAAAAGTTGAGGTCCTGAGTTACTTGTCCCTGTAGATGATTTTGACAGTAACTAGAACATGGTGATTCTTCTGGATGTAGGGCTGAAGGTGCCATGTCCTGCTCATACAGGCGGTGCAGTAGGCACCGCTGAAGCGGCTGATGTGTGCCAGGTCAGATCGGATGTGTCTTATCTGACGATCGCAGAGGACTTTATGGTAAAATACTCATCTGTTTTGGTATCTGATAGGTGAGGTTTTAGAATGATGGAAGTCACCTAACGTATGTGTGCTGAACATCTGTAATTCTGATTTTAAAAATTCTGAAAAAAACCTTGTGGGGATTTGGCAGATCAGTCCCATTATCCCCATCAAATAAAGAGCCAGGGCTAGGAAAGGCACCTCTTGCCAGCTGTGTCACCTAATGGCTTCTTTTTTTTCAAAGTCTTGTTCAGAGAGAGGAACTAAACGCAGCACAGATGTAACGGTTCTCTTTGACTTCTTCAAAGAGTTGGAATGCATTGAACTTACTACTAACATGCTCTACTGCAGCGGTCTCCAAACATTTTTGATTGTGCATACGCATCAGTAAAAAAATAAATAAATTGAGCATGCGGCCTCAATATATGTTTATTTATATGCATGTGCTACTCTACTGGTATGCTATGTACTTTACAAAGCATACACAAAAGTTTAACAAGCATGAGATAAAGATGAAATAAACATTATTTTTACATTTTATTTTATTTATAATTCCCACACCCCAGTGGCTTGTCTTGTGCAGACCCTGGGGTGTGCACTCTCCACTTCTGGAGGCCATTGCTCAAATGAACCACAATCATGATCTCAGATGTTTTCACTGGCATTAGGTAGCTAAGAACAGAGCACAGCTCTCCATGGAAAATCTGATCTTGAATTTGCAAAGTTGAGTTTGAGCTAGGGGTTCAGTAAGGGCACTGAGAGCAGGGATTTCCCATTAGAACTAAGGACCATGAAGATGTGTCGATTACTGTGATTTTTCTCCTGAGTTTTCTCTCCCTCATCCTGTGCCGCACTTTACTGTTGTAAGATTGGTAAAGTGCTTTAGCCTGGAGACATAATTAATCACTGTAAAATGCTGTAAGAATTTCTGATGAATAAGTAAAGTATTCAATGAGATGAAATATGATTTCCTGTTGAAGAAGGAATTTTGAATTGTTGAAGAAATGCAATTTTGGCATTGCCACAGATCCTGTGGATACTTGTGGAACTGAAAACCAAGCCATTGGAATCAATTAAGATACAAGTTAGTCTAGGACTGCCTACATAGTAATAATGGAGTGAGTGGGGAGTGTGAATTATTATCAGCAGAGACCTAAAGTTTCTTAGCTTAATGCTTTTGTGACTTACGATGACTCTGTGGCCAGCATTTGTAGTAAAGCCCTGTGGGTTGTTCAGCCTCCTCCCTTGGCTTGGGCGCATGCTTTATTGTAGTGTTTCTGTACTGCTAAAGGCTTTTTATTGGTATGATGGCTGCTCTGTGAACCCTAGGGTAGGAAATACTTGAGAACAGCAATCCATTGCACTAGGAGGGAGGGAGGTGAAGGGAAATCATGGGGCCCTCTATGCATTTGAGTGTTAAAAAGGTACCTGCAGAGCTGTTTTAAGGTTCAGTTCACCCTGTTCTTACTTGTTGAAGTCCTTGTGTTGGGAATTGATTAATACATGCTGCTGTCTCTTCACTACATAGGTCCTGCAATCACAACCCAGGTGATCCAAAGTATGGAGATAAAGCTGACAGAGGTGCTTGTCCAGCTGCTGGGAAACTGCTCAGCTGAGGAGTTTTATACCATAATGAGGCTGGTGCTACAGGGACTTGAAATGAGGAATGTTTGGCAACAAAAAGCTAAAGTAAGGCATGAGCTTGTTTTATTGTCAACTTCCTTCTTTAGTTTCCTGGATCTTGATAAAATGTTGTTGTCTGAATGACATCTGATAAATATTTTTTTCTTCTTCCTGCTTTATGTTCAGTGGTCAAGTCAAACTAATTTACGTGTTTAAGGGCTTGGTAACTGCGCTGAGGTATATATGCTCTGGATATAAATCAAGAGAGGTGGAAAGATCATGGAAACCTACTGGAAAAACTTTCTGTCCCGTTTAAGTACTCAGCAGTCTTAATTCCGTGTATTGTTAACAGAAATCACACAGCTGTGACGTTACAGGCCATGCTACAATTATTTTTCTACTTGCTTATCAGAGCTCTTGCATGACAGATACTAGCAGTCAGTGAGTTTAACCACTGTCTCTCTGTGGCTGCTCTTAAAGTGTAAAAGGCACTTTTAGAAATGCTGGCATTTTTTTATGTAAATTCAAAACTGCACCTGTGCTTTTGATATTTGTCTCTGTAAAAGATTTACTCTGTAATAACCAGATATCATTCAGTAGCCTTTTATAAATACTGTGCCTTTCTCCTGAGCAGCTTAAGCAGCAGCGGTGACATATGGAACACTTCTGGCAAAAAAGCCAGCTGTACCCTCTGTAAAAAGCTCAGTGACATGAGAATGGAACTTGGATTGAACTCGGGGGTTTATCTGGCTCTGTCTTATTTGTCAGAAATAGACAAGAATGTACTGCATGAATTCTTGATACATCTTTTTGAAAGTGTGTCTGGAGTTCCTGTACTGTGCATATAATTCCTGCCACCTAAGAATAGCTAGAATAGCTTGTAATATGTTTCTTTTATCAACCTCTCATAACAGCCAGCAAGTAAAAAAAAAACCTGCAGCCAAATGCAGCATTCTTAGCATATAGTGTACTGGTGTCCTTGTATTCTCATTGCTTCCCTCTGTTATCTAGTGGCAGTTGAAGGAAAAGGCTTTCCTTTCTTAAAAATCACGTAAGCCTTTCTGTACAGTTAAGTTGCTCATGAAATAAATGTAGCATGCAGTACATTGGGGCCAGTGCTGTTCAGCATATTGAGTTATGCTGAGCTGCTGCTTACCTCACAGCTTCCAAAGAGATGCGTTGGTGGGAGGACTTTCATGTGTCAAGGCTCTGGTAATGCTCAAAACTGCCGCTGCCCTTGAAAGAGCTCTTCTGTACTTGAAAGGAGCCAGTGCATCTTGTACCCATGACTGATCATCAATCTGCTTTCTGCAGGAAGTATTGTCAGCTGTTACGCTAACCAAATTGTTGCTCAGCTGCCCATTAAGTGGAGACAAAGAGAAAGCTTTCTGGTTTGCCAGCCCGCAGATAATCACAGCTTTAGCTGTAAGTATCTCTTTATTGTAACTTCATTACCTATCCATTTTATTTGTTGGAGTCTGCGGTGATTACATCTAACATGCGCAGAGGCATACAGAAACAAAAAAGGGGTGGATGTTAGACAAAGTCATACCACATCTGCCTGTGCTTTTTTGTCTAGACCCTCTCTCCCCTCCTTCCTCAAGTAAATCTGTGAGTGCAGTGTGTAGGTCATCCATTTCTTATTATCAGTGATTTTCTGGGACTGCACCTTGTAATCTGGAGCTTGTGAGAAACTGGTTGGGCTGCAGAGAAGAGAGTCTGAATCTCTTGTCCTTCCTCCTGTCCAAAGGAGAAGGTAACTTGTCAGCCACATGTCATAGCAGAAGCCAACGGCAGCAAAACAAAACAAAAAAAGTGCTCATATTAAAGAAATAATAATACAGATTCACTGAATTACAAATGGGAAGTTTAACTTAAAGTCATGAAACCGAGGTTTCCTGTCCCTCATTTGTACAGCATGCAAACCTAGTGATGCAGTTTTTTCTTCTCTGATAGCGATGGTGTCTGTAGACCCGCATTTGTCAGAGGTGGGCTCTGCAGTGCCTGGGAACCATGAGCATGCAATTTATGCCTTTTTTTGTTTGGTCTGCATGCTTGTAAAGAAGAGAACTGCATCCGTGCATCCATGTGAGAAGGTGCAAAGAGGTGGTGGTTGTCAGGGAACTGGAAAGTATTACAATTCCACACTCACAGCAATGCTTTCTTGAAGTGCATCATGTGCATCCTTGCCCAGGACATCGTTGCACAAAAATGGCAAAAATGCAAGAGTCTCCCTGTCAGTCCAGCTTGTGCCAGTCTAATTCCACTGACTCAAGCCAGAGTGTTATTGTTCTCTGGTGCGCAAATGCTAGTGATAGGTGGCTAATGCACTCCTCATTATCTGTTTCCTATCTTCTTGTAGATGCAAACCAAAGAGGCCTGTCAGGACCTGTCACTCGTTTCCACCATAGTTATACCTATTCTAGAAACTGTAGCAGCGCTGTTAAGGCAAGGAGAAGGGATTCTCTTAAATCCACACCATGTGGCACTGTCATTCAGCATTCTTCTGACAGTCCCTCTGGATCATCTGAAGACAGAAGACTATCGTGGTGTCTTCCTGGGAGTCCATGAAGTGCTCTTCTCTATTGTGCAGTGTCATCCAAAGGTATATCTGTGAGGGGGTGGGAGGAGGGGAAAAAGATAGAAAGAACCAACACAGAGGCCAGTGATGAGATCTCTTATTTTTCTTTTAATAGTGGTCTTGAAAGAATTTGTCCTGATAGTATGAAAATGCTTTGTACTGTTTGTCATTTAGAAGGCTGGGAATCTCAAAATCACATCATTTCAGTTGCTTTTCTGCTTTGTTTTATGCCTGCATTGTTCTTTGGCAGGTGATTGCTTATCAACATCTGATGCTAGATTAGAATAAAACTTTCCCTATTTTTATGATTGATTTCTAGAAGCACAAATGTTGCAGGTTCTAGGAGCTCATTCTCACTGGAGATCAAGATTCTGCAATCCTTTGAAAACAGGGCTTAGGTGTGTTAGAAGTTGGTGACCTTCAAATGTACCATCCTGGTGTTCTTGTCAGCCTTCTGGCGTGGGAAAGTGAAGATGTGCCAGCACTTGCAGGGGCCTCGCGATACTTTTACATGGAATACGTAGGCAGAGGTGGAAGGAAAAAGGAAAAGGGCCTCATGCATTTGTATTAGAACTGAGGGTGAAGAAAGTTACAAGATGGAGAAATGGCAAATTCTAAAAGCAAGGCAGGGCACATTGCTAAAATGCCCTTACAAAAACCCTGGTGGTAGAAAGCTGCCTATCCAGGCTGTTTTCACACAGTGATCTGTGGTGTTATTGGACCCTGTGTTCTGTGAATCATTCTGACTACACAGGTTCTCTACCAGCAAGAACAAATTCCCTAGATGTTAGGGTAATAAATCAAATGCTGCTTTGGAGAGATGAAGTAACTTTAATATGTTTATTTGTTATTTGTATTTGAATATGGCCAAGACTGTAGCCCTGCCTCAGGATTTTCATGTTCTAGATACTGTATGGGTGCACAATGAAAAGAGTCTCTGCTCCTGACAGCTCTATAAACCATACAGTTCCCTTCACAGGAATTGATCTCCCTCAGACTGTGGGGTGGTGTACCTCTGCCCTCCCTACTCCCTTTACTTCATCATCTCAGATGTTTTTATTTCATGTCTTTGCAGGTACTGTTGAAAGCAGCACCATCTTTTCTGAACAGTTTCCATCGTCTGGTTGTTTCTGTCATGCATGAAGGACGTCAGAAAGGAGACAGAGGTATCGTATCTTTTCCACTTTTGCATTATATATACACACACACCCCGTAATTTTGTATATTCTGCAAGAGAAGGTGCAGAAACAGGCAGTCTGACACCAGAAGCAAAGTCCTCAAAAGATAGCTGTGGCATTGGAACAGCCAGTCCTATAGCCCTATCTGTCCTTGATGTAAAACTGAGGATGAGCTTTTTAGTATCGTGGGCTTATGAAGATAACTGGGGCTCTTGTGGAGCTGCATGCAGACAGCACTGCTTTAGGTAAGGTGTTCTCCACAGGAGAACTTAAAGGAGTCAGTAAGGCTTGCTGTGCCCAGTTTCTGCTCTTCCTATCAACCCCCCGTGCCTGAAAGCATGGTGGCTGTGAAGTCTGGCGGTACATGCTAATATGCCGGAGTTCCAACCCCAAACTGATTGTACTAAATCGAGCTTCTTGAGGCTGGAACTGAGTTTACTACAGACCTGAATTGTCACCATTCTATACTAGGCTTAAAGCCAGAACATTACACATATCTGAAGTATCAATTGGGATTAGATGATATATCTGTATAGTCAAGGATTTGGAATTAGGGTACTGGAAGTTATTAAAGGATTTGTGTTGAAGTAGCCAAGTCAAAGATGTTCACCGTGATGAAGTAATCATCCTGTGCTTTATGCTGGTCAGGTCACAAATATCCTGTCGTTAATAGTAGTGACTTACTGAGACCATCAGTTGCAGGCCATGAAGTCAACTGGTATCCCAGCTTTCCACTGATGTCCTACAGATTATGCCATGTTCAGGTTTACCTTGGTTGATATGTTGCCCACAGCTGTGGGCAAGTGTAAGTGTACGTGTGTGTCATGGAGGAATATACTAGCAAAGGCTCAGTGATAGATGAAAAGGTATGTTAAACTGGTGCCAAACTGAGAATTTGAGAATTACTGCTTGCTTCTGCAATATGTTTCCATAAGGCAGGGGAAACAGGAAATGTACAGGTATGTGGCACCCTCAAGTTGATGCAGGATTATTCTATTTTCGTAACAGTTTACAAGAAAAGAATTTCTGGAATTTCCTTCTCCCTTGTTTGTGTTGCCTTCATTCATTGCCTACTGAGTAAATTCTCAGGTGATCTCTCCAGTCTCACTTTAAATATTTCCAGTGATGTGGCTTCTGCTGCTGTATTCCACATAATAATCTCAGCAGGAAGCTTTCTTACTATGCTGTTTCTAAGAGATGTCTTCTGATTTTCTGTAGGTAGAGAATATAATTTTCCTGTCTCCTTGTTCTCTCCTCCACAGTGCTAGTGGAACTGAATCATGGAAGGGACCATAGTAGTAGCAGCTGCTTTTAGCACTTGAACATCTGTAAGAAATACTGTTTGCCTTGCAGTGCACATGGAGTTGGAATCAGCATGCTCTTACAATATAACCGCTGTAAGAGATGCATATGGTGTTTTGTCGGGGGCCTCTCAGCTGGGGCTTGATAAGAAAAGATAAATTGGGCAAGCTGGCATTGGCTGCATGTAGTTTAAGAATCATGGAAGACTGGGTGATTCTTTGGGTTTTTTTCTAGTGTTTTTAAGCCTCAAATGCCAGGCTGCAAATCTTTTTCTGTTTTAGGCAACACCGATGAGTTTGAAGTTATACTGAAGTGTGCACACTTGGTGGAACGGATGTATACTCATATTGCTGCAGAAATGGAGGACTTCACTGTGTTTTCTGCTTTCATTGTGGCTCAGTATGTGACTGAATTGCAGAAGGTAACATGTTCTCCTCCATCTTGAAAGTGCCGTGGTATTGTGCTGGCTTTGGAATTCCTGTTCCAAAGTGTTAAGTTGTGTAAAATCTGTGAAGTTATGAAAGTTGCTGTGCCTCATGGGGGTACAGGTTTGATCTAGACACTGTTATTTTGAGCAAGAGTTCCTGAGAATCTTTCTTACCCAGCTTCAGCTCCTGAAAACTTTCTAAAGGTGTGAGCTGTGGCGTTTTTTTAAGGCAAAACAGTGCAATGCCTATTTACAGAACTGCTTTGCTTCTCTGTTATGTTGGGTGTTGCTTTTTCTTCATGTGGCGGTTAGGTGGTTCTCCCAGCTAGTCTCAGTTGTCCAGAACTGAGCAGATAGGGCCCCATCTGGCAAAACAACGGAGAAAAATTCTCCTGGAAAATGTCTTTTAATCTGGTCTAAATGAGTAAGTGAATGGGAAAAAAGTTACCAAGCTGGAGAATTATTAGCTTTTTCAGTAACTCTCCTTTACCAAAGATACTCTGATCCTTACTGAAACAACTGCTCCTGCTGTTAGGGATGCCAGAGCCAGGTCAGTAGCTTCTGACATCCAGACCTAAGTTCAAATTGTCATTCTGTTCAGCCTGATGGATTTAGATTTCACCAGGGTTTGAATGCTGCTTGTGTTGCAATTACCTGCAAATTGTTTATTTGCGACTCTGGTCTGGGCATGGGCTGAAATACAGAAAGGAATTGTAGTCTTTGTTTTTAGGCTCTCTTACTACAAAAATATCCTAACTGGTGCTATGTTTCTGAAGGATTACGATGTAACAAGTGTAAGTAACCATGAAGGTTGTTATGGATCTTGAACTTGGCTGCCTTCTCTATTACCTGGCTTTTTTCCGAGGTTTGGGAGCAAAACAGTGGGATATGTGAGTTTTTAGCCATGCTATTTAGTGTTCCTGGTAAATTGGTTATTGTTTAAGTAGTAAACATAGTAGTTCAGCAAATACTAGGGATTTAGTAATTTAGTAAACTGAATTACTGTTAAGACTACTGCTCTATCTCTGAAATCTGTAATCTGTTCATCACTGAATGTGAGTCAGAAAGCCTGACTTGAATTGTCAAATGACCTTTTGAAGTTGAAGTGACACTTACCTCAGTACAAAGACTCATGAGGCTTCTAGGAAAGTTTTGTGCTGTACTTGCACTGTGAAATGAAAGTGTGATAGCTGAAACCAGAGGTCAGTAATGTATGCATGGAACCCTTGGGTGTGGAGAGGGGAATTGGTGTAGTGAACCACCAGATACTGTGACAAAGGTGTTTTCTGTCTGACAGAATAGGTAGCTCACAAGTAGGCAATGATTTATTTGCTCATTAGGCTGGTTGGAATTGATGGATACCGGTAGAAGGGGAGGCCTCATCATGCCTGTCTTGAGACATGTACACATCTTTCATGTTGCTCTGCAGAGGGAGAGAAAAACTCCTTTAACCATTCATCACTTCAGACTCCAGATCAGTGGCTTTCAGCCTGTGATCTGAGGACCCTGGAGGTCCATCAAAGGTAACAGAAAAACATGTTGGTAGATTTAAGTCTGTATATGGGCATCTGCACACTTACTGGAACCCTTTTAAGGGTCTGCAGACCAAAACTGGTGAAAGCTACTGGCCCAAACAGTCACTTACTCCTAAAGTAGCTATGTAACAGTCCATTCAGTGCTTCCTCTTTATACCAGGAAATTAATTATCCTTGTGAATTATTTTGTGTTAATCTAGAAAGATTCCTTGTTGGAGTGGGTGGCATCTATAGCCTCTTTCATGCTGTTGACAGTGCTTTTCCCCTGTTGTCTGTGAGCTGTTGCTTAATTCAGCATAGTGAAATACCTCTTCACACGTTTAATGTCTCACATCAAGAGCTCTGTAATGCTTGACAAATTGGTTGTGCTAACTATATAGACCATAAAACACTTACAAGCATAATTAACTGCCAACCAGTAGTGGCAGCTGTTTAAATCTTTGGTTGTGCTTCCCATAGTGTTATTGCAGGGTGTTTATAGGGAACTGCACTGCAAAGCAAGAACAACCCAAATAAGGCACGGGTCCAGATTAATTTGTGATGTGAGGGATGCAGTTCCATTAACTGCAGCTCTGAGGTATCTGCTTATCCCAAGTGGGACATCTGGTCCATCTTGTTAATAGCTGTGGGTTTTCCCACCCTTGCTCTCTGCAGTCATTTCTCTGCCCTAGGAAGGGAGAGCCCAGCCCAGTGCATTCACTGGGAGTTGTGATGCTGAACTGGTCTGTTACTTTGGTGCATGGTGCAGGGAGAAATAGCATCTGTTACGAGTCAGCCAATAGATAACTGACATGGGGAAAAAATGACCACCTTTTGGACATGCAAACTCTTCAGGGTCACAGAAAGTCTTATGTGCCTTAATACCCACTGTATGTTTTTCCCAGCTGTGTTAGCAGGTCTAATAAAATATATTAGCTGGTTTATGTTTAGGGCAGAAAAAAATCAGGAGCCTGTCACAGTGATTAGGAGTGCACTTCATTAGCCGAAAGTTTATTAGTTGCCTCAGGAAGAAGTCTGAATTTTAATGACAGCTTTTTATGTAATTTTCATTAGGCCTGGAGTGCAGAAGCTTAGGTTTGGAGGCATAAAGCTAATTTGGGGATGCAGCAAAGATAAGACATGGTTCTGCGGCAAAAATAATGTGATTATGCCAGAGGCCTGCACTGCTGCAGGCAGCTAAGTATTTAGAGAGTGATTTGTGAGCATAGGACAAATTTCAGTTAGCCTGGAGCACCTGAGGACTCCAGAGTCAGTGCTGATATCCTGGCTGTAGTGGCAGTTCTGCTGGTTGTGGGGTTGAGCGGGGTAACGGCAGGAGCAGGGCACTGAGTTCCGAGTAATTTGTGGTATTTCTTCAACTTTCTGCTTGAACTTCAGGCAAGGTGCCCAATTCCTGGTCTTAAAACAGATCAAGGAAGTGCACATCTCCTGAGCTTTTTGAAGGCTTCTTTTATTAAGGCTTATACTTTATAAAGTCCTCAGTTACAAACTGTTAGATAAATATCAAGTCGCTAAGTGATAAGTTAAAATTGATTAACTACCCAGTGTAAATTACAGGGTAGCCTAAAGGAAGTGCTCATTTGAAACTGAGACTCAGTAGCATACAGCATACAGAATTAGCTGAAATATGTAATCCAGGGCAAGTATTCTAGGTTTCTTTAATTGCAGTTTTTCTGCTGAGGAGTTCTCTTGTGATTCCAAGATGATCAGTGTCTTTGCCTCCACAGCAATGTATATAGCAGCCCTCTTGTGGATTTTATTGCAAGGGGCATGCTTGTTCTGCAAAACACGTTTGCAAAAATCAGGAAAATACTGCCTGAGTCAAAATCTTGGATTTTATCTAATGGGCTGTTCCAGGTGGTCTGATGCACTGGATATCATGTTGTCAGCATTTAACGTATACTGACTGTTAAAAGGGTATTTTCTTGCCTTTTTGTTTTCAAGTTTAATGCGGTTTTATTCTTCTCCTAGGTGACTTTGCACCCAGCTGTGAAGAAACATCTCACAGAAGGGATATATCACATCCTTGACCTTTGCATTGAACGCGACGTCAAGTTCTTAAATGCATCGCTACCAGCAGGTGTAAGGGAGGTCTTTAAGGATCTGTATAATGATTACAACCACTACCACAAAGCGAAAAAACAGGGGGAAGAAAAATACACTGCATGATGAATCCTGCCTGGTGCTGCGTAATCAGTTATGAACTGATCTTGCAGTGCTCAGAAAATCCTTCGTTGCTGTTGAGTTTGGGATGACTAGTGAGATCAAATCTGAAGAGGGTTCCTCTAAACATGGATTGCATCTATCTCTATACAGCCAGCCTTCGTAATGGGGAAAAGGGGAACGGGGAGGGAGGATGTGCTGTTAGGCCTGGTCCTGCTGTGTGCCAGAAGTGGCAGAACTGCTGCACCTGTGCTGGCCTCGGTGAACTCGCTGGGAGCCCTGGGGAGCTCGCTGCAGTCTGGCAGCAGATGTCAGGCTTCAGGTTTTGGCACATCATAGTGCTTATCTGTGGAAGCAATAGTCTGGTGTAAAAGCCAGTGAGGGTTATAATGCCTGCTCTCGCTTATGTGGTAAGCAGAATTAAAGCAGTTAAAGTGCTTATTTTTGTACACTTTTATATTTTGTCACTGAAGAATGTGACTGTTACACAGCCATGCGGTAGGTTACTGTGTAAAACTGTGGAAGTACAGTAAAAAATTTGAAAGTTTGTATCTCTTTGCTTGTTTGGTTTTGTTCTTGAGTCCAGCCCTTGGCAACCTGGTCTGACCTATTGAATTACCTTCCCAACTGTATTATCCTGTGATCTCCTGATAATCAAAAAAGCTGACTATTTACTGCCTTGGTCGATTTACTGTCATTAAGCAATTAACACTTAGTCATCTGAGCTGTGATCACTCTTGGTGTACGTTTTTAGCTTGTTACAGATGTTACATAGCAAGACCTATCTGAGACCTTTTTGGTCAAAGCTGAGCCTCGTTGCTTTGCATTCACTTTAGGTTAAGAGCAAGCCCTGGACTTACTGCAGTTCAGCCGACAGTAATTTAATGAGCTGCGGTAAATTAATCACATTTGAGCCTGTAAGAAGCTTTGTCAAATAACTCCCTTTCATTAGCTAAACTACAGAAGTTTATTTTCTTGAAATCTAAACTTTTATGTAAGTGGTAAAACTATGTTCACACATGGACTCAGTAGTAAAAACTCAGTACTCTCCTGTGATTATCTCCTTTAATCTGAAGGTAGGGGGTGGGTAGGGGAAGACTTTGCACTTTTATTGGGTCCACAGCCTTGTAGCAAGGTCCAAAGGATGAAGTTTTGCTGGGGCAGGAGAATCCACATGGCCCAAACGAGGGAGGTGAGCGGGGCTGTGGGGGAAGCTGAGGCAGGTAGAGCTGGACCTTGGGGGCGGCAGGGCGGGGACGTGGAATGGCACAGCAGCCACTATCTTGACATAAAGCCCTTCATGCTCCTCCTGCACTGCCCCACTGGCTGTGGCCCTGGCAGGGCACTGCTGGCACATCACAGACCTCCATTGGGACCTTGACTAGGCTGTGGCAGCAGGTCCCTGGCAGGTGTGCCCATGGGTGGCTCCTGGGCAGTGCCTGCCCCTAGCCCTGGGGCAGCTACCTCTGCAACTTACACCAGTGCCTGCTCACCTCCTCCATTTTCACCGTGTGGAGCCTCCTGTGCTGGCTAAACTTCCTCCTTTGGGCTGGAGATGATCCTCCTCACATCCTGAAGAAGCAGCTTGGAGAGGAAGCTTTGATACTGTGCAAGCCTCCAGAAGTAGCCACAGCAGCAGTATGTTAATCAACACTGTCCCAGCCACAAGTGCAAAGCACAACACCCCATGGGCTGCTGCAAGGCACGTTAACTCCATCCAAGCTGGACCCTGCGCACCACTGTGCCATTTCTGTATTTTATTTCAGAGCTGAAAAGCTGATGTGGGCCACCCTTGGGAAGGGCAATTACTGCTGCCCCGCCAGGCAGTGGGACAGCAAAGCAGGTCCCAGGGGTGGAAACGTGTATGAGCTCAGCACAGCCAAATGGGCACCAAAAGGAAGAGGGCTTCAGGGTGAAGACGGTTAATGTGCTAGTAAAACAAAGGAAGGTTATGAGCTCTGGGAGAGCATCTGGAAAGAACAGTGGAAGGAGGAGAGCTACGTTTGGAGCGGCGGAGGAAGGAAGTGAGGTAGCATTTCTGGCATGTGAGTGTCAAGGCTCCCCTGATGTAGCCATATGGTTGCAAGCCACACACACAGCTCGAAAGCTTCTGAGTGTAGACCACAGAGTAAGTAACAAATTACTCGTAGCTTTAAAGGAGGTAAACTACTTGAGTTGATAGCCACTTTTATTTCATTAGTATTAACTTAAAATTTTATCACTTCTAGTGTCTTGGCTTGGAAATGAAAACGTGTAACCAACTGACATGGAGAGGGCTGATGGAAATAACAAACTCCTACTATAAAAAGGACACAGTAATTGAATGAATGAAAACTTGAAACCCTGCCACAATTAAACCTTTATTTCAAATACACTGTGCAACTGCCACTTGCCCCGCAACCCTCCTCCTTCTCCAGGCTAAGCAGCAGAGTTCTGAAACACAAAGCAGCGTTTCTGTGTAGAAGTTACAAAGGGGTTAAAAAGAAGGCTGTATTTCACTTGCTAATCCTAGGTCTTTGTCCAAGAACCGCTCAGGGTTTTTTTAGCGAGAATAAATTAAGTCACTGGCAGAGGACCACCTGCTGAGAAAGCGGGCTTTGTTTTATGGCGTTCCCCTGCGGCTGCAGCGTCCCCCTTCGGCCACACGGTGGCGCCATCCTGCAAGGGTGCAAAGGCACCGCCTGATCTCGGAGGGTCGGAGTCCTTCCCGCTGGCCTGGCTTAGCCGGCGAGCTCCGAGCCCCAGGAGGGCAAAGGGCTGGGAAGAAGCATCACCGCAGGGACAGCGACGGGCTTGCAGCCTTCCTCTCACCTGAGCGTTAGCTTCGACGAGGGAACTTAAAGGCAGAGCCCTTACAGGCTTTCGCAACGGTTAATCTCAGCCAGATTTCCAACTGTTGATGCGGTGCATCTTTTCCAAGCGCTTCTCACTGCTGCTGCACTGACTGAGATGTCCCCCCTGCCCCCGGCAGAGCTCTCGGGCTGGGGTACCGCGGTGCTGCCTGCTGTGTCCCTGGGGTGCTGTGGGCCCGGGAAGTGCCCGAGTCTGCTGTGCCAAAACTAGCTCACATGTAAAGAGACAGGGTGAGCAAGAACAGTCATGACTGACAAAGACTACGTTGGTTTTATTTAGCTTTTGGTTTTGTGTACTTGCTGTGAAAATCAACTGATTTTTCTATTTATCTGGGGGTGGGGCTTGATCCTTGATTTATCTTGCTATTGTGGATATAAATGCCAAAAAAGATGGTGGTGTAAGATGGTAGAAATTACTTTGTTAGTTTAGAAAGAAATTATTTTTTCTGTTCTTACCTGCTGGGAAGAGACAACATACTGAGTAATTTCCTTTGAGTGTAAAATGGATCAGTAACTTTCTATTTGTTTACTTCTTGATGTGGGTCCAGGGCTGCTAGATAAAGACGGGCCTTTCAAAGCTTCCTTTATGGGTTAAAACACAATAGCATGAATAAAGGATTACTTTGAGAGACTCCTATATTGTTATTGTTGAACCATTAAATGCCTACAGTGATAATAGTTTGCCAGTGATACCAAACTGAGTGGGGAAGTGGATGCTTCAGAAGGGAGAGCTACCCTGCAGGAAGACCTGGGTGGCCTGGAAGAGCAG
>JAVJGJ010000059.1:80002715-80013970 GCA_035590215.1 Microhierax caerulescens | reverse complement strand
GGGAAGTGGTGGATTCCCCAACACTGGACACTTGTAAGATTTGGCTGGACGGGGTGCTGGGCCATCTGGTCTAGACCGTGCTTTTGCCAAGAAGGGTTGGACCAGGTGATCCTTGAGTCCCTTCCAAGCTGGTATTCTATGATTTTATGATCACAGCTATACTGGGATTCTATAATCTTTGTATATTACAGACTTGTTAGGACACTTGCCTTGAGGTTCAACAATTGCTTTGCCGCTTGAAGCTGATTCTAGCCTTCCAGGTGGAGAACTGCATTTGTGTCCTAAGCAGTGTTTTCCAGCATGGAGAAATTATTCTTTTAATTTTTTTTTTCAGTGAAATCACTGCTTGATTTTTTTCAATAGGTAATGTGCAAAAGTGCCATTGTATCATTGTTGGCAGCACTGACATTTGCTGCTGCATGATCAGTGAAGTATTCTGCAAATGGTTAAAGTTTCCAAAAGTGAAGATACTTCTGTTATTGTACCTATCCTGTAAGATTTATGTCACAGGCAAGTGGAAGTGAAACCTGGCTTACTGTGGAGTAGTACTGATTTATATTCACATACTTTTTTTAAAGTATGAAAGGGTGGGGTTTTTTGTTGTTTTTTTTTTGTTTGTTTTTTGGGTTTTTTTTTTTCCCCCCTGTGACTTTAAAGCCTGGAAAATTTGTGAGAGCAAGTGTGTCCCTGTGACCTTCTCAGAGCTTTTAGTCTAGGAGAGCCCTCGAGCAAACCCCTTGACAGTCAAGAGAATTTGGGAAGAATAAATAAAGGCACTCCAAATGCCTACGCTGTATTGCCATCCCCTTCCTCCTGAAGAAGGACACTGACTTTTTTGTACCTATTTCTAAAGATTGTAACAAATGAAAATGGAAAAATCCATTTTGTCTTTTGTAGGCATCTTTTTATACCAGCATGGAGCGGCAAGAGGTACAGGCCTGCAATGACCTCCCAGCAGTGGCTGCTTGGTCCTTTCTGGGTGTAGAGCTGTTTGTGTCAGAAGGGCCTTATTCTGACACGTAGTTCTGGGGCTTCTCTTTTAAGACTGGTGGAAACCAACCTTTTCCCCAAAGCAATTGTCATTGGTTTGATTACTTTTTGTAAAAGCTGGATTCAGAATTGCTGCTTGAAGGGAGAAGTTCCACAGATGACCTGCTCTGAACTAGCCATCTTCTTGCGGAGGCTGCTGCAGAGCCTCGGTCCCCTTTTTCCAGCAGGGACGTCATTGTAATGCCTTTTCAGCCCTTCCCCACCACCAGAGGACAGGGGTCTTTCTGCTGAGAGCTGCTGGAGATGATTTGGAAAGCAAGCAAAGAGTAAGAGGAGAAGGAACTTAGGGACATGTCCCTTGTTAATTCATTCAGCTGAGTTTTCTGGTTGGTTCAGGCACTGTTGCTCTTATTTCTGCAGCTTCCACGTGAGGGGCTGGTTCTGCAGGCTTCCCAGAGCTGTGCGGGGGCTCCTCAGGAACATGGGCAAAGCTGAACATTGCTGTCCTAAGGATGAGGACCACAGGCTGCTTCTGCTGTAGGAAAGAAGGAAAAGAGCAGGAATGGAGGTCTGGTTTGCAGTCAGCCTGTTGCCAGGCTCTTTGCTGATGAGATGACTTTGTTAATGATCCGATTTTGGGTAGGAATCAGCAGCTTACATGAAGAAAAGAAGCTCCTGATAGCTGAAAGCAGCTTTGAAAAAAACAGGCCGTTCCTGGTTCTCACTCAGTGCATCTCAAACATGCGTTGCTTTATTTGGTGCACTACAAGTGCCTAGAAACCTCTTTTGATGGTGGGCTTCCATGTGTGCAGCAGTGTGAACTGTGAGCGGGCACTCGCTCTCCTAACGCGCTGCCAGCTGTGAGAGACGGTGGGTGGGAGAAGAGACAACACTGCAGGAAGAAATGATTGATTTGTGTTTAGATTTTCATGCTGGTTTTAGAGCAGAACGTGGGAGTTCCCTCCAGTAACCTCAGGTATAGTTGGGTTTGGGTTTTGTTAACATCCCAAGAAGAAAGAAAGAGTAAATGACTGTGTTGCAAAAGAATCAGATTTTCACCTTGGGGTACACACAGACAAATGCATAAAAGACGATTTGATCAACCACTGCCATTGGTAATTACGTGGCCAGTGCAAACAAAGCCTCAGCTTTATCAGGCAGTGAGCTAACTCGTGGAGGGATGGCTGATGTAGTTTACTCTTCATCCAGCCAGTAGCTGTCAGCCTGTAATCCCCTGAAGGGAAAGTAGCCATCCCTGCTTATCACTTGAGAAGAAGCACTAGAACAAACAGATGCTGATTTCAGCCTGGCAAAACCCCTTGCCCCTCGAGCACAGCTGACCCGTCCGAACACAAGCGGCTGCTGCTTGCTCCTGTTCACCAGGCTCAGGGGTGCAGCTGATTCTGAGCCCCCGTGGCTGGGAGTGAAGCTTGGGGCTTTGGTGGGGCTTTGTTCTTGCATTGCTGCTGGTCACCTGTGTGCTTTGCTTGCCAAGGCCTTACCTTCTTCGGCCTCTGACATGGACAAGAATCTTCACTGCAAGGGATCTGTGAGGTTTGCTGAATGTTTAATGCTCTGTGGGTACTTATGTGAACTGAGGTTTCCATTTTTTGAAGATGCTACAGAGATGAGTGATACAGCGTTATTTGGTTTATTCACAATATCCCAAGTGATGGCCAGAAAATACGTAGACTGACAGCATAATTTCTGCCCTTTTTGTCTTCAATACATGAAGCTTGCTATTGTTTTAGTGTACATTTTGCTTTCTTCTCTAGGATTTGTTGAGACTGCTCTGTGTTTTCAGGAGACAGCTATGCAAATGTGAGCTGCTAGCACCTGATTTCTTCAGACTGACATTTTAAAATATGTTCATTAAAGTTTTCATAACCTAAGCCCATAATAATGAGAGCCTAGAGTATGTGCCTCCTGGTACCACATGCAAAGGAAATGTGTGTCTAAGAAACCTGTTATTAGCAGCTCGTATTTTGTTTGTGCACTGACATCTAAAAGACTTTTTAAGCAACTTATTTTCCCTTGCTGTAAAGGCAGATTTCTTAGTGCAGCAAGAGGCAAATCTGTTCTTCAGATCTCAGCCTGTGCTGTACTGCCCGGATGAGGAGAAACCTGGGGAGGAGAAACACTTTTGTTCCTGAGCCATGGAAACTTTCCCAGCTGGAAATCTCCTTTGACCCACACGCCCTTTCCCTGCAATAGCCAGGGGTTATCACCTGCCATGGTATTTCTGCCCACACTTCTGCTCTAAGCTGCTATTTCTCTAAAAGCATCACCAGACCTGTTGCATCCCCTCTATTAGCAACAGACTGTCCCAGCAGCTCTTTGAGGGGAGACTCTTGGCATACTAAGAGTTGGGAAAACCCATTAGCGTAAGTGCTAGGAAAAGGTGCTGTTCAACATCTAAGGTGCAAAGTTTCAATCTGTTCCTCCTAGGTAAGAGCAATGGTATCGTAGCCGGGTTGTATGGATGAACTGCATTAAATGGCTTCTCCATTCCTGTTTTGGGAGAATATGTAGCTGTGGTGTCTTCACACGGGTGGTATCTGGCAGATGGGTTAACCTCCCTCTGCGTGCCGATCCAGGGTGTTGAGGAGTAGTTGTGGCATGTGCATCTTTTTCCCTGCCACACTGTAGTAGCGGTAATGTTTAGTATTAGCTTCTGCACACAATTCCTAGGGACTTTGGAGGGTAAAAAAGTGCCCTTAGAGCTCATGGCACTTTTAATCTTCAAAGTGCTTTATAATCATTAATACATTAATTAGGCATTCTTCCCTTCCTTCCTGCTAACAAGGTTTATTAAGCTGAATGTATTTATCTTTGGGCAGCTTCTACAAGCAATCGAATGAATAATTTTCCTAATAACTTTAATAGCAAAGACATGAAAGGGAACAGGGATGATGAGAAGAACAAGAGAGCGAGGTAAATAAAGCTGCACTATGAAAGGAAAGGAGCAATTTCATCCTAGGTGTAACTCCACCTACCCCTGCAACAACCAGCTGGCAGCTGTGCAGCCTTTGTTTTGCTTCTGTCTCCCCTAACCTCCATGTAATTGCACATCTATGCAACATTTATGCTAGCACACACAAATGCAAAAAAAGGAGGTCATGGATGACTGGGACCTGTAGGAAAGCACATGAGAATAGCTTTGATGTGAAGAAAGGCTATATGAGAGCTTGACTTTTACCTAATGTTTACAACATCTTAGGTGTTTTTATGAGAACCAGTGTAATCTAGCAGAGTATTTCACAGTGGGTAACTTGCAGGACCCAGGAGGTGGAGGAAGGTGATGAAAGACTGTGTTAGGGGGTTTAAGGTATTGAAAACTGTAATCTAAGCAAATGAAATCTTGCTTTCCCCCTCCATCTTTACTGCTCAAGCATTGTCTGTTGTGCCCTTGAAGCACACACAAATACATGATGTGTGGATGTTACCATATACACGCTGTTTTGCTCCTGCTCTCACAGTAGATGTTGGTGGAAGGACATAAAATCTCTTCTCTGAATAAGGACATGCCCCCCAAAAGCTCTGAGACTCGATGACTTAGTGCCTGGGATGCTGCACTGTGAATTTAGTGATTTGCATCTTAGGCAGTGCTTTGCTGTTTGCCAAGTGATTTCACCTCTGTCTCCTTCCTGTCTTGTTTATTTAGATTCACAAGCTTAAGACTAGGAGAGACTACTAGATCATCTGGCCAGACCCCTTGCGTACCACATCACAGTCCATTGAACTTGATATAGTTACTGCTGTAGCAGACCAAATAACCTGTGGGTAGTTGCAACATATCTTCTACAAAGCCAAATTTTTGACATTAAGCTCTTCAGGGCAGGAGTTGTGTTCTATCCATGCTTTAAGCAGAGTTTCTCAGCTGTGTTGTTAAACCGACATCAACACGAAGAAAATCAGCAACAAGGGTAATACCCATAATCTCAGTTACAGTATTTTATTGGTTAAGCTTGCAAAGATATTTTTTTTTTTTAAAAAACTGTGAAGCCAGCCACTATATATGAACTGGAGCCTTTAGAAAGGTGATTGAGAGGTGGCTTTTCAATTCATGCACGCAAATACTTCTGCAGGATGACAGACCACGTATTGGGAGGGCTCTTCAATGCAGTGGAGGAGCCTGTAACAAAAAAACCAGCACGGCTGGGAGCTGTTCTCCAGCAATGCAGATTTGCAGTTAAGTTGCAAACAGTTATGTTATTGAGGTCCATGCAGCAGTAAGGGAGTAAAATGTTACAGCTGATAGAATACAGGAAAAATGCTTTGAGTCTGAAATGTAGATTTTATTAAGCATGGAGAACCAGCCCTGTTCTTAAGTCTCTTAATTCCTAATTTAAAGTTCAAGTAGTCTGCCTGTGCCACTTTGATGGAAAGTGGCTTGCCAAATGGAGCAAATATTATTTTTTTTTTCGTAAGAATTCTTTCAGCTAATGTGGATTTGACACTCCCACAGCTTTGCTCAAACTCTGTCAGACCAGGAAGATGCTTGTCAGCATCCTCTTTTACTGCAAAAGCTAACCTAGTCTGAAATCTTGAAGGAAGAAAACCTTGACTTAAAATAGAAGCGTTTGTGACAGGACAGGGTCAGAGGAATGGAAGGATCCTTCCTAACCACCTGCCTGGTTGTCAGAGATGCTCATCTTTTCCCCTTGGCGCCTTTGGCTGTGTAGGGTTTGCCATGGACTGCCTGCAGGCTGCGAAGGGAGCGGGGAGACGGACGCGTGCACTGAGAAGGGACAGGAGTTTATTCGCTGCGATGGGAGCAGTGCCCACCGTCACCTCTGGCAGTCACTTCTTAAAGCCCTCAGATGGAGGAGCTTCGCCTGCTTTAACTGAAGCAGTGTATGGTGTTGTTATCAATCCCTCTGCACCCCGCTGGGGTTCAGTTTCCCCACAGCAGCGTCAGTGGGGCAGAGCTGTTGTGTAATACGCTGGAGGAGGCTGAGTTCGTCCCAGCAGCTGTCTGCAGCGGTGGTGGGGATTTGCCTGGTATAAAGGAAGGACAAGGCAGAAGAAGTATCCCCCAGGGGAGGGAAAAAAGTAGAAGTCAGAACGGTGGTGGAGGGGTCTGCAGCTCTGAGCCTGGTCCATTACCTCAGACCACTGTGGAGGACATTTTAAGATAAAATACCAAGTTGCAGAGGGGTTAACACGCTTCCCTCTCTGCTCCCTGCTGGAACGGGTCTGTGGCACACAGGCAGAGCAAATGTGACTGGTGAAACTCAAGGTAGTACCTGAAAGGGATGCAGCTCAGTCTGACAGAACTGCCCATGAAGTCCCAGGGCACTGCTGGTCCTGCACAGCCCCATCCCCAACCTCCTACCCTGCCCAGCGGTGTGGTGGTGGTGCAGATGGAGCACTTGCAGCACCAGCAGGCAAACTAGATCTCAGATGGTTTCTTACAAGTTCCAAAGCTCAGAAGTCAGGCTTCAATCCTGGCTGCTAATTGTCTGGGGTGGGGGGTACTATCTTGCCTTCAGCCCTTGCTACCCTGGCACCACCACTACGGCCATCACAACTACCTGGATTAGAGCTGGCCAAAGCATAGCCAGAAGTGCTGCAGCCGTACCTCTGGTGGCAGAGCAGACGTGCCTTGGCTTTAAAGCCTGGCCTTGGGCTTCAGCACAAGAATGGTTTCTTCTTCTTCTTCCAGCAGCATGGGAGTTGTTCAGACTCTGCAGCAAGAGAGAGAAAGGAGTGAAACTGGACTGGAGCAAAATGAGGTTTATTGTTGTAGGGCTTGCGATGCAGGTTCTTCTCTGCAGCCAGAACTGAGTTTTCAGCCTGGTTCAATGAATGAGATGAGCCACTAAGGCTTCATTAGTTTAAGGTACAGCGATGACACCCTGTCGTTTGGGAACCAAACAACTCACGAGTCCATCCTTTTGGGACAATCTTAAAAAGAAACGTGCACAGGTTCAGATGCCAGTCTGTTTCAGGGTGTTGTTTCAAAGCTAGTAGGAAATGTTCAAATGAAAAGCATACAGAAAGACAGCAAAGTAGAAATCCCCAGTGCAACCCGGTTCAAAGCAAGGTCTGCCCTGCTGTTTCTATTTATAGTACTTCAAGAATGTGTTTATTTTCTTATTACAAGAGACAGCTGGGATGGGAATCACAATGTGGAACGGGACAGGTTAAGACAAAAAAAAGCACTGCTGTGGTAGCCCCTTCTTCCTTTCCTTTGGGAGCCAATGCAGACTGCAGGTGAGCAAGGCTACAATGAGACTAATTTATTGCAGCTGACAGATGTTAGCTGGAGTGGTGGTTCTCCAGAGCTTTGAAAAGCAGGTCTTGAAGACTGTCTGGTATGTGTTACAGCGTGGGTGGTTCCGTTCTCCTTGCCTTCCCACAGGACAAGCTACTCTTCCCTGTGGTACTAGATGTGAGCGGTGTCCAGCTGTGGCCTGTTAGCAACGGCAGCATAAGCTGGGATGGGGTAAGTGCGGGCTCCTTGTGGTGTAGCCTTTATTAAGGGTAAGATCTTTCACTGTTTTATGATTGATTGCAAATTGAGGTGGCTTTATGCTCAGCTTTTGTGGATACCCAGGCTGGTGAGCCTTCATCTTGCCCAGGTTCAGATGCCCAAGTTCTAATCCTCACTGCTGAGCAGGGTCATCTCCTTCAGGCTGCTGAACCTCCTTGCGGAGTGCTGTGTCCCAGCATCTGCAGCATTTCACCTCTCCATGCACTTCCTGTGTTTGCACAGTGAAGACAGAAATAGTTTTTGCCTGCTGTACAACATTCCTTAGGTTCCAGAAATGCAGGCTATTATTGCGATTGTAAAAGAACAGCAAAGCTGCAGCTCAGTACTGAGTGTGAAACATTCTCCCAGTCAGACATGGTAACTATGTCCATAACTCTCCAGTTTCTGAGATGTTAAACTGGTCTGAGAAACGAATATGGTATGTAAGACCACTTAGGGGAAGCCAGCCTCTATAGCAGACCACTGGGCAGCTTTACCCACTCTAATTGTTTCAACTTTTCCCAACTCTCATTTTCAATGCTTATCTTCTGAAACGCCTTTTCTTTCTCTGATCCTGCTGACAACAGCTTCCAGGGGTCTTCTGCAACAGCATAAAACTTACAAGCCCTGACACTTGTCAGTCTGAGCACTGCTTGGCCATCCACGTGAAGCCATGCTACTATGTCGATCCTTTTGCTCCTCCTGTCTTGGGTTTGGCATTTCCACAGCTACGAACTGATCAAATGAGTTGATGTATATTTCACGGGCCAAGGAAAGATTCTCAACATTTGCAAGAACTTTGCCCTGCCCTTACGGGAATAGGACCATATGGACATAGATAGAGGACCCCCAACATTTTGTTGCCATATGGTTTTGGCTTATTTGTGGCTTTAATAGTTTCCTCTTGGCATAAGATATCCAGCTCCCTGTGCTCTCGTACCAGGAACATACTCACGGAAATGGAGTTTTCCCTCATTGTGTTGAGAAAGCAAATATTTGTGTGTGTTTGAGGAGGCTAGCGAGCTAATGTGCAGATGATGATTTCTAAATGTGGGGAGAAATTCTGGTGGTTTCCCCAGCTTCTTGTTTTATGTCTCAACCAAATGGAGGTTCATCTATGCTAAATCAGAGGTTTGTCTGCCTCATCGCTTACAAATTGCAAAGCTGGTGACCTGAATGTTGTTGCTTTATAGAGGTGAGTGACGGCTGGTAGTAGATAGAGCTGATACCATGGTGATAAGCCTGATATAAAATACAAACCTTAGTCTTGCTTGTCAGCTCTGTGCAGATCTTGTGTCCTGTGATAACATCATGGCCTCAGGCATCATCATCATCATCTAGGCTCGAACCTGGGATCTAAAAGCACAACCTGCTATGAGCTGGAGGCTGAGGCAGGCAAGTGCACTGTGACCAAATATGAGGTAAAGCTTGTTTGCATAAGCTGTAATGAAAAAAAGATTTAAGCAAATACATTTTTATCTCGCTTTTGTGATAGGGTAAGTGTGTATGCAGCCTGCCACTTCAGCTCGGCAGATAAGCAGTGCCTTCTTGAGCTGTAGCCACTAATCAAGTATCTGAACTGGGAGCTGAGGGGGCCCATCTTTGTTACCAAGAGACTGAACCGTCTCAGCAGTATTTGTGATCTAGCCTAAGGAAACAGAGCAGCCGGAGGCAGGGGTTCAGGCTGTGTTTGCAGGAAATCCAGTTGATCATAGCTGATCACAGCTCGGGGTGGGTGGGTGGGGGTCCAGGGATTTGTGTGTTCAGGGGCCTCACAGGATGGGTGGCTCTGGCATGTTGGAAGTGTCTTGGTGAACAATTCTCATTAAAGTATATGGTGTGCCACCTGTACTGTCAAAAAGTTGGGTTTTTTTCATACTATTTGTTTTCTTCTGTCATAGGATTAAGCATTTCAAACAATGGAGGTTTCTCAGTATCCTCGGGACGTTATTTCCTACCTTTAAAGATTAATGTCATGGAAATTTTCCTTTGATCTCAAGCCTGACTTTCATTGGCTCAGTTTTATCCTCTTATTGCTGGATCCAGGGGACAATGGCAGGAGAAGTAGGATTTCTTGCATCGGGGTTTGGAGGCATGCTATCGCTGCTGCCCCAGCTGTGCAGGAGTTGTGGATGGCCAAGCTTCAAAGCAGTGCTGCCTTTCCCTTACAAGCAGGAAAACCTGCTGCATTTTAGCTGTGTTGCCTGTTGACCCGGTGACTGATCTTTGACGTTCTTACTTTGAAACACATCCCACTGTACAAGATGCATGCATAGCTACAGCACTAGATTATCTGTATGCTGTTGCACATGAGCAGGCTGTGCCCAAGGCTAAATCCCACAGCCTAGTTGGGTATTAGCTGACAAGCAGGTGATACGCAGACAACAAATGGGGAGCACAGAGGGCGTTTGTTAGGCTCCTGGGGCTGAAGAAATGGGGGTCTGTGCTCGGGAACAAAGACAATTTGCATTTAATTTCTCTGGGCTGCAGCGCCGGCAACAATGGTGGATGTTCATCTGTAGCCTTAAACCGCTGCGCAGGCTGAGTGAATGGCCGCCTTTGTTCAGGGCTGGAGCAGCACTGCAAGTCGGGACCAAAGCACTGCGTTGTAGAGCATGGCCACAAGCATGAGAGGGGAGAGGGAGAGAAACTGGATGCTCTTAAAGCCTAGCCCATCTCTCTGCTTGTCCCAGGGCAGGAGTTCAGTGACCCTGGGACACCCTAAAGGGAAAACAGTGCCATCCTCGAGTGGCCCTCCTGTGGGTTTGCAGTCAGTGCCTGGCTGTGCTGGTGTTGCCTCTGCTCTGCACCGAGAAGGGCAGGAGGAGCTGGCTGCTGCTTTTCCCGGAGGACTATTGCACAGGGTCAGGCAGGAGCAAGCCAAGCCATGCACGAGGTGCATCTTGCTCCTGCAGCTAGCTGGGGCTCTGCACAAGAGATTGAACAGCCCTAAAATCTCACCTGGCTGGGAGATCGCCTCCTCCCAGGAGGAGGCCTTCAGAGGTGGCGGAGGAGGGTAGGGATGGAGATGGAGTGTGAAGTGTCACGCAGAACCATCTAGCAGACACCAGAGCTGAGCCAGGTGTTACCTGGTGGATGCCTCTCCATTCTTTGTTGGGCCAGGCTCGGCACTGAACCTGTCATGTAGCTTAACAGCCTTTGCAGAAGGTGTGGCTTGGAAAGCCCTTCCCCAGGGGGCTCCAAGCACTCGCTGGGCTGCAAAAAGCATATCCCCACAGACTGGAGGCTAGCAGCTGCAGAACACATTGCGGCATCCACCAGCAGCGTTATCTTCCCCATAGTCCCAGACCCCCTTGCTCACTGCAGTATCCGTCTTTCCAATACAAGCACCAAAGCAGTGGGAATCTGTCCGAGACCACCGCCAGGCAGCAGGTGACTGCTGGAGTCTTCTACCAGGAGTGAGGTCTGCTGCTGACTGCAGTAGGTGGGAGGAAAGCTGTGGGAAGTAGGATCCTATTCTCTAACCCCACAGAGAAATGGTGTTCGGCTCGGGGATTGACTGTGCCAAACACCATCTCGGGAACCTGAGCTTCTCCTGCCTCATCGACCCCGTTGTACAGTGCTCGCTATGCCAGCTAAATCAGAAGTAGTGTTAATTGCACTGTGTGCTCCTAAGCTTCTTTCCATGGCTTTCTGGAGGCTGATTAAGAGAGAGAAAGTAAAGTGGGGATTATTGGGATCCTGGTGGAAGCTAACGGCGGGGGGGGGGGAGTAAATTCCTTGGAGGGAAAAAAAAAAAAAAAAGGCATTTAAACAGATGACGGCA
>JAVJGJ010000059.1:79989956-80002615 GCA_035590215.1 Microhierax caerulescens | reverse complement strand
GGGGAGGAAATTCCTTGGAGGGAAAAAAAAAAAAAAAGGGATTTAAACAGCTGACGGCAAGCCTCTGCAAACAAACCGGGAGAGTTGGGTAGCAGATGGACTAACACTCCCTGGGCTTGTGCCAATGCATCAGATTGATTTTAAAGATGAAGCACCCACTGCCTGGGAAAGCAAGCCAGTAGCCCTGTGAGTAGGAGCACTTCCTGGCAGCTGTTCAAACACTAGCTGCTTTGCAGCTCACTTTCGGTGCACCAGGAGTCAGTGAGAAGCACTGGGGACTTGGGATGTGAAATATGACCAGTGGGAACTATGGACCAATAAAGAGATTATTTTTGTAGAGAGGATTGCATGGAAAATAATGTCCAGTTGCTTAGAAACTCATGGTGTGCAATTAAAGGACCAGAAGACATCAAAGGGCCATCAAGACAAACTCTGCCTCCCAGCATGGTGAGTGCTGAATCTTTCAAGCAAAGGTGTAGACTCCTCTAGAGTTCAATTCCAGAGGAGAATTTTCTTGCTGGACCTCAGCTGCAGGCCTTGCTGTAGATCAGCTTATGTCCTGAGGTATGACTGCTGTCCGGAATGACATGATGGTGGATGTCTGTAGCACAGCTAATGTGTTTGAACTGAACTCACAGGGTAAATCAGTGATGGGTTTGGATATGGACACTGACAAATACCTCCTTCTCCCACACCATCCCTTTCCTTCTACAGAAATCATATGAGCTAGAATAGTTTATTTTTCTCTCCTGGACTTTTCTCAAAATGAAATGACCCCCACACACCCCTGCTAATGAAATATAATCACTGAATAATAAAACACATGAAGACTCTTCAGTAAAATAAGCATTTTCACAGCAGTTTGTTCCATTGGATTATATATATATATATTTATATGTAATGTAGTCTGATGGTCCACCAAATTATGAAAGCTGTCCCATGGTTCTTCTCTTAAGTTTCCATTAAATATAATTTGTTTCTCTTTTAAGTATGGTATTCATGGCAAAGAGACGCAGACTCAGACCCTGAGCTGGTGCCAGCTCCCACATCTTGAATTGCCCCTCGAACATAAGCTTATATAAAAGTTAATCAGTTTTTAGGCTGATTGTACAACATGTGCAGTTGTGATTAAAGTCTATATTTAAGACTTGGCTGCCAAAAAGGCTTCAGCAATGACAAGCTTACAAGTATTTCAGCAAAAGGCTGATACAAATGTGGGGTGGGCTGGGATTGCCACGCAAGTTACGCTCCACCCCGAGGAAATGCCACCCCCCACCCTGGCATGGCACCCTCCTCCGCCTGCATCGGTGTTGCAGCAGAGGGGGCTTGTGTTTGTCATCCTGCCTCCTCCTCCGTCCCGGGGTTTCTGGTGCAATAAGACCGGAGTGGGAAAACAAGTATGACGCAGCAGGCATGGTGAAGCATGGCTGTGGTAAATGGAAAAGTGCTGGGAGGCTGGCAGCAGGTCTGATGTTGGGGGATTTCGGCAGCTGAGGTGTGGAAAGGAAAAGAAGCATCAGCATCAGCTGCTCGTTCGCGTTGATGAAGAGTTCCCCATTCCCCTCGCTGTGCTGCTGCTTGTTTGCAGCCAGAGTAGTTTGGAAAAAACCAATATCCAGCTGTCACTCAGAGCTCAGATGGGTTGTGTCTTGACGTTTGTAATAGTGTGTCTTGACTTTTGAGTAGCTAGGGTCTTGCTGAAGCCAGAGAACCTGATCAGGGAGGATTTGCAGTCAGTTTTTCAGCTTAAAGTTAAGACAGATTCTTATCTGCCTGCCTAGCTGACAGCCGGGGGTCTTGGGCTGGTGACTTGACTTGGCTTTTCACTGCTGGGGGTGTTTGTGCAAATGTAGTCTTGGCCTTTCACTGCTGGGGTGTTTGTGCAGATGTACTCCACACGAATAGTGCGACAGGCTCTGACAGGCTCTACCGGCTGCTTGGCCATTTATAGTGTGAAATAGATGTGGTGGTCCCTGGAAAGCCAGCAGGAATTCATCACAAGCACCTCGGCTCAGATGAAGATCACTTCCATGTTCACTAAACTGGCATACATCCAGATGTACCCAGTTCGACGAGAGATCCTTCTTCTGGTTCCCAAAAGTAGCATTCCATCAGCTGAAGCCCTCTCTTTGTCTGCTTTACTCAAGACCTCTGCTAAACTATTTAAACCAAAGTTACTTCCCCCTGTTACACTCCCCTGTTGCATCCTGCCAGTTTTACACCACTGACTTCAGTGGAGCAATGCTGGTGTGGAGTTGAGACAGCCTGATGCAAACTCATTTAGTGGATTTCTAGAAGCAGGAATGTCATGGTAACTGATGGGAAATGCATCAGGTAAGAAATGACAGCTTTCTGACTGATAGCCAGGCGTGTTAAAGGTATGGGTGTTTACTGGCAGGCAGAGTTATGGAACAAAACATGATTCATGGAAAATAAATGTAAACATAAAATTATTTTGTTTTACTTTCTTCTCTCCTGGTCACTGAGGACACCTGATTTTAAATGTCTCCTACCTGCTTAGAGAACAGAAATGTTTTCTGGGCAGATTCTGAGGCTGGTAACACCAAAGTCAACCTGGAGTCATGCCCCAGCGCATTTCATGGAGTTCTGCATTTACACCAGCATCATAGATGAGCTTCTGGCTCATGAGAGCAATCAAAGCTAATCGACGTGGCTAGAATTTGAAATCTCAAATGCTTCTGCTGGTTCGTGAGCAATCTACAGGCTGGGCATTATTTGCAGAAAGTATCCAGTAGTTAATTTCAAATCCCGTATACATTTGAGATGTTCATAAGCTACTTGCAGACAATTTGCAAACAGAAAAAGAGGCTAAAATTCATCAAAATAAATGATCTTCCATGAATTATTCATTTGGCTCCCATCAATCATGCCAAATGTCTCCCTTGTTGTTAGTCTCTGCAAAGAGATCAGGATTGAATTTAGCTTAGAGACAGAAGTATGCTTTCACCCCTAGAGGTGCTTCTTCAAAGCAGACTAGCAGCATGTAGGTGATGAGAATAAGAAAGCTTCGGCGGCACAAAACGTTCCCGCTCTGTGAATAAACAGCAGATTTTAGCTAGCAGGGCTGTCAGGCAGGCTGCTTCCACAAGGACCATTTTTACAAAAAAACCCACCAACCATCGAAACAAACCCTGAACTTGAAGGGGAAAGGAAAAGACAACATTTGGGGTGTTTGTTGTAAACAGGAAAGGTGTCTTTCAGCCCTTCCTAGCAGCAGGCTGAGGGTAGCTTTGTTTTTTAAGGTGGGAGGGAAGAGTACAGTTGGGGTGAAGTCTGGGTCTCTGAGCAATAAAAGCAGGTATCATGACCCGAGAGTTTCAGGCACCAGCCTGGCTTCCCTTCCCTCTATATGGAATTTGTTTCTGGTCATGGGCACGTTCCTGTAACTAGCAGGAAGGGGACAGCCAGAATTAAGCAACTGAGTGATGTTCATGCAATGTCTCGGAGAGAGGAGCTGCGGTGGGAGGGCTCTGTACCACTTCGTTAATATAGTGGAAGCCATATCCAGACACAGCTTTTTGGGGAACAAAGGTGGTTAATTAAAGGGAAAGGGCCTCATTCACTGTTGTTTTTCTCAGGTTGACAGCAGAGAAATATAGCTGACACCAACTGCATTTTGATAAATGGCAGTGGCACAGCGTAAATAAGAGCACTGAGAGTAAATAAGCTGTCTTACGTTAAAAAAAAAAAAAAAAAAGCTGAGTTTGATTCAAAGCCAATACATGTAGCAGCATAAGCCCTCAGCACTCAATGGGCCCTCATATGAGGCTTATAGCCTGGATTTAGTTGCAGCATGGATGTATTATCCCTGTTTTTTTCAATAAAGGCATTGCCATGGCTGCATGCGCAGTGACAAGCCAGACCCAAGTCTCCAAAGCCTCAGCCCAGTGCCTGAGGTGCTAGGTTACAGATTTTACTGTTCAGAAAATGGAAATAAATAGGGCGTAATAGAGTTTAGGGAACTGAAAAGCCACATAGCTGGAAGAGGGGCATCTAGCAGCAAGACTGATAAGAATGTATGTTGAAGCAATCTCTTTGCACTTCATTTTACATCTTACGCTTTGCTGCGAGCCCTTTATTTGAGAACCACTCAGCAACATTTAATTTAGACAAGTGTACCTGTCATCTTTGGCCTGTTGCTTCTGACGGTGGTATAACACAGGTGGCTTGCTGGGGCTGGGCGAGAGGGGCTGGTCTCCCAGGCTGGGAGAGCTGGGGCTGCTGGCAGCCGGCCACCTGCCTCCAGGCACAGGCAGGTAAGCGCCTGGATGGTTTCTCGTTCATGTTCTGGTTTGGAGAGGAAGATCTTGTGTATCTTCAGGAGAGAGCAGCCAGAGTGTCTGGGAAGGGTCATGTGGGGGAAATGCTGATTTCTTTTTTAATGATCTCACTTTCCTTGCAGTGGGTTAAGAACAGGCTCATCAGCCAGGTATCTGTATTTCAGTTCATTTCTCCTCTATTTTAAGCTTTTATTTCAGTTTATTTGACCTAAAAATGAATTTTAATTTACCACATACAACGTAATGTGTTTTATTTTACAGTACGGTATGCGCACAATGCTTCAAGGTCTGAACAAGCTCTGGTCACCAACCTAAGGCAAACTAAGGGCGAGGGCTCAACAGGGCACTGGAGAACTGATGACATTGGTGTCATGCGAGGGGGAAGAGCCGGTCCCTGCCTGCCCTGGCATGCCACCCCTTTCCAGAAAGGCTCCCCGGCCCCAGAGGCAGGGTGCAGGCAGCAGCCTGGCTGAGACAAGGGGCAGCAAGAGAAACAGAGGAGCAATCCCCTTGACACAGCTCAACTGGGGATTCCACATGTGTATAAAATGCTCAGTTTTTAAGATTGCCAAAAACCGTGCAGGAAGGGAGCGTTCAAGCCAACGTGGCTGGATCAAGCCGTGAGCCTGATCTGTGTGAGAGAAGACTTGTTTCCCTTGCCTGCCTTTGCCGACAGGGCTGCAGCGAGGGCATTGACAGAGCAGGTGCCATTACGACATGTGCAGGACCCACTGTCAGCCAAGCCCATGCCTCCCTCTTGTCCATTCCTACAGCCACCTCCGTGCCTCCTCTGCCTGAGAAACCCCAACATGAGCATTGCTGCCTTCCCACGACATCCCTGCTTCAGCACAGGCAATCCCCACCCTGTCCCCTGCCTCCTCTTCAAGTCTGTGCTTCAAAAGGCTTTTGAAAGGGATACGGCGGCTCTTTCCCTCTCCTTGGCTCAGCTGACTGCTTTCTGGGTCCCCTCCCCACATTTACACCTTCCAGAGGAAAATCTGTCCCCAGCCAGGAGGCCACCAGTCTGTCCTGGAGGAGTCCCAGTCCCACTGGGAGGCCGGAGGGGAGGGAGGGCAGCGGGCCTGGCTGGGGGCCGGGGGGGCCCAGGCGCTGCTGGGGGGAAGCGAAAGCAGGACAGGGCGGCTTTTCCCAGCAAGGATCGACCAGCTGCTCTGCTCCCCAGGGCCTCCTGCGTTGGGTGGCTGTATGCTGGCGGGGGGCAACAGCCCTGTGACCTGAGCGGTGCCCCATGGCCGCTGAGGGGGGACGCTGCTCCCCGCAGAGGGTCCCTATGGCTGGCACCCAGGGCAGGGCTCTCACATTGCAGCGGGTGGTGAAGGTGCAGGGGACATGGGGACCTGGTGCTGCTGAATGGCTTTGCCATTAGTGACACCAACTCTGTTACCTCAGTTACCTCATGTTTCGTTTTAAATACATTTGCTTGCTGGCAGCAGTTAGTTACATTGCCATAGAAACTATCTTTCGCGTTCCTCTATTTGTTGTGCATTTTTGTTAAAGGTTCTTTCTTCTTTTACTTACCCACTCCATCTTTTCATTTGCCGACGCTTTCTCCATTATGGCCTTCCAATTCCTTCCCCTTCTTGCTTGCCATGCTACAGTTAAATATTTTTTGGGGGGTAACGATACCCAGCTCACAGCCTCCACCTGTGGAGCTGTCAAAACCCACTGGTGACACGCCACGCATTTAAGGACATCGGCCTAAGTGTGTGCCAGCACGCACGTGCCTGTGCCCACAAGCGCTGGGATGAGGGGAGGGGAAGGAGGTGAGATGAGGTGTGATGATCTGGCATCAGACTGGTTGCCCTTGAAACCAATTTTAACTTCTGCTCTGTGGCCAGGGAATGAGGCTGCCCATCACATGAGGGGCTGTGGGACTCCAAGGGATTTCTCGCCCGGTTCATCTATGCTGGGAAGGAGTGCTGCTTAAAACTTCTGTGCTCCATGTAATTATAAGAAAATAAAAATCTTTTTGGGCATGCTGATTAGACAGCCTGAGTGATTTTATGATGAATCACTCTCCCCGGTGGTTTGCATTTGATTGTTTGCTTTAGGAGAGAAAAGGAAGAAAAAGGCAAAAGGAAGATGTTTAGGGCTTTTCTGATTGCAAAGGGTGACTTTTGCTAACACTCAGAATATATCTTGTTTCCCTTCTCCTCTGCTCTCATTGGCAGGAAGTGTCCAAGAAGAAATAAGAGCTATTCATGGGGAGAAAAAAAAAAAAAAAAGCAAATATATTCAGTCACTGATCACATGTAAACAAATACGTCTTTTTTTTCCCTGCGTTCCTTATGAGAGGCTGCTGTGCTGCTGGCGAAGGGACAGGCAGCGATGCTTCCAAGATCACCTTACACTGCAAGTGCTGGGCAGGGCTGGGGACAGAGCCCTCTCTCCTCGGACACAGGGCAGGGCTCTCCATGCCAGGCGGGACACTTCTCCTGAGCTGCTGGAGCATCTCCCAGCAGTGAGTCAGTGTCACTGGCTGCAGACCTTCGGGAATGTTTTGTCCAGCCTTTGCTGTGCTGTGCAGTAGGGCAGGGAAAGGAGGATGTCACCTGGTCTCTGCATTACCACCACCTATTTTTCATTTTTAAAGATTTTATTCAAGTGAAGGGTTAACTGCTTTGCATTTACTTTTCAGCAATACCTCTTCTTTAAATTCCATATCCTCAGAGTTGTATGTCCAGGCAAGGAAACTGTGAGAAGCGGCTGGAGTGTATAGGAATCCTAATGCCCTGCTTGTTTTACATGGCAGCAGGATAAACACAACCAGAATTTCTCCTTTAAACAGGGCAGGAGAAGAAGAATTAACAGCTGTAAGAGTGTTCGGATTCACCATCAGGAAGCCACACACAGCACAGATGCAGTTCCTTTTGTCCCTTGCCTTTAGCAAATCCTTTAGGAGCACCAAGTGCAGTGAAGATGGGGTGGATGGAGAAGACAAAAGGGGGAAAGCAGGACAAGATTTAAATTGATTCTTCCCACCCTTCAAAGTCAAGGCAAGCATGCTCAGAAGAGTTTTTGATTCTTGCTGGGTTTCCCTTATTTTTTTCCCTTGAAGCAGCCATGCACCAAAATCTATTTATAGTACATAGTTATTAAGATCAAATGTAGCAGTAATAGCATGTGTCAGTCTTCTGAATCAATTTGTACCATGCATGAGTTTTAGTCCTGTTGGATGAAGTGAACTGTGATGATGTCTATCCATCTATCAGGACAAATCAAGCTATTCATACATTTACACTGAGGACATCTTACTGCATTTAAGATCTTTTCCTGTGGCAGAGTTTCTCTATTTTGTGATGCTAAATGTAAGAACTGTGGGGTTACCAGGTCCTTCAAAATTGTGAGAACTGCATTGGCCATGTTAGCTTCATCTAATCACTTGTATTTCTTGTATCTGGGTTCTCTTCAGTGTTGTTTTCTTTTTCATGGCTTTTTTTTTTTCCTTCATTTATGGGGAGCTCCTTTCCTCATGTCACGTATGGATGTCATGCACAAACTCACAGCTGACCCATAAAGATGCTCCAAGTGCTATTAGCTAATGGCAGCTATTAGTGCTGCTGGCCTACTGGCGTGGAAGAGCAGGGGCTTTTAGGATAGAAATGCACACTTTTTCAGCTTGGTGATGATGCGGTGCAAGTTCATTATTAGAAGTGAGTTACAGTAGTGGGAAACTTTGAGAGGCCCCAGAACTTTTGCTCAGAGGGTCTGAAACCTGTGTTAGTGCTAGAGCAGAGCACCTTTGCCCTGCCTGGGAGAGCAGCGCCAGCCATGGGCTGCTCTATCCAGTATATCCCCAATAGAACTTGTTATTTATAAAGATATATCCAGATATTAAACTCTGGGGTACAAATTCTTCCCTTCTATAACTCCATGTGAAGAGGTAGTTACCATAATCTGACTCCCAGGTGGTTGGTTTTTTTTGTGTAAGAATGTCATTTCTCTGCTAGGGAAGCTCGTGGTGCTTGTTCCAGCAACCTGAATCCGTAAAACTCTTCAGAACCTCAGCTGCAGCTATTGATACTTTTTGTTTCCTAAGTTATTTTTCTCCCCTGTCCTCTCTAGAGGCTTAATTACGCGAGAAGCAGCTATATGAAGGATCAATAACTGACTTAGAGCAAGTGATGCTTCCACATGGCAGTACGGTGGCCATCAGTGCTTTCTGATACTCAGACAATTAGGGGAGCAGCCTGACCAACTCTGACCTCCACTTCTATTTGCACTAGGCCCCTCTAGAGCATGCTGACTTGATATGTTTATTGATATGGTGAGCTACAACTTCCTCCCTCCTGCTTTATGCATCTTTCCCTCCAATGAGACCAGTCATGCCCGGTAAGACAACCGCTGTTGCTGTGGGAGAGAGCTGTTTCCTGCTATCACATCCACCCCAAAAATGCAAAGAGCTGTCTTTACTCAGCAGTGAAACAGGTTTGGCTGGATAGAAGAGAGCACAATAAATCCCTTTGATGAGTCCTTGGGTGGTGGGTGACTGGTTGTGGTTCAAGTCTTACACCAAAGTTTTGTTTTCACGCCACTTTGACCACATTAGGGCAGCCTAGGGAGTTGTTGTTCCTTCAGAGGTAAACAATGTTTTGGTACAGACTAAATGGATAGTCCTTTTGCACCTCCTTGCTGGAAAAGTGGCTCTGCTGGAAGGGGAAGAGATTACCTCAGGTTTTAGCAGAACATTTGTTTTTGTTTTTAGTAAAAGAGGTTCCATTGCTCGTGCCAAAAATGCTATGTGACACAGCAACGATGCCTTCTTCACCAACACAGACACTGCTGCCCTTGAAGGACCCAGCCCTGTAAGCAGAAACTGCTAAGTGAAGCCTTTCCTTCCCTGAGCAGATTTAGCAGGGCTGTTGTGGACCTCCTGGAAATAGTGACTGTGGTCTGGATTTGTAACTGGATAATAACACAGAGATCGTATGTGCTGTTGAGTACTGCGATGTGTAGGACTGTAGGCTCGACCTTGTACTCACACTTACTTAAAATGTTCTCCTCTACTCCTAACTAAGCAATAAGTTGTGGTAAATTACTCTTTTATACCCTGATGGTTTAGTTAAAATGTTTCATTAAACAGCTCAAATTGAATGTCTGGAAAAGTTTACACCTCCCACAAATTCCTCTCTGCTAATGGAAAAGCCATGTAAACAAGCACCACTTTATTATATCCATTGTTCCAATAATGCCCCTTTTAAATGGGAAAGACTTGAATCAGAGCAATTTAGTCCTTGTCTCAGTGCAGTTTCTCTTCTGGCCAGTTTTATTTGGGTTAGGGGGGAGGATAAAAGGCACCCTGAAAAAAACGTTTCTGTGAAAAATGGTCGCAGCTTGCATGCTGCGTGGGCTCAGGAAGCCTTTTGAATGGCATATTTAAAAGCAAGTTGCAGAGCGCACCATCGCCTGCCAGGGCTGATGCAGCTGCTGAACTTTCTGCCCCAGTGCCCGCTGTGCCAGAGTGCAGTCAGCGTGCTGGCAGCGCAGGGGTGGATCAATATCCCAACGTGACGCAAGACCACCAGAGCCCTAACTGCCTTCCAGCAGTCGAGGCACTTCGGTCTCCAGCAGCCCCATTCCCAGCTTGCCCTGGCTTGTAAGGTCTTCCCAGGCCTGTAGTTTAGCCCGTTCATTCAGTGAGAGCCAAAGTTAACCCCATAAGGTAAAAAAAAAAGTGACTTGATCCTTGCGTGAAAGCTTGTAGAGAAGGTAATACCTAATCACAAAAAATTGTGTCCCTGTTACATTCCTTCTTTCCCATCATTTCTGAGGGATTTGTGCAGTAGTTCTTTGTTCCTAACCTAGTGGGCAAGGCTGGGTGGATCTTCCCAGGACTGGGGACACACGGGTGCACAGCAGTTCACTGCCGTTGCTTTTAGGGGTTTTGACTGTAAAGATCTGAAATCCTCTCCGATGACCAGCCTGAGCTTTTCACGGTGAACCTTTCAGGTCCCAGGTAAGGAAAGACCTCCAGCCCTAATAGTGTCGTTTCTCTGATGCTCTTATTTCAGCCTTCGCTTTAGGGTACTCCTTGTACCAACTTGCACCTCCAGTGGGGGATGCTTTAGCATGTCTCCTTTGAAGCTACACCAGAACAGCAGGACTTGTGCCTGGACCAGAGGCTCAGGCCCTTCATTGCGTGCCAAGGGAGGGCAAAAGGCTTCAGCAAGCATCACTCTCCCTTCAGCCGGCTGAACCATAAAGACTTGCAGGCCATTTCCTGGTGGCACCTCGCACCCAGAGCTTTAAAACTCCATCCCCGGTTCTTCTGTGTGGTTTTCTCAATGACCTTGCATGAATCACCCAGCTACCTGGGTCCTCAAGCGACCTTACTGTAACAGTAGCAGCAACCTGACCCTGCAACGATGGTGTCCTGGCACTGCAGCTGGGAGCCTCTGGGGTGCCCTACCCTACACACATGACCCTGTTTCCTATAGTTCACCAGGCAAAACATCCAAAAGACAGCGTGTGTGCCCCTTTCTGTGGCTTTGATCACCGACTCATGCCTGATGCAGGGTAAGGAGAACCAGGCTCTGTACCGCATGGGATACTTTGAATTCTCTAGTCTGTTTTGGGGAGAGAAAGAGGAAAATGACATCAAGGCAGTTACCAAAGGCAAGCCAGGCTCAGACTGTAACTGTGCTACATTTAAAATATTAAATTCCACAGTATGAGTCACTATGACTAGGCTGCTATTGACCTAGGTAACCTGAGCGAATATTGCATAAAAGGCCCTCTCGTTTTGTCACTATAAATAAAATCTGTGATTATTCATAGTGAATACTGACTTTCTATTACTATAAGCAGCCTTACAAGAGCTCCAAGATGGGGCTGCATTTGCAGAGCTTGTGGGTCATCTGGAGCTGCTTTCATGGATGACCGGCTTGAAAGGGGCAGCGCTTCTGCCCTTGAGCATTTCTGTCCCTGCCTGGCAGAAGGAGAAGCCTGCACCCATCAAGAAATGAGAACACTGAAAATATTTGACTGTGAAAAAATTGTGCAATGATTGAAAAAGCAACAAAAGAAGCTGAGGGATAGAAAGTGAGAGGAACTAAACATAGGGAAAGGAAAAAAGAAAAGGAAGAGCTAAGTTCTCTGCCTTCCCCCCAGGGTTAATTTTCATTATTGGCTGCTGTTTCATGGCACTGTCCCCTCTTGCTCCATGTGTTGTAATTGGGCTGGCACATGCTATACGCATCCTAAAGGGACATGGTAATTTTTGTTGGATAACCAGAAAGTCTGTGTGGAGTTCTGTGCTTGCAATGAGTCCTGCGGTGCCACCTGGCCCTGCCTGTGACCACTGCATGCCAAACCTACCTGTGATCCTGTCCCACCCTACGCAGCCTTCTCCCTTCTCTGACAAGTGTATAAATGCTCAGTGGATGGCACTGGGTACCTCTGCAAGGGGCATGAGTTAGATGAGCCACACTTATGTGCCTGAGAGGGGAGATTTCAGTAAGCCCAGTAGTGATGCAGGTTGTTGCCTGCCAAGCTCAGGAGCAGCTCTGGGCAGCAGCAGATGAAAGGTGCACAAGGTTCTGCACCCTGAAGAAGGAGGTGATACCTTGAATAAGTAGAGGGGAGAGCAAAGAGACTGGTGTGCTGACCAGACATCAGAGCAGGGAGCTATTTAAATATGTGAGAGCTGTCCTTTCTAATGTTTTATTCCTGTATTCACTGATTATTAAGCACCATGGAAGGAAAAGGCAATTAGATACTTAGAGTGAAGTGTGTGCCTCTTGATTTTTGCCTGAGTGGTGACACTGAAAGGCAGTCCATAATTAGCTTTGTGATCCTCAGGGGAGCAGCACAGATCTCTTCCCTGCTCTTAATCTGGGAGATGCAGGAGACAGACATCCCTGTCTTGCGAGAGGCATCCATGGAGAGCAGCCATAGGTAGAGATGCTCAGTGGTTGGATTACAATGCTTGTGTTGCAACTTGACCAGGAAGTCTGGGATGAAGACATTTTTCATGTTATTGCAAGCTTTAATAGTGGGATAGCAGTGACTCATACTTAACAAACTTCTGGTCTGTGTCACAGCACTCTCCAGACTATCCAGCTGCAACAAGGTCTTTTACCATCTCATACCAGCACACTCTTTGTGCCAGTCCCTCTGCTACCTTCTCATCTTGCCTCATTCAGGACCTGCTCTCTCTTCTCTGCTTCTTCCTCCTCTCTCTTCCTCAGCTGCCCAACCTCTTACCAGAACCAGCCACAGCTGCACTTTGTCTACATGAGCCAACCCACCACCCCTGAAGCCAGCCCACAGTTGTATATTATCAATGATAATTAACCCAGCTTCATTCTTCCACAATTCCTCCTTTTTTTTCTCTTT
>JAVJGJ010000059.1:79949494-79989085 GCA_035590215.1 Microhierax caerulescens | reverse complement strand
AAACATCCCCCATCACACAGCCATCACCGCTGTCACCGCTTATTACGCTCACTCTCATAATCTGAAGGGCCTCACACAGGGCACCAATTATCACAGCACAAACAAACTAGTAGGCTACAACAAGACCTTACCATTGGCCAGATTCTACTGTCTGTGCTGTAACTCCTTCCTCCAGAGGTCAGACCACACTGCTCCTGCTCATCCAACCCCCTCTCCTACAATCCTCAGTGCTACTTAACCACTTAGCAGGAATGAGCTACAGCTGCACATCATCCATGTCAATCAACACACGGTCCCTGAGGCAAGGCCACAGCTGCATGTTATCAATGTTAATCAACCCACTGCCTGCATTCCTCTACAGGTCTGCTTCCCTGTTGCATGTCCTGCCCTACCCAAAGCCTTCTCCCAAACCCTTGTGCTGGTGCTGTAGAGAGGGGCTGTTCCCAGCACTGCATCCCATCCACCTCATCCTTTTGTCCCACACAGCGCAGCGGGTGTTATACTGACCTGCAGTGCCTTTCAGCTGTACAAATCAGTTTATCAGATGTCTCAGCCGCTCAACGGTTCTTATACATTATGTTCTCACAGAGATGGTGAACCCTGTGGCAGCTAGAAAGGTCTTCTTCGTTAACTACTTCACTTTTCCAAGTCCATTACTACAGATATCTCTATCCACAAACAAGGTAAGTAGATATTGTTGGCTCATTTTATGGCTGGGAAAATTGAGTCTATGGGGTGATCATGAGGTTTAACTAGAAAGAGACAGATGTTAAATGACTTTCCAAGAACATTAAGGTGTTCACTGTCCCCAGAATCCTTGGCTTAGATTCACCAGCAGAGAACATTATTATAATGGAGTGGCAGTGGGCTGGTTGCCTTTAAAAGATTTTCATGTTTGAATTGAAAGACCCAGCTTACAGAAAGTGCCTGGATACACGTGTGTGTCATGACAAATGCAAGCACCCAGGTAGCAGAGCATCACAGTGCTGAGCTGGAAAATGCTTGTTCCTGTTAATTACCAGAGATGCTGGGACTGGGAGTAAAGTAACAGCCTAGACCACTCGCAATCCTTTTTCTCATCCACACAAGTTTTGCTGTAGGTGTTGATTGTCACCCATCAAAGTTACTGCTTTCTCAGAAAGCTGGAAACAATGTTAATCTTGAGACATGAATAGCCAAAGGAAATTTACTAGAATGATAGGATACCACTAAGTAGATAATCTTGCTGGGAGCTCAGGTACAGCTGGAATCCCTCTCTGCTGCTTGCACAGTCTCAGCTAAGCTCTGTTGAATTAGTCTGTTCCCCTGGCTTGCTCATCTGATATATTTCTATCTCACCTTTGGACTCTTAAATATTTTTACACCAAATACTCTACTGTACTCTGCAAGCGTTTACATAGTGCTTGCGTGGTTGATGCTCCAGTGTACACAGAGGTGTAGGGGGATACCTCTGTGGTTTTGGTTTTGGAACGTGTGTGTTGAATATCTGTTTAAAGATAGCATCGGTGCCATGGAATCAGGAGCTGTTGCAGGCGTGAGGTGGGTAGCAAGCTCATGGCAGTGCTTAGACTGGAGGAGGAGGGATCTGGCAGAGCAGGTTATCGAACCCAGACCTGCAGGGTCTGACTGAGAGGTTTTGTCAAGGCAAGTCCTTCTGTGGTGCCTCCTTCCCCTGGCCTCTAAAACAGTGCTGGCACCTAGCAGGTGACTTGCTGTCCTAGGAGGCTCTGAGGTCTTTCTCAAGAAGCTACAAGTGCTGTCTGAGATACCATACACAGCTAGAAAGGCTTGTGCAAAATACTGCATACCTCAGTCAAAACCCCTCCAACGGCCTGTGTTGGTTGTTGCCATTTTTATAAAGAGCTATAGGAGATTCTGTGCTCTTTGCTGTGCTCTGAATCAAGAGCCCTTGATGGCCATTAACATGCATGTTTCTGCCAAATTATGCTTGCATTTGCACTAGGTAAGCTGCAGCTAACCTTTTCTTTCTTTTTTTTTTCCTAGCAAATTTTGTAGCAGAGAGAAGCCCTGTCAATAAGCAGAAGATTTTTCCAAATGAAAATGGAAGGTTTTTCCCCCTTTCCCTCCTATCTTGATTTCTAGTGGTTATTTTAGAAATACTGGATCTTCATAGGAAGACAAAAAGCAAACTCTGGGTAAATATAAATTCATATACATTTGTATGTACATGTGTATGTACATACGTTTACTTAAACACATAAAAAGCCAAACACTTTTTTTGTGTTTGCTTGGAGTTATGTAGATGGTTTTGGCTGCCAATTTTATTTATTGTACTTCTATTTGAGAGGAAAATTGGATTTGGGGCTGTATCTGTCTCTGAGAGTGCATTATTTGACTTCTAATCTACATTGTACTGTAACAAAGCACATCCCATATCACAGCTTCTGTTGTTTCTGATATAAATTCTGTATTTTGGGGATATTTATGCATACAGGATAACTTCGTTTGGTGGCAGAGGTGTTGCATTCTGCATTTTTTCTTCTGAAGGGTATTACTGGTTGTTACTGATTAAATTGACTGTCCACATAAATTCAGTCTATGGAATGGGTGGACACACATGGGCTGGTGAACACTGCATGTCCTCAGCAAACAAAGGGTTAACTTTGCTTCTCTCTTCCTCTGCTGGGGGAAGGCTGCCAGGGATGGAGAGAAGAAGAAATGGAGGCTCCCCCTCCAGTTTTTGAGGAGGGGATGAGCCCCAGCAGGGAGGGGATCCCCAGGGGTTTCCTTGCTGCAGTGGTGGTGGCTCCAGTGGATTTGCCCTGGGTTACGAAACATGAGTTGCTCCTGACACACCTCTCTAGCTTCTGCTACAACCTGGCTGGGAGGAAAGTCAATAAAATCTGTTCTGTGTAAGTTGTTACATCTTTATTTACCTGCATTGGACTAGTCAGATTTTGACAAGGACTTGTCTAAAACTTCTCTGTTCAACTGTGGTCGCTGTACCTAATTTTTCCACTTGTCTTGTCTCCCTAAACCCAGCTCCTGCGGATGCGTAGGCCCATCCGAGACTTAAAAAAAGAGGAGCAGCAGCACTGAGCTCTGCCAAATTCCCTTGACAGCTGCGTTTTTTCCCTCGTGCCCTAGACAGTCCTGTCAACTGCTGTGCTCCCGTGACAAGGTGGCTGCATTTCACAGCAAATGAGATGCTTTCTTAGTGTATGGCTGTAAAATACTTTGAAACCTTAGCGGATGAATAATGTATCATAAATATAAAATGAATATTGTTTTACGGTTCCTGAAATATTAATTTGTGCATGGAGCCATTCTAGGAATGTTTTTTTACTAAATGTAAAGATCCTTTGAGTCCTGAATGTCCTTGCTTTGGTTTTTATTATTAATATTCCCTCCAGGAGACATTGACTTTCCCTTCCCCTAGACATGCTGACTCCTGCCTGCCAGAGTGATTCAGCAGCTTGCCACTCACTTCTACAGAAGGAAAGTTTTCTCCTGGCTTCTTCCACTGGCCTGCTGTGACCGTGGCTCTAATCGAGGGACGTGTTTGTGTGGCTGATGGATTCTTCACACCAACTCGCTGTCAAGCAGCCGGGTAGCTCTGAGCTCTCTGTCTAGCTGATGGCTCCGTCCTTTGTGCAGAGAAGGAGATCCCATGGAGAGCATCAGGGCGCTCTGCTTCACAGCTTTCCCCTTCCCAGGCAGGGTCACGTTTGGTAACCAAAAGTTATTTTTAATCAAGGCTGGTTGCTGACTGTCTGTCACCGTCATCCAGGCCTACAGAGGAAGGACTATGGAAAATTGCTGCTCGTTTAACTGCAACAAATGCCCATAGCAAATGCAGGGGATCGGGAGTGATTAACACTTCCTTCTCTTTCTTTCCCATGCAAAAAATGGGAGCAGGCCATTACTTTTAATTGAAGCTGAGGAAACGAGACTTACATTACGATTTTTTAATTACGTTTTGGTTTTCCTAATAAAGTGTTAAATAGCTGTCAGAGCTTAAAAGCACAAAGCCTAACATAAAGCAAACCAGACACATAGATGTATATACCCACATGCAAACCAACTGACTGGTGTGTCTTTTTTTATTAAAGCATGGTATGTGAAGCTAAATTATGTGGGGTTTATGGATCCTTAAATTACATGTTTTTATCGATCTCTTGCCACTCCTAAAAGTATATTACGAAGAAAAAGAATGCAGTCTTTGGTATTGAAAAAGAAATTCAACTGCAACCCATAAAATATCTGGGAAACTATAATTCAGTGTGTGGGGCTGACACAAATGTAAAACACTTAATCATAGCTAATTAGATTAAACATTCCCAGTTGCATGCCTTTAGGGGCCAGACCAGGAACCAGTGCGGTAGTTGGTCATGGGACAACTTTCCTGGTCACCCTGAGATAAACATTTTGAAGCAGACATCTTTGCATCTTTGCACAAAACACTCATATCCCCCAAACCATCCAATGAGCACCTCTGCCCCTCACCCATCACCCAGACCTGGGAAACAGAGATGTGGGGTTTGAGAGCCAGGTTTCCACAGCAGCATCCTTTCTGGAAACCCAGCTGCTCTCTGGGTCCCAACCTGGGTGGATAAGGCTGTGCGAGCTGCCAGCTCTGTGTGTGGCCTGCTGTGCTTGGACACCGAACAATTTTGGGAAGTGGAGGCCCATGCTGGTGCCTTGGGAAGAGCGTGGGTGTGAGGGGCTGGGGCTGGCTTGGCCCCCCGGTAGCATCCTCTGTCAGAATGGGAATAGACCTCGGCAGCGCTCATGGTGCGTGGCGAAGCGCTGCTGGTTAGATTGAGGATGCTGGGGTTTGTCTAACCTGGTGTGGAGGGGGCGGGATGGAGGAGCAGGGTGGGCCTGGTGCTAATGCTCCACGCCAGACGTGAGTAATTTGGCTGATGGCTGTGGTGTGTCTGTACCCTGGCACAGCTCATTGTCTCGGTCAAGGTGCTGAGTGATTCAGAACCGTCAACTTTATCTTTTCCAAAATTAGTCTTTTTCTCTAATGGCCTCTTGCCATCTTTGGAATTCAGCCTCTAGTCCCCAGATGGGCATCTCCTCTGGTATTGTTTGATCTCATAAACCAAAACAAACCAGATGCTCATGGCTGATAGACCTGAACGTAACCTCTGTGCCATCATTTCTTACAATAGAGAAATCTCATCATTTAATCTGTCTCTGAACCTTGATTTTTGTCCTCACATAAAGACAAATATGAAATATGTACTCACATCCCAGGACTTCTTCCTGGTACTTTGCTACTAATAATTCAGCTGTGGCCTTCCTAAGTTGTTAGTGATGTTTGAAGTTGCTTTTTTACCTTATCTGCAAGAAGCACCTGCACTGCTGTGTTTACCAAGAGCAAGAGTATTTCTTTTGTTTCTGCAGAGAGATTTAAAAGAGGGGACATGGCCAGTTCATATGTTAATGGAGGTACCAGCAGAATGTTAATAGCCGAGATAAACAATAATGAAAGGAAAAACAAAAGTACTTTTGTGGGTAGTTTTGAGGCTGAGGGCTGGGTTTCTGGATTTGAGGACATTTTCACCCCAACTTGCCTGCCTGACAACTGGATTTCATTCTAATACAACTTTTAGTGGAGGAAAGGTGTGCGTTTGTCTTGAACAGTAAGTCTGCTTTGAAAGTCCATTGAAATTCAGAAATCCTATTTTCCAGCAGCCCTCCCCTGGCACTTTACAATTTGTGCCTCTAAATGGGATCGTTTGCAAGAAACTGAACTGTGAAAGCATAACGTGTAAATTTTGCAAATGTTATCGTCAGTGTTTCACTGGGGCCTCGCTATCGCTCTGACCCTGCTCTCAGTGAGGGCTCTGACCTGTGAGTGAGGGCAGTGTCCTCGGGACATCTCCTTCCCTCTTCCACCTTCCACTGCCGTCCTTCCCAAAGAGGCTCCCAGTCAGTTGACACTCTGTTGCCCGTTTCATTTCTCCTCCGTGCCTTGGTGTGCACACTGTGGTGGTCTAGGACCCACCTCAGGGCCACCTGTGATATCTGCAGTGGGGCCAGGGACCTCCCAAAGAGAGCAAGGCAACCATCCGAGCACAAAACCCACGGCACCATCCTGCTTGTGAATCAGAGCCGCCGGGCTCAGACCTGCCGTGTGCGGAGCCGCTGAAGGGCCTTCACGTGTCCCACTTTGAACCCACGCACTGAGTTATTTGTTCCTGAAGAGAGGAAGTGGTGTCACATGCTGATGGTTGTCTGTGAACCCAGGAATGCTCTGTGCCAACGAGAGCCTGAGCGTGGCTAGCTGACAGGGTGGAAACATGCCTGCAAAGGGCCTGGTGACTCATCCTGGGTGCAAGTGCTGTGGAAGCAGGTAGGACATTGCTGGCATGGGCTGGCGGGAGGATGCTTCTGAGGAAGCGGCACACTGGCCAGATGAATGTGTGTATAATTCCCTTATTGCATGTCTTCCCTCCCCTGACCCCAGAGGAGGAGGGAGGCATTGCTCCAGGGTACGGCTGTGCATGCTACCTCCGAGTTTGTTCTGTGCAGAGCCTGCGGGGTTTATCCTTCAAGGAGAGTAAGAAACCTGCCGTGTTTGCAAAGTTCAGTACATTATACCCCGTGCTGACAGTTGTGCCTCTATGTACGTCCAGGTTAGCACTGCGCAGTTACAATAGGGCTGTAGATGAGCCTCTGAGGCATTAATTCAATGTATATAATTTTTCATACTTTCTTCTGGCATAAGGAGCAAAAGATGTTCCTTCCTAGAGCTTTATGGAGAGGTTAAGGCCTCTTCACGGTCAAACAGTTGAAATAGCAGTGGTTTTATTGCCCGAGATGGAGGGCACGCTCAGGGCACAGTGTGAGCAAGGGGTGTTTGTGTGCCTGGGAGGGGAGAGCAGAAAACCCACAGAAAATGGGAGCAGAGGCAGCAGAGGAAGCCTTCAGCACTACTTGGAAAGGTGCTGGGAGCCTGGCACTGAAAGAAATGCCAGAGGTGGGGCGCTTCTCAGTCAAGGCTGCGGGCAGAGGACTCTCCTGTTGAGTCTTCCGGTGTTCGGGAAAACCAGTCATTTCTGTGGTCAATGATCAGGGATCCAACAAAGACACAGAAGACTGCCACAGCTTCTCCTAAGAACAGAAACAACATGCAGGGCCCTGAGCTTTGGCTGCTTGCTCATGCCAGGGGTAATACCGACTTCAGAGAACGAGCACCACCAAGTTGTGTTTTCTGCTCACTCCTGCAGCAGCAATGGAGACGGCTTTCCTTCCTCCTCCCTTGGGTCAGTGGCTCCTCAGAGGCTGAGGCATGGGGAGGGCTGCCTCACTCGCCCACTGTGGCAGCGGCACCTCTGCCATGCCCCTTGCCGTATTATGCATGCCAGGGAAGGGCTTCCACCTGTGCGGAGAAGACTGGCTAACACCGACAGGCCCAAACCCCACGTAGGTGCAGGAGGGGCTGCATGAAGATGGGGTGATGAGCAGATGCTTTCTGAAGCACGCACCAGCCCCCTGTCTTTCCCTCCGTCCTCAGTGTGGAAGGAATGGGATGGCACCACAGGCTGATGGCGTGGGACAGGATCACAAGTTCAAGTCTTTCCAGAACAAATGCTAGAAACAGGGTTCTGCCATGCATCTCCATCTTCAGGCTCGACGAGGAAACCCCTGGGAGTTTTGTTCTTTACTGAAGTTATCTAGCAGCAATCCTCCTGGAGCAAAGCCAGGGGGTCTGCCAGCACACTCCACAGATGCGCTGGGGTGGGAGGCAGTATATCCCACAACAGCAGCCACAGCTGTTGGGGGTGATGCTGTTGTGGTGGCCTTGGGAGCAGACACTGAGCTTGGGTCCCACTTCCCAGGGGCAGAATTTCACCTGCAGGCCACTGTCAGGGGTAATGTTCACAGTGTGCTCAGATGAATGTTTACCTGGGGCTGACCCTGTCTCAGCGTGCCGATCTGAAACACTGGTTCTTCTGAATACGAAGTTGGTTGGGAAAAGCACGAGTGTTTCTCTGATACCTGCCAGGTGGCAAAGGTTGGGAGAAAGGTGCAGAAGGGATAGAAAGAATATTGAAGGGGGGTTGAAGATGCAGAGAGCGTTCAAGCAGCACTGCTCAAAGCATACACATACTTCTAGGAATGCTCTGCAAGTTACGTCATTATTATTGTAAACTCCACCGACTGACACCAACTACAAAAAAATGCTGTTCACAATGTTAAACCTGAATCTGGCATCAGCATGAGTCGGCAGGGGATGTTAAAATCAAAGTGGATTTGTATTTATATTCTGGGCATGAACTAAGCCTATGCTGCTGGAGATAACATACATGCTCCCCACCACCTACCTTCGGGGAGTTTAAGCCTCGCTCTGTCAGACTGACTCCCACTTGGGCAGTGGTTACTTACAATGCCGTGGCATGAGCTGTAGGTTCCCTTTGAAATACAGCCTTTCCCAGTCAAAGGCCTTTGGAGCAGGGCACTGCCTCTTTATTCTGGAATTACGGCATTTATATTAGCAAGGCTGCTAAGGATTTAATGTTCAGAAGAAATGCACTCTGCAAAAATGTTTCATGGAAATTAGATTCAAGAGGCAAAAATAGCACAGTACTCTAAGACTGCAGAAGGTGGAGATCCTTTTCTTCCCCCATTCCCCCAGTAATTAATTTCTCCTCTGGCATAATTTGAGGAAAATACTTTATTTCGTTAATGCATATCTACCTCCTAGGGAACATTGTCTCAATGGATTTTTTTAATCATGCGCAACTTTGATCGAGTGCTCATCATAGATCTGACAGAACAATTTCATAAAACCATAGAATCATAGAATGGTTTGGTTTGGAAAACCTTAAGATCATCTCATTCCAAACCCCCTGCCATGGGCAGGGACACCTTCCACTAGACCAGGCTGCTCAACACTCCATCCAACTTGTCCTCGTACACTTCCAGGGATGGGGAATCTACAAATTTAGTGCTGCTGAGTGTTTTATTTGTAGGACACTCATCAATGTTCCATGCACTTGGTCAAATCCAAGTTTGGGGTGGGTAGGTTTCATGTCAGTGAAGCCACTGGAACTACATCCACTTCTACAAGAGCTCTACTTGGCCATTTGTTTGCACAATCAACATGGTGGTGACTCATTAAGTCAGGTTGTATCTGACTGAACAATGTCTGTGGAAACACATGTGTGTTCCAGTCCTGTTTATTTATAGTCCTTTTCTTAGGAGACTTTTATCTCAGAGGGTAGGGAGTCTCTGCTGATTTAGGCCATGAGTGTTTCTCCAGACCTTTTACCTCTAGAAAACTGAAAAGAAAGAAATTCACCTTTTATCTGACCTGTCCAGATAGTTCCTTCATGTCAAAAGTCAACTGAAGCCTTACCTGAACACAGCCTACACTGTCAGGCTTACATGGTCAGGTTCAGTGGAGGGGAACTGGTGGCGTCCATAGCCATTGATATGCAGGACGTTCAGCTGGGAGAGTGCCTTCCCACCCTAAAGTCTAGGAGCTGATGGAAACCCCTTTCTTCCTTTCCATAGGTAAGACTATGTAAGACATCCCCTTGGCTCAGATCAAGATCCTCCACTGTTTGGGGTCCAGATCCATCAAGAATGAGATTTCTTGTACATGGACCTTTCTATTCTGAACTCCTCCCTGTTCCTGGAGAAAACCCATTACCAGAGAGTCTGTTCCTTAGTGAGAGTCACTTGAGCAAGAATCCTTTATTATTAAAGATTGGTGCAGGGTCTCTTGGGCCTTTCACCTCCTCAGCTTGACATAATAATAGTTGAACTGCCATAAGATGGCTTCACAATAAGAAGCCACACTCATACATGTCCCACAGCTTAAGGTCTTTACTTAAAATGGCAGATCAGGTTTTGAAGGAAATCACATTTTCCTTGTCTGTAGGTTGATTTTATTCTCAAAGCTCAGCAATTACGTGATTCTTGGATAAACACTGACATTCATTGCATCCTCCACATTGTTCAATGCATGAGGGACTAAGCCAGCAGCTTCCAGAGCATTTCTGCAACTTTTTTTTTTCCACAGAACTGCATTTGGGGCCACAGTCTTCCTTCAGTTGGTGCTTCTAAGCTCAAAGGAGGAGCCACAGTTTATTGCACAGAAAACTGCTCAGGAGCTAGGCTGAGTCTTTCCCACGAGTGGAAGGGAAGCAGTGGGTACTGCAGCCATTCAAATAGATTCTTTGGGCATCTACAGCTTTTGTGTGGGTGACTATTTTTTTCCCTTAATGAGAAAAAATAAATAAAACCACTTGAGTCCAAATGGTCCATATGAGTCATGAAGAAACTGTTCTTCCTCCTCCTGAGACAATTATTTACCCTTTTACTACCAGAAGGGAGAATTAGAATTGTTTTTACTGTATGGGAGGCATTTAGGAAAACCACTGATAACCTGTGTGTGGAGTCTTCATAGCATACTCATACGTGGAGTACAGGAATCCTGTCCAAGTCCTGTCTTGTCATTGACTGTTGCTCTGAAGAAAGTACTCAACACCTGTGCCTCATCTTCCCCTCTATGAAATGGGAATTACAAGGGGAATCACAGCTGTCCTGTGCCACTGTATCATTCTGTGGCTGAAGTAGTCAGTGTTTGGCAATCACTTTCAGGCAGTAAAGTGCTATCTTTTTAATAGTAAAGTTGCCCTTTTCCCCAGGAGTCCTATTCAGAATCTCTCAACCTTGACAATAAATTGAAATAGAAATCTTTTGAGTACTGTAATGAATACATTATCTTAATTTTGGATTTTTTTGAAGGGGTAAGATTTTGTGCAGAAGGTGATTTTGAATATTTAGCAACACAACCTTAGCTAAAGCTTTCTGCTTTCATAATTATGTTTTTTAAAACCATTCTCTTAGTATTTTAGTTTATAGGTTCAAAATAAGGAAATATCCTTTGGCTCAAGTTCAAAGCTTCCTCTGTTTTTTGATATTCTTTCAAAAGGTAAGGGTCTAATTCTCACTTCCCCAGTGCAATTTATGGTCATTTACATGTGTAAAATGCTATTATTCTTTCTTGGAAACATATACCAAAATGCAAATTACTCTACAAAATGAGCAAGCATCAAACCCAAGGGCCCAGAGGACAAGGGCAAATGGGCATCCTACCAGGAACAGGCTGGAGAATCAACTTAAACCCTGTCAGCTACTTTATGGTCATAGTCCACATTCCCCGTCCTTACTCTGGCGAAAGGAAGGCGAGGTAAGTAACACTCCCCACAGCCTGCAAGCACATGCACGGCTGTAACTTCACTTCTGGCCTTCGGGTTGGCACTCATCTGAGGTCCATGCCCTCAGACTAACCCACTGCAAATGTTGTCTAAATATGAAACTGTAGCTCGCGGTGTGCATTCATGGGGTATGTGGCCTTGACTACAGTATAAATTAAATGGCAGCAGTGGGTTTAGCAGGACTGGTGACCAAGCATGTGCCAGCTGCAAGCAAAGCCAAGGGCAAGCTCAAGCCTGCCCTGGTGTAATAATAGCTGGACTATTAGTTCAGCTTGCCGCCTGTCTCTGGGCAGCCTGAGGAGCTGGGCTGAAGGAACATCTTGCTGCCACCTAACCTCAGCCAGACCAAATGGTTTGGGGCTGCCCTAAGCTTTTGCAGGTCCTTCCCTCCGGTGTTGGTTGTGCATTTAAGGAACTGCTGCCAGATCCAGTTCTGCTCTACCCTGTCCTTTGGGCAGGCAGGCTCTCGAGGCAGGGCTTTGGGTTGAAAGGCAGCCTGGCTGGGCTTTATCTCCCTTTGAAAGCAGTCAATAAGCCCCCAGCTCTGCACTGGGTAGGGCTGTCAGAAAACATCAGCTTGACGGGCTCCTCCATGTATTCCTCTTTCAGCTTGAAGGAGGGGATGGACCTGAAGAAGCAATCTGGCATGAAAATGAGAAACAGCCCAAGCTGCTTGCAAACCTGGGCTCCGAAAAAGAGATAGGGAGAGAGAACAGAAAAGCAATTATTTCAGAAAACCAGGTTGCTCCTTACTTCGAATTAGTACAGCTGCTGGGAAAAACCCTGACAAACCTTTCTGTAGCTCAGCGGATAGGTTTGCTAAAGGTGCTCTGTCACCACCGAAGCAGCGATTTCCAAATCTGGAGGAGACCACATTTCCACTTACTGAAATACTCCATGAAGTGGAACTACCCTTCTTTCATCAGAGGTTTGAGACCCTCGCCTGAAGAAAGCTCGATGCTAGAGATATGGAGAAAGAGGTCTAGGTTTATAAAAGGTCTCCAGGTGCCTAAGTGGTTGCCGAAATTCCCATGTAACACAGTTAAGTCTCTGACCATCTGTATTTCTTCCTGAAGTTTGCTGGCGTTAGTGGTAGGTACTCAACAGCTTTCAGGGTCAGGCTTGTGCAGTGGCTGTGACATCTAGGAAGAATTAATATATGTATCATAAATGCACTTGGTCTCTTCTTGATGTATGTGCAAAGAAGTATTTTTGTGATGTGGCTCATTGCCAGTGTTCCTGAGAAAGTCACATATGTAATTTTTCCTCTATAAGTTGATAAATTACTATAATTAGTTTTTGAAATATTTCTAAACTTATTTTTGCAGGATTTAACTCTTATTTGTCATGAAAAAGTCAACATTTCCCTTATTCCCCTGGACTCCCAAACCAAGACCTTCTCTCACTGTTGCAATGACAGGGATGTGTTATCAGGCACCAAAAGTTACATGTCTCCTCCTCTCAGGGCTCTTCTGAAAAGTCAGTAGAAGGGACTTGGTCAGTGGATTTCCTGGCTTGCTTTATAGTTTTCATTCCTGATCTTAATGCTATGTAAGAATAAACATTTCTCATTTAATGTTAAAGTCTCTGGATGATTTCTGATCCCACTAGATGAAACCCAACTTCCTTTCTCTTGATAGTTGATTTGGATGTACCAAATCATGTTCTGTCTATTCTGGCAGCTGCCCTAGTTAGCCAGTAATCTAAATTGCTGCTAGTCAAGTCCATCTCTCAAAAAACAAATTAAAACGTAACTCTCTCATACGTCCTTTACCTACAGACCAAGTACAGCAAAGAGAGCAGCAGTTTTCAGATTATCTTGCCCACCCGTCTCCATCCCGGAGGGGGGCAATTTATGAAATGAGAGTTGGACATTCTCTGTGTCTGTTTAATCTTCTGCTGAAACCGGGGACAGGGAACAAATTACTGGCTATTTCAGGGTCTAAGGGTGCCAGAATGAAAACCTGGGCTTAAAAAAAAGCAGATTTCAGCAAATTCAGGGGGCAGTTAGGCAGTCTCTTGGGATGAAATTTTAAGCGAAGAAGTGGAGAGAGCTGGTGGCTATATTACAAACAAATCAGCAGCTTGTCTCGGTGCAGACGAGCAATAGAATTTACAGTAAACCCTACACAGCTGCAGCAGGAGCACTTCATTACTTGCAATCCAAAAGAAAGAGTCTTGCAAGGAGTAAAAACAAGGCAACGTAAACAATTCTCCTGAATGTATGAGGAGCAGGCGTAAGGCAAAGGGAGCTGTAAGTCCATTACTTAATGGACACAGAGAACAACTAAAGCATGGCAAAGAGGTGTTTGAAGTATTCAATGCTTTTTTGGGGGGTGAATCTTCATTAGAAAAGAAATCGCCATGAAGTCATGTTCAAAAATGTTTTCAAGTGGTTGAAAAAATGTACTGACTGGTTTGTAATGGTATCTTGTCAAAATGAGAAGGCATTTTAAGTTGGATTCTACAGGCGAATTCTTTGCTTGGAACTATTTCTGTTCACGTCTTCATTATCAGGGTGGATGATGGAAAAGACTTCATGTGCAGCAGACAGCAAGCTGAAAAGGAGCTATAATGACTTTGGAGGACACAATCAGAAAAAGTGATCTCGATGAGCTGGAGAAATGATCTGGACCCAGCAAGATGGAATTATTTTGAGACAAGCTGGAAGTATCAACACAGAAATCAAACGCACAAAAACAGATTGCACAAGAAATGCTGAGACAACAGGACTGAGGAACAGAGGCTGGGATTTTGGCGTACCGCAAACTAAGCAAGCCAATAATACATTGGTGTTTTGAGAAAGGTGAATCTTCAGGCAGGAGGTGTTAGCAGGCAGACAATATGAGAGCTTCTTACAGCACTCCACCAGTGCTGCTGAGATCCCACCTGGTGCAGCGTGTCCAGATTTGCATCAGAGACAATGTGGGCAAAGCAAAAAAAAAGGGAAAAGTTTCAGAAAGCACGAGATAAGTGGGACTTTGGTTTTGTCTAGAAAGCAGATGACTGAGGGGAGTCACAAACCTCTCAATACATAGGGAATTGGGTTTTTACTTTCCTCCTTGTCTCCCACAGGTAAGATGAGAAATAATTGGCTTAATATATAGCAATGTACCCTTGGATAAGGTGTAACAAAAGCCTGTAGGAGAGCTTTGAGCCCTGGCTGTGGGAGGAGGAAGGATATCACAGAAGTGCCCTCACGGAAAGCTCCCAGAGCAGGTGAGAGGGTGTAAGGGATGGAGTCAAACAGCTCACAAGATCCCTCTGGTCTCCATCTCAAGCCAGGCTATGGGACTGGGGAATTTTTCGAGACCATATAGTCCATCCCTCCTCCCCAAAGCACAGTTAGCTGCAAAGCGTTTGCCTATTTCAGAAAACAAGTTAATGCTGTTTAAAATAACCCCACAAAATAGGAAGTTATACTTTTCATTTCTGCCGTACCACAGCAGAGTCCCAGGCTCTGTCTGTCCCTGGCACAGGTGGCAGTGGCAGCCCTGTGCTGCAAAGGGGTCTGCCCTGCAGCCTGGCCGTGGATGTTGTGGGGTGATGCACAATATTTTTTACAGCCATCAGATGTTCTCCAAGTCACTGCTTTGTTCATATTAACCTGCCTTACGTCAGGACTTACATCCAAAGAGCTGGTGGAGGGAGAATCATGCTGGGATGAAACTGCATCGAAGGTGAAGCTGTTTGCAGGGACAAGATGATGACTGTCTCGGCTTCCCAGCCTCCCTTCCCACAAGGCTGGACACCTAGGCTCTGAGAATGGAAAGCAGCTGGTCTTGGAAAAGAAGAGGGCACAAGAGACTTGTCTGCTGCTGGAGACATTCCCCTTGTCTGACTGTAGCACCAGGGATGGTGCTTTACACAGGACAAGCCCAGGTGGATGTTGCCGGAGAGGCTGGTGAATGCAGAGGGCCAGAGTTTACTGGCCCCGAGATGTAAACTGTTAGGTCTTGGTGCTGGGGATGGCTCCCCAGAACCTACAAACCTGGGTGCAACCAGATGTCTGATCTTGCATGAATGCTGTTGCACTGGAGCAGCCATGGCATGGGCACAGGGAGGCTCAGTGTGATGGTGCAGAGGATGGGAAGCTGGCCCCAGCTCTATGTCTCAGTTACAACTTTTTCTCATGGTCTGTGTTTAAAAGAAAAATAGGCTTTGTCTGTCCTAAGGCACTAAGATGTATGTCACCCCAAAATCAAGTATTTGCATAGGACTGAAGCTGCAGAGCTTCTCTTTCTCTCTCTCTCTCTTTTTTTTTTTTTTTTTTTTTTAGCTCTGGAGGAGAAAGGAGTCCCAAGAAAACTTGAGCGTGAGTTTTGAACTTGGAAAAAATGAGTCTCTCAATCTCTCCCCACCTTGCTGGAGCTATTCCCATAAAATAATCATTGATTTTGAAGCCAGTCCTACTTTTCTGCCATACTTGAAAAGCTTCTCCCCCCAGCTCTGTGTACAGGCACCAACTGGCTCTTCTCCAAGTTATACTTGGTGAAGGAATGCCTGCTCTCGTACCTGCTGCAAACTATTTACATTTCACTCTCTTTGGCAATAAATTAGCTCCGCAGAGGAGGTCTGAGCAACAGTTGTTCTGAGCAGAGAGGGAGCCTGGATTCTGCGACAGCATTTAAGCAGCCAGCCCTTATCATCATGAGTATAAGAGAGCAGGGAGCTTGTTGATGCAAACTAACATCAAGTGAACTGTGGTTGCCAGCAGAGCAGCTTCCCATGCGAAAACCCTGATTCCCTTCTTCTTGACGAGGCCATGGCAAAGCCAAGTCAAGGACAGAACCTCTTTTTCCCCCCCCCCGAACCAACTGTTAATGGCATAAGTAATTCTGCAGACCTGTCTTTCGCATCTCACTGGCTTTATATGCAGTCTAATTAATTCTGTCGGGGAAAATAATTGGCTCAGATCAGGTCGATCTGACTGAAGTTCTAAATAACTTTGGTTGAGTGGTATTTATATTTCAGCAACTAGTCTTGGGTGAAGCACTCACACGCACAGAATACTAAGCCTGTGCTAACTTGGCACAAAAATAGCGCTGTGGTCCATCAAGTGACATTAAGTCCCATCTATAAAAAGCCATACAGCTGCCTCTGAAATGCGGCTGTCTTGGGAGAGGGGGAAGGGAGCAGACCGAGGGTAGGGTGAAATGCCTCTCAGCTGGGGAGGAGTGATAGGAGTGACCCTGTGGACATTGTGGGGATGCAGGAGGTGGTGAGAAAAGGTTTGGAGGATGCATTCATGTTAGGAGAGCGCAGAGGCAAGGAGCAGTCAGTGGTGGGGAGGGACAAGGGTTTCAGAGAGGGCTGGAAGATCTGGTATTGGGAGGAGACAGGGATGGCAGGGAACAGGGCATCACAGGCAAATAAAAGGCTGGTGTAGCCGTAGGCTGTGACTCTCCTCACCTGAGGGACAGACCTGGTCAGAGCGGATGGGCTGAGAGCTGGCAGGGAGATGTTCTGACAGCTGGACAGCCACGGTCCGCGAGTGAATATGTAATATGGAGTGGGGTGTTGCCGTCTGTGTTTTTTTAAAGCATGAGCATCTTGACTGAAGAAACACACAGATGGAAGGCAGGTGTTACTGTGCTGAAGGTCAGAGCTACAGTAAGAGTACCTTTAGTTTTCTCCATCCTACAGTTTCTGTGTGAACATTTGGGCCAGTGCTTCTCTCCCCCTCCGCCCAACAAATTTTAGATCTGCAGCCAGATCCTCACTCTCCAACTCAGCCTTCATCTCTGCTTGCAACAGCATCATCCCACTCTCTTGGATCTTAGAAAAGGAAATTCATCTTTCCATCTGGTCCTCTTCATCTCCTCGTTGAATAGGTAGCATTTGCCTGAGATGATAGCTCGCCCCGTGCTGAAGAACAACACGTTTCGTGCTGCACTGAGTGCCACAAAAGCCCTTCTTCCCGTAAGCAAATCATGTAAACTGGCTCTCCTACTGCAAACCTTCTCTACTAGCCTGTGTTGGCTGCTGATCTCTCTGGGGGAGGCCTGGGTAAATGAACAAGTGTGAAGAACAGTGTCACAGCTTCTGCACTTCCTTTCTCCCCAGTGTTAAAAATAACATCTCATTTGTAAATAAAGTAACTCCTAGCCTATTTTTCATAGCGCTTTTGAGACCTGGATTAACAAGTCCGCATCCTGACTTGCTCTTCAACCACAGCTCACCTCCAAGGCTGGGCAGTAGTTGCGTTTGCTGTGTCAAATCACAGCATGCTGGCGGTGTATTTCCATCCTGCTCCGGAGGACCCACCCTTGCAGAGGAGAGCAGTTTCCCTCCCAGCTGAGTTTCAGATTTCTCCCCTGAGATTGCCAACACGATATGCGCACTGGCAGCTTCTGATCATCGTAATGAGGACACCAGTCTGCAAGAGCTACCAGCTCGTTCGCAGGTAGTAACTAAAAGGTGCAGAGCATGCAAGCGTCGCTGTCACACTCACTCCCCTGCTCTGTTCGGGGCCAAAAGCTGCCTGCTGGGGTTTGCCAACACTGTCACCATACTCGGTACCGCTAAAGTGTCTTGTCTCCTTTCGCAGCCCTACAAAGGAGCACACCGAGATGAACGTCTCTTTCCTCCAGCTCTCGTGTTGACCCTGCACTTAAATCCCCGCAGAAGTCAATGGTCCTGAAATGAACTGGCAAACAGAAATATAGGAGCGTGGGGGTGCTTAGCATCCAAACACTGGGAGGCTGTGACTCTCCAGGCTGTGACACACTGGGCTGCCACTGCCCAGCTCTCCTTAATGAACCTGAAGGAGGCTGAGCTGTGAGATGGCATGGAGAAAAGCTACTCACAGCAGGTAGCTATTCCTTCTCATTGCTAACCTAAAGGAGCAAAAGGGTTCATTGCAAAGCTACTCAAGCTACTGGACTGGGATTGTGACCATCACAGGTAGAGTGGAGCTAATCTTCATGCAGCTAATTTGTGCACCTCTAGCAATAAAATCATGGCAGCGTAGAGCCCAGGATGCCAGGTGAAAATGTGCCTGGAACCATAGCACTTACTGCTGCCTGGATCACTCTTGTTTCATCCTGATCTATACCTAAGCCAACTTTGTTGCAGCTGTCCTGAGTGCGTGTAAAGACACTGGTAGTTAGCCTGTATTCAGCTGGGATGGGGCCTCCAGCTCTGAAGAAGCACCAAGGAATTGCAGTCTGTCCAGCTGTGTCCCAGCACCCATCAGATCTTTCCCAGCACAGTGCTGAAGTCAGCAGGTACCCTTAATGGGACACTCCGAGTCTTCCATCACCTCCCAGAGCCTCCAAACCCCCAAAAGATTGTGACTGTGCTGAATTCACTGCTGAGGAACAAATCAAGTAAGAAACCTCTAGTGGTGACAGAGGATGGACCCAAGCTGGTGGGATGGCACAGAAATCCACCGCCTGCCCTGGGACTCTCCTCATCCCACCGCTCTGCACATCCAGAGCAAAACTTGCCTGTGATCAGTTCACTGCTCTCTGGTATGGTCCTAAAACATCTCAGGTACGGTCCTAAAGTGGGACCAGCTGGATGAAATCCTATGACCGGTGTTGTGAATGAGATCAGGCACCTTCTGCCTTTAAATCTGTGAGTCCGGGAAAATAACCCAGCATTAAAAAATACTCTGCCTTAGGAAATGTCTCTAAGAGTGTTACCTATTTCTTACTTTACCTTGAAGTATTTTCCCCCATCCCTCCCTGCCTCACTTAAAGATTTATTTGGTTTCCTCTCTCTTCAGGCTCAATCCAATTAAACAAAAAAATTGCTTTATTCATGTGAGTGTTCTGTGAACTTTACTCAGGAAAAGTGCTGAATATACCAAAAGTAAAGAACAGGTTTTATGTGACTAGGTTTTTTTTCTGAGATTTTTTTTTTCTTTCTTGCTCAGCAAAGCTCTTTTTCTCTTAAGTAAAGAAATGGCTGAAACCCCACACTTCAACATACAGACAAGACAAACTTCAATAAAATGACTATGTATAAATATAGCATAAATATACAATAAAATAAAATGTAATGCTATTCTATTGGTCACTGCGTTCCTTTTCCACATCGAGAGCATTTCCATACAAGCGATTAACAGAATAAGGCCTTGATCCTCTGAATGTAAGAGGATTTTAAAACAGCAAAATTAAGCTCTTGGAATATAAGAATGGTTAGACTTAGGATTGTCTGGGCAATATTCATTTGATTCCCATTTCCATATGTATTATGATACCATCTTTCATCTTGTACCTACGTACTTGCATACTAATTTTTCCCTGGGAACCTCTCCTACATTCACCGTCCAAAATAAATTGTGATCTCATGATCAGCAAATTCATACGTTTCATCATTTCTCCTCATTATTCAGAGTGCATCTCATGCCTTATTTACAACCCGTGATTCAAACTGTGCTGTGGAAGAAATGGACGACAATTTCCTGATTAACTTTCCTGCCTAACCTCTTGTGGTAGCACCCAAGTGCTTCCCAAGTTTTCACGACTTTGTCTAGACAGCTTCTGTGTGAGGTCTACAGGGCTGCCTGGAGGCAGGGATGTCAGAAAAAGACCTGGGAAAGGGGAACGGTAAGAACAAGCATTTGCAAGGCAGCGTGGTAAGGAAGGAGAAATGAGACACAGATTAGTCACGGTGCTGTGAACAGAAGGACAGCTAGGACCTCAGGGAGGGCAAAAGTGTTAGTGGGTAAGCAGGGCCACCGGGTGTGGGTGTCCTAGGAGGAGCTTGGCTGGCCATGGTGGTGGCACCAAGCTCTCTGCGAGACAGCCAGGGCACCCAGGCAGACCTGAACCCTTGGCCCCACGAGCCTATTGATGCCATCACGGTGGCACCGGGTAGCCCACCGCTCCCCCTTCCTATCTTTTTCTCTTCTGCTGGTGGGATGAGGAAGACCACGTTAGCAGCGAGCGTTCCTCCTTTGACTGTCCTCCAGGCTGCTGCTAGGGCAGGGTGTGCTGGACACAAGGAGCCATCTGATGGGGCGGTTGTGCTGAACGCCCCACAGGGAAGTTTCAACTAACACGTGATGCAGCAAGATTCCTAATGAGACATTGCATCGAATTCATCCCCGGTCCATCACATTATGGCTTGCTGGCAGTTGTGGCCCAGGAGGCAAGGGTTGAGTCCAAGAGGGGAAGGAAAAAAAAAAAAAAAAAAAAGTCCTCTTCTCAGGTGTGGGATCATCAGAACAAGTGACTTCTCACTGGGACTAATCACTGGGGTGAATATAAAGAGCTGGTAATCTCCATGTGTGGCTGAAAAGGGCAAGTGGAGGTTTTCCCCTCACAGGAAGGCAAGTACCTGGTCCCGTGCACCAGCACCCCTTCAGCTCCTCTCCTGAAGTGTCCGTCCCCCCACCAAACCCGACTGTAGAGGAATGAAGCTGGGTTAATTATCATTGATAATATACAGCTGTGGGCTGGCTTCAGGGGCGGTGGGTTGGCTGATGTAGACAAGGTGCAGCTGTGGCTGGTTCTGTGAAGGGGATGAGAGCTGATGGAGAGAGCAGCTGAGGAAGAGAAGAAGAAGCAGAAGGAGATGAGCAGAGAGGAATAAGCAAGAAGAGAGAGCCCTGAGTGAGGAGGAGAGATGAGGAGAAGGCAGCAGAGGGACTGGCATGAAGAGTGGGCTGGTGTGAGATGGCAAAAGACCTTGTTGCAGCTGGATAGTCTGGAGAGTGCTGCGACACCTGACAACATCTTTTCTGATATATTTGTAGTTGTTCTACTCAAGGGTGCTTCAGCTGGGAGGTGCAAGTGTGGGTATGCCAACATGCTCAAAAAAGCAGGGATTAGCAGGGAGGTCTCTCACCATTTACAGTGCTCACACCACTGGCAACTGTATCGCATGCTTGGAAACCTCAGGGGATATAGCTCTGCATTTGCCATTCTGCAATGGGACTTTCTCAATTAAAAAGCCATTGCGTTTTCTTAAGAGGAAAGAAAAATGGTTCTAAGAACTAATATTAACAGAGCCACACAGGTGGATTACAGATATAAATTGAATGTTCTCTATGGCAGGAAACTTTTGATGTGAATTTATGGGTTAGGTGGTATTGTTTGTGTACGGCTTGAGGGAGGTATAATGTATGTCTGTATTTTAGGTGTAATGCAGGTAGTTAACTCTTCAAGTGATAACAGAATGTGATTATTCCTGCTTTTCTGATTTCCTGGCCTTTATTACAACTGCTGCTACTCTGTACCTGGAGCCTGCAAATACGTTAAAGATTGAACCTCAGCCAGTGCGCTGTCAAGCAACTTATTTCAGCAAAACTTAGTGTCATGCCTGGGTGACTGTCCCAAAGCTAAGCTCTGCGCCATTGAAATAGTGTGGCAGAAAATAACATATTGAACCACGCGAAGGTCTGGATCAATGAAGTCATTAACAAAGTGACCTTATGAGTAGAGGAGACAATGCAGGGGCCCTGTGCCATGATGCCCAGGAGTCGTCTTTAAGAGCAAACTATACAGTAATGACTGGTAATGCGGAGAGCGGCAACATATTAAAGAGGCTCTTTACGGAAACCCCCCTATAATTGAATTTCCAGGAACAAAAGAACTTTTCTCTCTCGTGCCAAGGCTTGTTTGATCTGACACACTGGCGATGTCAGGAGGCTGATGTGGGGAAGGCAGCCCTGTTGCTGTCACCATTGGCGCTGGTCCCCTTTCACTTCTCGTCCCGGGTATGGCTGCCCCTGCCCTTGCCTCCTGCCAGGCTCGGGGCCAGCGTGGGGTGAGCCCTTCTTGGGGTCAGGCAGAGAAAGGCAAACTGCAAGTGTCCAGAGAGGACCTGGCACTACGAAGCTGTAAGTGAGGCTTCATCATCAAGCCGCAAACTGCACCCCACCCCCATCACTTGGCTGGCTAATACCACACATGGTAAATTGAATGAGTACAGTTTTACTGACTTGAGCATCTCTGTCCCCATTATGAATTCACCAAGTGGAGTGAGGTAGGAGCCAAGCCTCCATGAGGTAAAGGAAATAAAATTAAATTAAAATCTGATTTTCTCTAGATTTCTGCAAGCCTTTGGGAGGACAAGAGGATCACAACAGGTATTTGCTTTCCTATAGATTTCCAACCATACTTTTGTTGCCTTACATATTACCTACACACAGAGAGCACCTCTTTATTTCTTCCCCATTCCACAAAAACATGGGAAGTAAATTAGGGGGAGCCCAATTACTGAAACTTAATTAAAACGATTTAAAAATGACTTAAGCAATTATCTAACAAGTGATCTTTTTTGTAACAGCTGTACACAGGCAATTTATTTAGTTAGTGAAGCCAACCTTGTCTTTTAATATAAACAGACTAATTAATCAGTGGTTAACTCTTGTAATGACCAGCTCTGGCATTTAATTATTGCTGCTGTCATGAAGCATAATAGCTTATTTCTCAGGGTTATTATGCAAATTGCCACCAGTGACCACTCTGTGTGAAGTTTAAAGCACTTTCCGTGATTATCTCTCATTTCCACTTTCTTATGACTTTTTGGAGCACATGCTTTTTCCTGGTGTGAAAAGTTTCATGCAGCTTTTCAGCTCCATAGCAAATTTTTGGGAACACTGGAGCAAAACATCCCAGTTCTTCGAGGTTTTAGTTGCTGGAGAGGAAAGGAGGAGGAAAAAAATGTTTATTTCCCTCATTAGAAACCTGCTTGATGCACACCTTTTTGAATGGGGCTGTGGAAAAAAAAGCATCAAGAACTGCAACGGGCAGATGTTGAGGGTAATTATTTAAAGCATTTAACTCAGTTTGGTGGTGAGGTCCTGAGCATCCAGCGAAGCGAGGCAGACTGCTGTGCAGGAGAGCTGAGAGCTCTCCACAGCCCAGCGGAAGGAAGGTCTGAATGTAGACAGATTAAAAAAAAAAACCCCTCAATGTGATACTAACAGGAGAAGGCAAGAAACCTCCTGGAGTCCCCAGAGCTCATGAAGAGCAGACTCAGAGCTGCTTGTGGTTAGAAGAAAGAGAGAACCACGGGGATGACCTAGTCCTCACATTAACCTTGGCCTTGGCTTTGGGACAATGGCTAAGGTAAGAGTAGTGCATTGAGTAGTAACACTTAAAAGGAGGCGTGGGCATTAAGCAAGACACAAAAATCTCTGAGGTGAGGATGCGTACCTGGAACGTGTACCCATGGGCATGGCAAGTACAGATGAGTAGGTAGATGGATGCATGTGTGCGTACACCAGCACGTAAATCGCCTCCCTGCCCCCCCTCCTGCTCACCCCCCAGGAATTGCCCCCTAGTATCGAACCAGCGCAAACTGTGTGTGCACTGGGGCCGCCCCTCCTGCTTCCCCACTGCTGCCCAGCCCTGCGCTCGATACAGAGTTAAAGATTTTTTTAACAGATTTAATAAACCTGAAATGTCCTGCAACAGATGCTGGATTTGATCATCTCACTGGAGCGGACAATAAAGAAGTTCACATAAACGCAGTGGGAAGGAAAGCAGAGGAGAGCAGAGGAGCCGTTAGAGAAGAGGCCAGCGGGAAGCAATTGCAGGCAGCAGTCAGTAGGGCAGTAAAAGTTAATAAAACCTTGATGTACAAACCACACTAATCAAGGAATAGGTCTCACAGCTCTATCTCCCATCTCCTCGGCCTTCACGCAGCAGCTGATGGGAATAGCTGGATTGCTTTTGCAGCTAAACGGATCCCAAGTAAGCCATACCTGAGCATCTCTGTCAGCCCATGGACGTGCAGCAAGCCTTCGAGATACCTAAACCGTGGCTGTGAACTTCCACAAGTTTCCAAACCGCAGCTCTCCTCAGCGGGGCTGGCTTTGAGGACCTGAGTCAGCATGGGGGAAGGGAGGGAGGAACTGGCAGCTTTTTTCCAGAGCCCGACTCTGTCCTGTAGTAACCTCATGGATGCAGAGGCAGAACAGGTAGGAGCTGCTGTAAAGGACCTAGCCTAGAGGTGAATCCGGATTTCTGCCTGCCATAACCACCCCTGCCCAATTCTGAGGATGAAGGCACCCACATCTCCCTCCCCATCACACAAATCGCCGCCCCTCGCAACCATCTGCAGCCCTCTGTGAGGTTAGCTCACATCTGGGGAACAGTGAAATTATTTCCTTAGGGACCTCATTACATAGGTTAGTCCCAGTCACGACTCGGATTAAACCTGCTCTGAGAAACCTAGCCCTGCTCTGCCCACCAGCGAAGGCAGAACAGGTGGTTTTGAAGCGCTTTAAACCCTGACCATTATTCTTGGCAATGAATCCATTTTTTAGTGGCTCTGCATCCAGAGCTGGGGTTTAACCCGGCTTCCACTTAATTCAAACACCAAACCCAGAAGGAAACAGCAGAGCAGCTTTGCTGGCTGGAAATGCACCGTGGAGGCAGTTGCTTTTGTCCCGGCTGCTCAGGCTGTACCATAAAGCCACGCGGGGGCTGGCAGCGGGGACCTTTGCTCGCCAGCCCTGCAAGCCTGCGTGGGCTGAAACAGGCTGCACACGTGGCAGTGAGCGCTCTCCTGGCTGGGGAAGAACTGAAGGCCAGAGCTTTCATCGGGGTCCATGTCTGCCCTCATGCTGTCACTGGAGAAGACACGAGGGACTCTGCGGGTGTGACAGCAGCCTCCTTCTGCCAGGGCAGCAACGGGCTCCCACAGCGAGGGGTCGGACACCTGAGTGTCTCCACTCTTTGTGTCTCCAAAACACCAGGAAGTGGCTGAGATGTGCAGCCAGTGTGCCACCATCCCTGGGGAGTGGAGAGGAGGTGGGCTCGAGCAGCTGAGCTGTGCGCTGCCTCTGCGTCGATGTCTGTTACTCCCAAAGATTTGATGACTCAGAAGTTTGTTTTCATGGGTGGGGAGAAGGGAAATTATTGCATTATTTCTTGTTTACATATCATGGTATGTCTCCAGGAGCACAGATGCTCTTACAGCTCTTGATACCAACCAAGCAGAGATTAGTCTGGTCCAAAGCATCACGTTTTTACCAAACATCAGGGGGTACTGCTCCCCCCAGGTGCTGCAAGTACCAGCCAGTTTTGTAACTGATGTTCACATCTCCCATCAGAAAGCACATGGAAGTAGGGCAGCCATATATTTCCTCCAATTTGGCCTTGAACCAGAGGCATGGAACCAGTGTAATTTCCACGCCAGGCTGGAGATGTAATAGGAAAGCCATGTAACAGGTGAAAAACCAAGTGGCCACTGACACAGGCTGCTACTCTGTCCTGCCTGTCACAGCCTTCCCCGCTGCTACCTGATGTCTCTGTGTAATACAAACTGTGCTCATTTTCCAAGCTCACTGCAGGCCAAACGGCTGTTAATTGCACTCAACTGTGCTTCTGTAATCATCTGCAGGCATTCGGCTCCTGCGCGGGGCATCGCTGTGCTGCAGCTGGAATACAGCATTGGAGTACGTGTCCCAATACCCAGACTGCATGTAAGCCAGGGAGGCTGCAAAACCTGATGCTGCAGAAGCTGCACAGGCTTCGCTGTGGGCTGTCAGAGCTTGCTGGCGGTCTGGGTGCCTCCCTGCACTTTCATGATTGACCACAACCAGCTTGGTTGTGCCTACGCATATCACGATCACACCTCCTGGCAGTGGGGTGGATGTTAGAGGGGGACCATCTTTTAGATTGATGGTGATGGTCCAGGTTGCTAGGGGGCTCCTTGGAGTCCGGCCAGGAGGGAGCACTCCCACGCCTGCCATGGCCTTCCCTCACTGCCTGGGAGCTGATGCAGTGGGTCCCAGCTGCAGGATGAAGCCCTGCAGATGGAGGTGTGGGCTGCACATGCTGGATGGGGAAGCAGATGGGGAACAAGCACAGCTTGCCAGAGCTTGGTAGTAAAAGCCTTATTCAGAAAGTGCATTGTGTGTTACATGTTCCTAAAGAACAGCCACTTCTTTGCTTTTGCTGTGCCTGCTCTTTGTGGTCCAGTGGCCCAGGCATGATTTGCTGGCTCTGTGGTCCAGGAGAAGCCGCCTTCTTTCCATACTGCACCACTCATATATGTGCCTCATCACCACCAGAGATGTCTTTCCATGGTCCTAAAACCATTTAAATGGGTTTCATTAGCAAAAGAGGATCTGCTTTGGAAGAGATGTTTTTTCTTTAACAGATGTCCCACTGGGCCCCCTCCCAGTACAAACTGGCAGCTGTAGCGCAAAGCACCTGAGCCTGAGGATGGCAGGGAGCGTGCTGATGTTTGGGTTAGTGTTACATGGTCCTGCGAGGGGCAGGGAGTTGGGCTCGATGATCCTTATAGGTCCCTTCCAACTCAAGATCTTCCATGATTCTGTTCCTCTTTGTGGTTATCCTATTTTAATATCCCAGTCTTGTTTTTGTAATATTTGACTGCAACCCCAGTGAGTTGCCCCTGCTCTTGTTTTGACTCCCAGTATGCCATACTTCCTCCCATGGGTATCGACCTGCATTAAGTGGAAGCAGGATATTTTTTTTAATACTCAGTATCTTGGGCATTTGCTGTTTCAATTACATTAGCCCCTAGAAGGACCTCACTGTATACCTACTGTATAAGCAAATGCCTAGGGAATCCGTTCATTTTCAAAACAAAATGCATCCTTAGACCTAGACCTGGATGACTGATGAGCAAAATAATGTTGTGACTATGGCTTGATTAGACCTTAGCATTTAAAATAAATGAATCTGCTTCAGTGATGCTTACACAGTTTTTCTGCCTACCCCTCCATGACGTGGTGGAGCTTGATTAAAGGAACATGGATTTCAAAATCATGTTCGTACATATGTTCACTCAAACTGAATTTGAAATGTTTAAATATGCCTGTCTGCTTTTCCTTCATGCTAATCAATCACAGAGGTGAACTGGCACACTACCCATTAGCTAGCCGATTAGGCATCACAGCTCACAAATTCTAAGTAAAATATTGGGCAAGATAGCTGTCCATCATATTTGAAAAATAGATTTGAGGAGTTAATGGTCTGTTCCTAGGTATGTTATGAGAAAAAAAATGGCCTAAATGTGTAGAAACAATTATTCACTGTGAACAATTCTCCCAATTTTTCTCATTCTGAACACAAGACAGTTAAATATGTGCCATTGTCCCCACTTTTCTAGATTCATGGATCTTAAAGCCAAGGGGGTAATTAAGATCATCTAGGCTGACCTTTAGCTTAATACAAGCTAAAAACTCTTTTCTGATTATTTCTGCATGGAGATCATAATTTCTGCTTGAGCAACAGGACATCTTTTAAAAAGACAGCTAATTATGATTTGAAAACATCATGTGTTACGGAATCTGGTACATGCCTTTAAGCTGTTTGGATAATTACCCTCGCTGCTAAAGTTTTTGTCTTGTTTCTAATCTGTATTTGTCCTGCTTCAGCTTTCAGCCATGGGATGGATCTTCTTATGCCTTTACACCACCCGATTACAGATCCATCTGCCATCAGAAATCCCTTTCATAACGGTGTTTCTAAGTCAGGATCGAGACACCTTTTACCTTCTCTTGAATGAGCTGGAAACATTAAGATTACCTAGTCTTTTACTACAAAGCCAGGCTGTCCCATCGTGAGTTATTCTTGCAGCTTCTGCTCGAACCTTTTCTGGTTTTCCCTTTTATGATGCAGACACAAAATTTCCTTAGAACTGCCAAAACCCATAGCTGGCAATTCCCTGACTGGGGACTGCATCCAGCCTCACATAGCTCTGAATCAGGCATTAACTCAGCAAGAAGGGTGCATTGGGCACAGAGCTGAAACTTGCTGCTCGCTGCAGTGCAGTGATGGTGGCTTGAGTGTCTCTATTATAATCAAAGCAGCTAAAGTCCAAGTCAGTAACACACAAAAAACTTTGTAGTTTAAAAGCCCAGTTTCATGCAGCTGGAAACCTTTAAAAGCCGAATCATCCTGCAGAAAGAATTTTAAATGCAAGACATCACAGTGCTATGCACCGTTTTGATTCCCTGCGTCTCTGAAGGGTAAAGGAGAAGTAGAAAGGTTCAGAGCAGGGCAAGACCAGCGATTACAGATAAAGTGAAAATAATTTCATTCAAGAAGTGATTAAATAGACTAGACTTTGTCAGCTTGGAAAGGAGTTGATTGAGGAGGTGAGGCAGCAGAATGCAACTGAAAATGATGCAGAAAAGGTGAATGGCAATGACTGAACGCAATGATGAGGAGGCATCGAATGAAAAGACGGCGTGAACAAAAAAGGATGCTTCTTTATCCATCCTCTAATCAAACGCGGATGTTTCCTGTCATGTGGGCTGTGTGGCTGCTAAAAGTCTATAGGGATTCCAAAAGCGACTGTGCAAAGGAAGGGGAGAAAGATCCAACAGGTCCCTGGGATGCAAAGGTCCCCACCGGTGGCTCAGACCACTCTGGGGGACACACAGGGCACAGGGGGGTCAGAGAGGGGGTACAGGACAGGCAGGCGCTGGCTGTGTTCATGCTGCTTGGTTGTTTGTACTGCAGGCAAGCTGGTCACTGCTGGAGCGTCACTGGATGGGCCTTTGATCGCACCCTGTCCAGATGTTCTCATGGTCTTAAAATGGGAAGCGTAATTGGGAATTTTATACAATCGCTTATTGCATGCCCCAAAGCCACACAGCTGCCCAAGTAAGAGAAAAAAAGTTGTGCTGGTAAAAAGAACCAGGCTGGCTTGAAACAGGCAAATGCAGCTGAATACAAATGCATACACACAGAGGAAAAAGAGATAGTAATGAATATAAATTAGAAGGGTGGAAAACCAGAAAATGTCTTAGTGAAGTGACAGGACACAAGGAAAAAACCTAAGGCAAGAGAGCAAATGGCAGTAAACCAAAGTTTTTAGTATGTCTCTTCATAAAAAAAAATCCTAACAATTATACAAGTTTGTAAAAACATGGTTTTAATGTAGAAATAGTGAACAGTTTCAATATATCTTGTTGTTCCAAGCATTTTTATGAAAAGTCTGCATGAAGAATTCACCGAGGGCGACGATGAAATCTGTTCCTTTCCAACAGTAACTTGGCAGTACGCGAAGCAAGAGCTAATAAGCTGGCTGTTTTTAACCAGTAGGTCTGGCTGCAGCAAGAGCTTTAAAGAGCTGGATGAGGAGATGTGTGGGCTATTAAACTTGGTAAATCATGGGAACACTAGCAAGACTTGCTTGCCTGGAGAAACAAGATACAGATATTGGTAATTATAGGCGTATCAGCCTGACATAGACAGTGATCCTGAGCAAAATGATGCGATTTAATTAACAACAAGGCAAAAAAAGAACCACACAGCAATCAGTTTAGGCTTAAGGGAAACAAATTGTTCAATACCAGCATGGTACAACGTGTTTTTCTTTGATGGCAGAGGTGTTGGGAGTAATGTATTCAGATTTCTCTAAGGTATTTGTTATAGTAATGAAATTTTTTTATTGAGGATTTGTCAAAATAACATGTCATATTGAACGGGATTAAAAACATATTAGTGGACTGGGCTCAAACCCCTCTGTTAAGTATAGGACCATCTTCAGTAGGCAACTGCTGGCTTTCTTGACCTGTGCTGTTTAACCTTTGTATGAATGACTTAAAAGCCAATCTACAAATATTGCTGAAGGCTGGGGAAAGGATAATGAAGAAGGCATGCCACTGAGCTATAATTACTTCTTAAAACAGGAGCCTGCAAACACTGTGGGCTTCAGTACAGCCAAAACTGATGTGGTACTTGCAGGGAGAAGACAAGTAGGCTGCACCCACAGAAAGGGAGATGATGTCTTGGGTATCAACAACCCCAGAAAGGACTTGATCAAAGCCTACATATCTACAATAGGAACAGGAATCTGGTCCTAGAAAGCTTCTCACCCTACGGGCTTAATGAGATCCAACAGTTTGGAGCTGAAGCTACAAAGCTCAGTTTTGAGAAAAGATTCATTCTTTTTAACACTGGGAGTTCCTAGCCATCCAACTGCTTCCCAAGATTTCTAGCAGACTCTTTGTCACTGTCAGTCTTTTGTTTGAGAGAGCATATAAAGGTCTTTTATACAGGAGGTCAAACCATAACATCAATTTTCACCTTTTTCAGTAAACAGACTTACAAAAATGTCCATATGCCTACTGCTCTTTTTGTGCTCTTTTACAGACCTTCTAGAAGTAGCTCATGGACACCTCAGGAGACCAAATTGCCTCACTGACCCCTTCTGCATGCCTAACCAACACATTTACAAGTAAATCTGAAACAGGCGCAGCGTTACTGTGGTAGGCTCGTTGGCTTTGCACAGATGATTCTTCCACCTCTTTGATATTTCCTTGGGTCCTCCACATAACTGTACGATTGCATGGGATGCTCAGCCATGTGTCTGAACTGATCACCTCCATCCTTTTCAGTATCCTGTGGTCCAGCTTTTAATGGTCACCATGTTCTTTGTTCCTACAGACATGATCTGGCTCCTGCGTTATGCACTGCCCAGACTGCTATGAGGTGTCTCCCACACTGCTTCACACTCCCTTATTTTTAGGCTCAGATAAACCCACTGTAATTAATGATTTTTACGATTTATTTCAGATAGGTGTGTTAAATGCAGCTAGCTTGCAGACTGATAGCAGAGATCTTTATTGTACAGCCTAATTCCTGACCACCTAGGGAGACTTCAATAGGAGCCGGATTAAGATTTGACCAAGCGAGTTATGTTAGGATTGGGATTACAATTTTGTAATTAGTTTGATTTTCCTGCTTGGACCGCTAGACATTTTGGTCTCAGTTATTTCTAGAACAGCAATAAGGGACAAAGCCAGAATTAAATTAAGTCAAAGAATGAAAGGCGAAAGAAACGATCTTCAGTGGTGTGGGATCGTTTCTTTCTGAGGAGGCACACAAAGTGCCTGTTTGTTGTGTGTGCATTTGCCAAGCTGAGAAGTTATAGACAATATTGATTTGGGCTCTCAGCTCTTTGGAAGCAGGCACTGGGTGGAGGCCAAGAAGGCTGAAGCCTAAAAGCGAAGTCGGCGGCCTCAATGGGCCGTTCTTTGAGAGTGGGGTCCCTTCTTTTCAGGGTTTGCACCTGTGCGCGTTGTGTGCGTGTGTGCACGGAGCTAACAGGAGGCAGCACTGTTTGGAGACCACAGCAGGGAAACCAAGGGAAGGACACTCCATGCCAGTCCATGGTTTCAAGCTCTCCTGCTGGGATGGCAGGCAATCCGTGTGAACTCTTCCCTTGCCTAAATTTAAGCACTGTCAAGTGGGGATAACACGATGCGTTACATGTTGAAGGTGGTTGGAGGGCTCTAGATGAAAGCTGAAAAGTAAACAAGTGCTAAGTTTCATTATGAAATTTCATAAATCCTTTTCCTGAATTTTGATGGATATTAGCTTTTCATATCGCTTCCTGACTGCATAAACCGGGAACTGAGATCGTCTTTCTCCAACTGTGAGACAACTTAATCCAAATTGATTTGATTTTTATTCTTTTACTTAAGCCCTACGAGATTCCACAATAATTGCTCAGTGGTGGCTTCACACAGGTAAGAAGAAATACAACCTCACCAGCCCTTCTGGGCAGAGTACTTGAACCAGGTGTGGATGGTGAAGTCTCCATAATTACAAAATTTTTTGCCATTTCAGATGTTTTTGCCATGTTTTCTTCCTGCTGCAGGGAGTTTGACAACAGGTCTGGCATTTCTTTATCACAAAACTGGTTGGAAAATGTGAATTTGCATTCTCTTTTCCTCTTTTATAACCAACACAATTTATATAGTAACATTTACAAAGCTTATGACTCTATCTGGTTTTTATGGCCAGCAAATGTGGAAAACGTGTGCCAAAGAAGGGTAAAAGCACTCCCAGAGATCAATATAATACGAATGGCCCCGCATAGCCAGCCTGCAAGAAAAATGTGATGGTTGACAAATTCTTTGCTCCCTGCAGTACTCTGGGTTCTTGGCTAACCTCAGACGTGCATCAGTTAAGGCTCCGTGCGGACAGCAGGATTTTGCTCACATCGGCATTGTCTGACCTCTCCATTTCTGCTGAATATCTGTGTCACCTCCTGATTGCTCTCTCTGTAAAATAATCCTCCTTAAATTATTTAGATACATATTCTGCCTTCCCCTCGGCTGGTGCTCTAATTCTGGTGAGCGAAATGACCTCAATTACAAATTCTTGCTTAAACGTACAACATCACTGAAAGGGTTGCAGTTTGTCTTGTCTCTTCTTGCTTTTCTTCCAGCCCCGTGTTTGCTTGTCTGCAACTCATTAGCTCCTGTCATTACCTTCCCTTAAAACAAAGCTTACTAGAAGATAATTATCCAGTTTTCAAAAAGGAATTTTAAAATGCCATGTTTAAGGTTACAGTTTTCCTTTTTTTATCCTTGGGGGGATGCTCTGTTCTCTAATTACATAATCATACAAAACCAGGCCCCATAAACACATATCTGCACGTTTTAGAGCAATGTAATTTTTTGTGTTTCATTAGAAACGCTTCCAATTTATGGCAGCAAAAGTAGATCAGTATTATGGCTATTCATTTGTAATTCACAGCCTTTTATTGTTGCTCAAGTTACTATACTACTTAAGATGTAAAGCACTGTATGTCTCTTCACCACTCTGTTTTAGTGTCATTTCCAAAAACGTTTTGCACGTTATTCAGATGTCAAAATCAGTAAGAATGTGGCTCCAAAAGTAAGCAGCTTTACCAATTCTTGCCAAGAAAACTGAATTTCTCCCCAGCATCCATCTACCTACAATTTTTTTGTTGTTGTTTATTAGAAAAGATCGGGCACTTACTCTGAAATTTAATTCTGTGGCCAACCAAAAAATTCACCACAGTTTAATTTTTTTAATTCATCTATAGTAAACATCTGGTGCTTTCTCATTCATTCTGCTTTACCCCTGAGAAAATCAGGACTGGTCGTATTGAACTCCGACCTTCACGTAAGCCAAGGTGCTCTCTGCCAGAACAGGCTTTTCAAGGTCACTCCTGGCTGTCACATCCATGGGATTTGAAGTTTATTGAGAATCCAGTTCAATTTTTACCTCATCTTTCCAAAAGCAAGTTATTTTGTGGAGAAACCCCACATCTGTCTGACATGATTTGCCTTTCAAAAAACTCTCCTGACTCATGATTAATAAATAATTCTCTCAGAATGTACAGTTTATGGTCCAACTGTTTGATCCCTAATCTCTAATATTAACTGTGGATTAACTCATACTTGCCTGGCATTTTGCATCTGTATCCTACATGAGAGGGCTGTTTTGCATTCTTTCATTAATCTCAGTAATCTCTGGTTCACGCTCATTAGTACCCACACATGTCCTCTGCAGGTTTATTGTTAATGTGTTTCCTTAACTAATTCAGAAGCAAGGGAAACATTTAGTTCCTTTGTCACTTTTTTCCCCCGAGAGGTCTATTTATTGACCCATTATTTCTCTGCAGTTTTCATTCCTCCACTATGTTGATGACATTTCCTTTCTTTAAATATTTATACACTTTCTTCTTGGTTGCTTTCCCTCCCCTTTTGCTCTTCATGTCTTAATGTTACTGATGTTTGTTCCTCAGATTGCTGTACTGGTTTTTGCCCGTACGCACAGTAAGACCACCGTTTCTTTACTGGAATACTGTAAGTATGGCCAAATTCCACCCTGAGAGTGTTTGTTGGATTTGGCAGATGAAAACCAAACAAGCCACATCCGGAATCGATTACATTTACTTCAAATATTTACTGACATCAAAAGATAACTTTCTTCTTCCTCCTCACTTTTTCCCCTCCTCCCACCGATATATCTTTCCTACTGTACATCACCGCATGCTGCACCCTGGACAGTGACACGTTTCAATGAGGCAGCGTCATGTCTGATTCCCGCTGCCCCCTTGCTCCTCACACCTCTGGCACTTGTGCTGGTGGTTGATGCAGAGCATGGAGGACTGCTGCTGTCCCCTTGAGCCACCACTGGACAGGGGGAGGGAAAAGAGGAAGAACCAGGCATGGACCTGTTCAGCTTTGCAGAAGGCAAGCAATACATTTTCTGCTTCTGGAAGATGTTTACTCTACAGCTTTGCCTTTTTTTTTTTTTTTTTTTTTTTTTTTTTTTTTCCATCTTCTAGCACCTCAGTGAAAATCTTACAAATATATGATTTAATGGGGAAAGGGGGTTGGTTAATTTAAGTGGTAAATGAAAATGAAGTATATGAGGAAAAAGGAGAAGAGCTCCATTTCAAACCCGGTCAAATGAACGTGACTTTGCTCTGTTTTGTAAAACAGTACCTCCAGCTTGCACAATTTCTAGCAAGTATGCAGGAAGAGGTGGGAGAAAAGATTTATCATGGAAAAGTATAGCCTATGGCCAAAGTAAGGGTAGGCTTTCTCAGTAGCAGCAACGGTAGGAAGACATTTGAGATGATATGAACCCAGCTGTCTGCAGCCTGTTGAATGTAACTGTTGGAGAGGTACATGGTGGGTTTTTTAATGTGTTTATTATGCAGGTAAGTGCAGAGATACCTGAGCTGGTGGCTGGCTGGGTACAAAATTATCCAGCACCTTGCTGTCCCCACTGCTGGTAACCATGGCTTCTAAGTCTGAAATACACTGACACCAGCATTGTCAGTTTTGACCACCTGTGTGAGAACAGGAGAGACAACTAGATCAGGCTAGTTACACCTGCTGCAGGTTGTGGTGTATTTATCATTTTATCGCTTTGATTAGTGACAGTGCTTTGAGACTCTCACTGTGGACCGGAGCCCCACTGTGCTATGTGCTGTGCAAGGACAAAACAAAAAGATAGTCCTTGCCCTGAATACTTTACTTTTTCAGGATAAAACTCCATCCAGAGAGCCTAATGAGATAAAGGAGCAATAGTCATCAGAGCAATAGCGACGCTTCGGGGTTATGGGCTAGGGATGTGGGTCTCCGCATCAGTATTCTTACAAAAGGATGAAGGCAGGATTGCTTTAGTCAAGACAAAGCCACAGAAATGGATTTGCCCCAACAGAGACATGAGACGATGAACAACAGGGTAAGATTCTCACTGGCTGACCACACCATGCTTTGTAAAATAAATGATGAAGAAAGGAAAGAGGGTGGTGGAGCCAAGGGCAGAGCCTTGTAGCCCCAAAAGCTGAAGGAAGGACACAGAAAACCTTCCAGTTGAAGAGATGGGAAGGAAACATGCTCGAGGAGACAAAAAGATTGTGGTTGTCTGCACTGAGAGTGATGGGCAGGCCAAGGCAAAGGAGGTGAAGAAGCGTGGAGTCCTGCAGTCTGGTTTAGAACAAATCATTAAGGACTTGCCTGTAAATCCCTTGCCAACTCCTGTCCCTAGTGATATCTGAACACTGAATATATATAAATTCCATGTCCTCAGTTCTAATGTGTGAAACAGAAAAGGCTATTCACAGCCAGGTAGAATAAGCAGGCATCTGCAGGGAAAGCAGCATCCCTGACAGAGCTGTGCCTGTGCAGGAAAGAGGAGGAGGAGGGATGGGAAGCAGGTTGTTCCCAGCTGCCCAGTGCAGGAAGGAGGGAGCTGTGGGGAGCTCTCCCAGAAGCCAAGAGCAGCGGCAGGAGTTGAAAGAGGAAGTGGTGAGAGTCCACATGTGACGCTGAGGTCACCAAAAGCACATGGAAGAAGCATGAGGAAAACAATTGAGATGCCAATAATATCATTGGCAAGGGAGCTGCTGAAATCCACCAAGACATCAAGAACATCAGGACAAAGATGGAGAGAAAATGGAAACCCTAAAGATAAAGAGCAGGATCATCCCAACATGTTCCTGTGCGTGTGTGGACAGCCGCCCCTGGTTTCTGTGCTGTGTCCAACAATATCACTTCACTGTCTTCTCCAAGGAGGTGGTTACAGCAGACCTGGGCAAAGGTGTTGGCTGGGGCCAGAAGCTGCAGGGCTGGCGTCCAGCCAAAGTCTTGTTCCTGCTGGGATCTTCTCCCTCTGCTCATCACCCACCTCTGCCCCATACCTGAAACAGGCTATTTTTTAGCCATTGGGCTTTTTCAACCTCATCCTACATTTTTCACTGATGGCTAGTGACACAACCCTGGTGGCATTTATATCCACTTTTGTTTCTTTTCTCTGTTTATTCACATTTGGATTTATACCGCTGCTTTGTGGTGTGTGAGGTAGGGAGAGCCTTTACATAATATATGGCAGGCGATGTTTATTAAAAAAAGAGAGAGAAAACAGAGGAGTGAATGATTTGGTACAGCAACTCAATAAGCCAAAACATATTTTACACAAAAAAAAAATGGGCAGTCGTGTAGTATAGTATCACATACCAAGCATTCGTGGTTATGCATAAGTTAGTGTAGTATCTTGACAGAGAAAAAGATTAATGAATTCTTCCCGCTCTGCTCACAGAAAAAATGGTTCTCACGGACTCCCTTAAATCTCTTGTCATTGCCAAACTCCCATTTTCCTTCTCCATGAACTCAAAAGCCAGGGATGAAAAGGCATAGAGAAATTTTGCCAACCTCAAGCTTCATATTTTCTGGCATCGACATTTAATTATCTCTGCAGGGATAGATACCACAGCGGGCAAGTCAGTTGCTGTACATTTTTTATATACAGAGGATGAAATTTTGTGTGGTGATTAGAAGGTGGTACCTGAGGTGGGATGAGGAGGTTCATTGGCTTTTAAAATGATTGTCTGTGTATTAGCAAAAATGTGTAGGGCACTTTACATATGAAGTAAGAAAATTTAGTTCACAGTGGGAGCTAAATAGCTCAAGCCCCAGCTCTGCGTTGATTTACATATGCACTCTGTGTAACCTGCCTGTGCTGCTGGAGGGGACTGGGAAACCTCTGGGCTTGACCCAGTAAGCCCCAAATGGATGTTTAAAGCCAGCTGAGATGTCCTTGAAGAACCTGCTGGGGCTGCAGCTGGTGGCCCAGAGGGACCTGGGGTCCCCAGGCACTGCTGCACCTGCCTGCAGCTTGCCCACATCTTGGGAACTGGAGGACAGCTTGGGCAGCATTGGGGAGGACCTGGTCTCCAGGTGGCTTTTGAAGTCTTGCTGAGTGACCCTTGAGCTCCTGGTGAGCTCAGAGGTTTTGGATGCCCACACATGTTTGAGGTGCCTGGGGCAGGTGATGGTTGGGGCAGCAGTGAGCTGGCCAGGAGGGTCAGGCTTTCCTTTGGCACTGCTTTCCCTTCCAGGCCACTTTGTTAACACAGGGAACGATGATGGAGAGGGCTGCAAAGTGAACTTGACACCCGCTGCTTTCCTGCAGACAGGACCCAGCTGCAGCCCAGACAGCTGTTTTGTCTGCTTTCTTGCTGGTTATATTTGCCTAAGCTGCTCATTATTTTAGGTGCCCTGAGTTGTTTAAACCCTATCTTCCTTCACAACGGCCCTTTTGGCAGCTTCATGCATTGGCAGTTGGTTTTCCTTTACTTTTTTCTGTATGTAGGAATAAAAATTGGAGTATTGAACAGTTTGTTTTCATATTTGCAAGACAGATGCACGCTGGCAGAAGGAGCTGTGCACCTTACAGAGTCCTCCTTGAGCACTTTCTGCCCCTCTTCCCAGGCCTAGCCCATGGACTCTGCTCTGTCATGTCTGTGCCGGTGAAAAACTACCTCTTGTGAGGTTTGGTGCATCTACCCAGAAGATCTGGCTGGTGCACGAGTCTGTGGCTACCATGAAGCAGCATCTGTAGTTATTATGAATGTCACACAGAGACAAATAAGTGTGCTTTGGCAAACAAAACACAGTAAGAGATTTTTTTTTTTAATTTCTAAATTTTTTGTTGTTGTTTTCGGTTTTGATTTTAAAAATATTCTGCTTTATTTGAATGCCCTTCCACTGGTAGTCTTCCCTCCACACCCCCTGCCTTTTGGAGAAAAAACATGTGAAAGAAAAGATGTGAAAATGTAAAATGATGTATTTTTCCCTCATGTAACAAAAGAGGGCTAGGCATTTTTAACCAATTCCCCTGACTCACAGGGCTCTTTACAATAAGCAAAGAGTGTAAAAACACTTAACAGGCTCTTGCCTAGACAAATAGAAAGCAGTGAGCCCAAACTTTCCAGCTGGGTGGGTCTTGCTGTTATTCTGGTGTCAGGGTGGGCTGGATGCCAGAACCATTTCTCTTCTATCCGACTGGTTCTGCTCCCCATGCTCCGTACAGTCCATCTGTAAATCCCAACCCCTTGTCAACGTGTAGTACAAGTACAGGTCGTTTGCAGTGTGTGCTACTTGGGGACAGGGCACAGTCCCCAGCCCCAACAGTCTGTAAGAGCAGATTAGATGAACATCTGTCAGGAGGCCTGTAGATTCAGCATATGATGGGGCTTGATGGCTCACAGAGTCCATTCAACAGCATGGTTGTGCGTGCTATCTGTGATGTTCCTGTCATTCCTGGGGAGCCCCCAGGAGGTGGCCATCACCAGGACAATGAATGCTGCCAGGTCCCCACCACCCTCTTTTTGCAAAGCGCCTTCAGAGCGGGCAGGCAGCAGTGTACACGTGCTGTAGCTGCCCTGGGACAACATGTCCTTGGTCATTCCCAAGAGAAAAGGTGCGGGGAGTAGGCTGGAGATGGGGTAAATAGTCCTGGTGGTCTGTGTTTGGTCCATATATGAGCTGTGAGTTCAGTACTCCAGACGCAGATGCCTCGGGACCTCTCCAGGTGACACACTAACGTGCAAGTCAAAGCAACACAGGGTAGTAAGAGTGGAAAAGACACACAACAGTGAGCCATGTCTTCTGGTGGATGTTGAGATTTTCTTGCTACTACTCTAGGGAGTTAGCTGAGTAAGTAAGTAGTGAGAAAGCTGCTCTAGAGGCAGGAGGAGACTGACAGATGGCACCAAGGTGGATTGAGCAGCAGCATCCCAAGTGTGCTTCTGGAAAAGCAGCAAGGGAAAGCGTTGAGCCGGAATGGGGCAGAGTTAAAAGGAAAAGCAGAGCCAATGGGAACCACAAGAGCTTTGGGATGCAATACAGGAAACAAAGAAAGGTGGTGCTTAATGTCCTGGCCTGGAGAGGACAAGGAAAAGCTAAAAAGCTAGGGAAGGAGGTTGTCCGTCATACTGGCTTATATGTGTGATGGCTCGGGGAAGGATTATGGTTACTCTGTGGGGATGAGGATGAAGTAACAGCAACAGTCCAGCAAGTGTGTGGCCCAGTGTAAAATTGCAAGCTCTGTCTGTGGGTTTTAATCACTCTAAGAAACATCTGGCTAGGATTAGCATGTCCATGGCCAGAGCAGCTCCGTTAGCCACCCCTTCAGAGCAGGCAAGCCAGTGGGCTGGCAGTGGCCAGCACGCAGGGAGAGGCAGGGACAGTGACTGAAATGAATAACTTGAAGTGGGGTCCTCCCTCAGGACTTCCAAGCAGCACTTTGTAGGACCTCCCTGCTCTGCATGGACCACAGGAGAGGCCGGGGAGATCGCCTCCTGCCTCCAGCACTGCAGCATCAACACAGCCCCAGGCAGTGGGGAGGGCAGGCAGGCAGGGCGCCCCACACCA
>JAVJGJ010000059.1:79920186-79938012 GCA_035590215.1 Microhierax caerulescens | reverse complement strand
TTTCCCCCCCCCCCCCCCCCCCCCCCCCCAGCCCCTGCTGGGGGTTGTGGGGGGGGAAACCAAGCAGCCACAGATGACTGCCTGCCACTGAATCCACATGCCGGCCCCCTGCTTAAAAAGTCTGAGGACCCCTGCTCTATGCAATGCACAGAGTTTAAGAGTGGTTTCAAATATGAAAAGATGCAGTTCTTTGAGAAACATTAAATCCTCACTCAGGAAATCATGGAATGTGTGGAAGAGAACCATGGCGTTCATGAACTTCAATCAAATTGTCAAATCAAAGATTTGAAAATAGTTTGTGTTCATGGTTTTAAAGTTGAATGTTTTGTTTGGGGAAATCCTGGGAAGAATGAATTATTATTATTATTATCATCATCATCATCATCATTCGGTTGTTGTTGTTATTCAACATAATTTGAGATGGAAACAAACTATTTTATTTCAAATAAAATATTTCAAGAAAATTAATTTTGGGTGGGCTGTTATTTGTTCCACAAAACCTCTAATTTGTTCTGATTCACTTTTACCTGCACCTGGAGCTGTTTTCATTCTCCCTCACCCCCAATTGCACACACCCTGAAAATCCAAGGATCACAAGCCCTAGATCCAACTTTCTTTCAGCTCTGTGTTTCTCCTACACAGTCCTCTTGGCCTGGAAGGATGAGTCCATGCCACAAATTGGGTTTGCCCTGCTTTCCAATCACAGCAAACCCCACAAGCGGAAGGACTCACCTCTGATGAGTGGGTTTTGTAAGACACCCACTCCGCTGGTGCCTGGGTTTTTTGGAAAAAGCTAGTGGTTTTCATACAGAAGATCCCAGGTTGGCTCCCTCTGCCAGATGTTGGCCAAGAGGCTGTTGACAGCTGTTGATGTGGGAGCTCACTTTTTGAGATTCATGTTGTGTGATCCAGACCAAGCAATATGTTGTAGCCAGTGACTTTTATGTGAGCAAGTTGAACAGGTCAGAAATCACCTAAAGGAGATCTGCATTGTAAGATGTAGGGGGTAAAAATTCCTCTCTATAGAGCGATGGAAGACAAGACTAGGTAGTAAGTGATTTTCCATCTCAGCAGATGGCTTTTGCACTTTCTTTTTGCTCTCTGCTATACACAGAATAAACTTCTCTAACTCATTCATTAAAATACAACCTCACCCTCTCCTAATCTCACTTCAGTTGTGAACTGCAGAGTCAACTGTTCTGAGTAAATATTTATTAGATGCTAATAATATGGTTCAGTATTTCCTAACTGTATCTTCTAAAGAACAAAACTGCTACTTGTGCCCAGAACACAAGTGTCTTATCATTTCTAATCCTTCTCTTCATTTCTCCGTTCCTTCCTTATGGGTTTTCTTCTGGCACTTGATGATATGCCTTAAATCTGATTTAAATGTGTTTGATTCAGAGACTTTTTCCCTGTGTGCTTGTATGACAGCATGATTCTTGTCTAGCTATAGTATTAATAATAATTACATAATATTTTTGTATCATCACAGCAGGGATAATATGATCTTTTGGTTTTATCCTGCTCCTAAATGAATTCTGTGGGAAATCACCCTTATCTATGGCAGGAGCAAGCCTGAGACCATTACATTTGCAAGTCATCAGTACCACCCTTCCAGGTAGATGCCAAGGGGCTCAGAGGTCCTGCTAGCTCAGGGCAGAGCTCAGCTGCCTGGATGAATTTTCCGGGATGTCTTGTGATTTGTGCTGCTTTGGTCACAGCTGGACACCAGAAGCTGAGCTAGAGGGATGGCTGGTTGCTTGCTCCAGTGTGGCGATGCTTCTGGTTGCACTAGGTCAGGCGGTGGCTCTTAAATGTTTGCCTGAAGTGCCCGAATGCAAATAGCCGAGATGCCTATTGACAGCAAGGAGCTTCCAATCCTAGACACTGATTTGCAATATGAGATGCAGTTTACACTAGCTGGAACCAGCTGGTGTTCATCTGCTTGTCCATAGCCCTGAATTATTTATCTGTTACCCACTGCAAAGCATTTTATTGCTGCATCTTACTCTTTTTTTGCCTTGCACTCATTCTCAAAAGAATAGTACAGATCCGCAGGAAAATCGCCCACATCAGTATCCTGTGACTAGGAATCCCTTGTTTCACTGCAGCGGTTTTGAACAACATGTGAAGAAAGGACAATTTCTGAGACAGATATTGTTCCATCAGCACACACTTCTGTGCCTTCTGCACTCTTCCAGGCTTTTTATTTTCCCCAGTCCTCTCTCACAAATAACAAATGATGCACCATAGACAAGTCTGGCAGGTCATCAAGATGCAAAAGTTGGACCGTACATTAAGAGGAGAATTCAGATATCTAAATTTAACTTCAGTTATTATTCCCAGAACACCAGCCTTTTGGTTTATGGACCTGTGAAATAATCTACCTGATAATTTATACACTATTTGACCTACCACAGTCTCAGATTATTGTTTTTATCACCCTGGAATAACTGGTGAAAAGTAACAGTTACTTTACCATAAACTTCTGGTGGAAGTTTATTTATTTCCCTGTACTCAAGAGAACATGCCATATCTAAGGGAATTCCACACAGGAGTAATTTCTGCGTATCCTTTTGGTTATGCTTCAGATTTTGTTATTGTTATTTATTTATTGAGCATTGACAATGAGCCTAGTTTTGTACGCTGTGTAGGAAAAGCACACAGAGCCTGACTCTCAGCCAAGTTAAACCTGCGTGTTGTGCTCTGGTGAGTCTGGCTTTCACTCCCTTATCTTCAGGGCTTACCATCAAAGGGTTTCTCACGGGTGCTTTCAGCACCAAGCCCCTTGTCTTGGTTGCTAGCTGTACATTCAAACACCTTTGGGGATCTGGTCTTGTTGAGAAACTGAGACTTAAATCAGCTGCAGTGGGAAATCCAGTACCTCATTCCTAAATCACACCGGTCTGCTCTTTCTTTTATTTTCTCTCTCTTATTGCTTTTATCCCTCTTCTCGCATGCTGAAAAAGTGCTGTATCTTATCAGAAGCCAATGCCACAAGGCTTCTTTTATTCCTTTGAACACAAAAGCAAAATTCTCCTGGACGTGAATAGCACACAATCAGAGCACTTGGCGATATGAGGTGTTACACAGCAAAGAAGTTAACCTGCAGTACCTTCTTCCCTGCTTGGACCCCTCAGTGTTGCTCACCGAGGGGCTACAAAGGTCTCACTCTTCCAGGGGAACACTATTTCCTTGTGAGCTCTGCTGGGAGCAGCCAAAAGGCTATATTCCTGGGCATTTGGCAAACTCTGGGCAGAGATGTGCTGGGGTGTCATGAGTTGTGGGAAAGGGGTGTGTAAAAAAGGGGGGGAAGCTCTCTCCAATGCCATTTCTAGACAGGACCATTTCTCCTGGGAAAGCCCTGGGAACACCCTCCTTTGGGCTCCAGCAGAGTTTCTGCATTACTCAGAGTGTTCTGAAGCAATATGGGATGGGGTAACCTACAGGTGGTTAGGGCTGCCATGCCCTGATCGTGGAGATTGTGATCTCCCTGCTCTGCCTCGTACAGCTCCTTGACTGTGCAAGATGCGCTTACAGCTCGCTTGTGCCTCGTGTAGCTGTTGCAGCATGGAGTGGAGCCACAGCGAAATCCCCACGTATTTATTAAGCTCCTGGACAGACTTTGCAGTCCACACGAAACCCTGCATAGCTGTAGTCCTACTGGTTTTAATACTGAGGTAATATAAAACTAGGTGCTCTGTCAAGCTGCAATTGGTACTTTGGCTTGTAGTGTACCCATAGCTGGAGGGGTGGAGTACAGAAACTTACCCAGCTGCAGGGGATATGAGCCAAAACTGGGAGCTGATGGGAAATGTGAAAAATATGAGGGCTTCTGTGAGGACAATAGCCAAAAGCAATAAATATATAAGTAAATACATTAGTAAATGGCTGAGGAAACATATCCCTGGGTGTAGTAAGGAAAATAAGTAGAAGAATAGAATTAGAGAAGAGGACTGGAAGAGAAGAAAAGCAGGAGAGTTGGAAAAAAAGAAGATAATTTTACTGTGTGTTCATTTTTCTTAGAGGGAGTTGGGAGGAGGAATTGGGGAATGAGAAGAAAAAAATAGAAAAATTAAGAGCTGTGAAAGGAAAGAGAAAAAGGAAGATGCTGAAGTATGTAAAAAATGTTTAAAATAACATGTTGAGGTTATGGGATGGGAAAACATAGGCTGTGAAGGGAAGTAAAAAGCAAGTAGAACCAGACTTCACTGTATTTATGTACAACATCCTGCTGTTCAGTGTGAGCAAGCCAGTGAACCCAGGGGGATGCTCTGCAGAGCAAAGGGCCTGTCTGAGTGACAGAAAGGATCAGAATCTGGCAGGAGGGTGAGGTAGATGGAGAATTGGATGGCTGAGAAAGTGCAAAAGAAAAAAGAAAAAAAATCAATGTTACTGTGAAAAGGCTGATGGCAGAATGTCGGGGAGACAAATTTTGATTTTTCACTTTCTGCAATGCATAACTGCTGAGAGGCAGCAGAAGAACTGGAGAAGTCTGGTGGTGGCTGAATGAGCCCCTGTATTTCGGGTGCATGTGTGAATCTCCTTCTTCAGAAGTTTTCCTGAGCTTTTCTGTGGTGGCTAGGACTCACCTGAGTGCACCCATGCAGTGATATTTCTTGGTGCACACTGATGTAATGAAGTCCAACAGCTTGTTATGAGCAAGTTCCTCCAGCAGCCTTTCTTTACTCTGACAAAATATTTTTTGCATTAAAAAAGTCTTCTGAAAACACAAGCAATTGTATCCTTTTTTATACTTTCCAAGAAAAGAACTACTTGCATGAAAGCTTCTACATTTTGCTTTAGTACCTCTTCAAACAGGTTTGGTTGTCTGTTGGAGCTGGAGGAGGATATTCTGCAACCATAATGAAAGCACTGAAGGGTGATGCAAGGGAGATCTCAAGTCTGTTTACCTGCACAGGTCTCAATCCTGAGGTTGCCATTCAGCTTTACTCTCTGCGCTAATTGCATTGCTGAGGTTTTCAGGCTGTGAACAAAATCATTTGTAAGAGCCACCGTCAAGCAGGGCAAATCAGCCTGCACGGTGCTGCATCCTCCTGCAGTTAAATCGTTTCTTATAATTTGAAGTTATCTCACACACGATGATGCTGCACCACAGTCTGCAGCATACAACAGAGCAGAGACCCAGACAACACATTGCCCATGCTATTGCCCGCCACTACGACAGGGATCAGGTGAGGTGGTGGTGGTGGTAACTTCATTTTCTTGCTGCACAGGCATTCATTCCTTTGTGCTCTATCACAAACCTGCATGGAGAAAAGGGTCTGGTTCTTTCTTGCAGGTCCCCGGATCATAAAGCTGTTGCAGGTCTGCAGTGCAGTGGGAGAGGGAGGATTTGTGAGGGATACTGGGCTTTAAGGCTTTGGCAGAGACCTTTGTTTTATGGGGCTCCTTGTGAAGCAGTATGCAGGGGGTAAATGGAACAATGCTGTGGATGTCTCATTTTCTGGGCCCCAGCGGGCAGGGATGCAGGACTGACAGCAGTTCGGGGCTCACACAGCACCTGCACAGCAGCCTATGGATCAAGCTGGGGGCTGCTGCATCCCAGAGCTCAGGCTTTGCCTTCAGCAGGGTTGATCCTGGGGTAGAGATTGGAGCCCGAAGGTCTTCATGGACATCTGAACCCTGAATAAACCTTCTTTGCTTTCAGCTGCTGTGAGAACAAAAAATTCAGAGTGACCTAGAAAATATTGTGAGTAGATTCCCACATCAGAACAACATCTAGGAGGCACTGGAAAGTGGGTATGTGTGACCACTCGAGTCTACCCATGTCACATAGCTGGGAACATACACAATGAGCTGGGGAGAGAAGGGGAAATGCAACCCCCTCGGGACTCTCACTTCTGGAAAACCCACACGTGCAAGCAGGGAGCAGAGTTTGATCAGAATGGTTCCTGCTTGTCCAACAAAAATATCAGAAAGGAAAGGTGTCTGATCCTGAATTTGTAACTGCCAAAGTGCTGAAGCAACTGAAAAGCACCTGCAGCTCAGCTTCAACTTGGTGCTGTTGCAAACAAACAGGAACTGGATGGAGCTGTTGATGAAATAAGACTGAGAATGTAGAGAAGTTATATGAAACCACTGAGATAATTTCCCTGCTCAAAGTGGGATCAAATATACTTGTAGAACTGCCAGATCTATTCCTAAAATCCTCTGCTAGCATAGAGTCCCAAGTTTAGCTAAGGATTATTAGCCAGCTTTGGATTTTCCTTCAATATCTAAGTGATATTCTGCAGGATCTAGTGGATTCTTTTCCTGAAAACAGGGCAAAGGGAATAAATGACTCTTGTCCTTTCTTGGACAGTCTTTCACATACTGGAAAACTAATATCAAATCTACCTCTGGAATTTCTAGACTGACTATCTTAATTATCTGAGCTGTTTCTGATAGGCCACATTCTCTAAATGTCTTCTTGGTCTTTTTAAAAGCCACCCAGAAGTAGACCCAGTATGCCAGTTGGGTTTTCACCAGTACCTTGTAGAGCTGAATAATTTCCTGTTGCATATCACACTCCTGTAATAATACATCTCAGTATGAGATTTGCCTTTCAGGAGATTTACTTGCTTTGCTCATATTTGCTTTGAGTCATACTGTAGCTCTCATATAATTTTTTTCAATCCTTCCACCTCTTCTATGATTCCTCATTTTGTATTTGTGCATTTGATCTTTCATTTCTTCATGTAGTGCTTTGGATGCATTGTTACTGAATTCTGTCTTGATAATTTTAGACTATTTCTCTTATGTATTGAAATAATTTTGAATTCTGATCCCATCCTCTGAAGTGTTTCCCTCCACTTCCACCTTGGTGTCATCCGCAAATTTTATATGTGCACTGTCCACTCCATCATCTCTGAGGATGGCAAGAAGATTCTGAGCTAGGTAATAAAACATTCTTTTTAAACCTTGCAAAGATAAATAGTGAGTTAAACTCTGGTAAAGAACACTTTAGGATGAAAAAGGTGTGAATATATCTTAGCACTAGGATTTCTAATCCCAGTTTGTGTGAATAGTTCACATGTGCTACATACTTGAGTAAAGATTGGAAAAACGCAATCCTAATTTTTGCAAGGAGTTTTCTTCCTCTACCAGTCTAACTGCAAATGAAGAAGGATGCTGGTAAACTGAAGTATAAAAAGAGCCATACTGTATAGCATGAGATACTACCACGAAGCAGTTTAGTATTCAGGGAATGTACAGCACTAAAATACTTGTCAATGTTGCAGTATTTTGACATATAAGTGGGACACATCTGAAGCCTTATCTTTGCCCTGCATTGCCTAGTGCTAAGAACTGGCACAGTGACAGAATTCGTCTTGCTCAGGAGTCAAGATGTTACAAGAGCCATCTCTAACAAAGGAAAAAAAAAAAGAGAAAAGAAAAAAATAAAGAAAAAAGAAAGAAGAAAAAAGAAATGGCAACACCTACAGAAGTCGTACAGCCCTGGGTTGGCACTTGAGCATCTATACTCTTGACAAGCCTGGGAAGTTTTGTATGAACTCAGAAATGCACAATTTGTGAACTTGCTCTCTGAGGAAATGTCAAGAAGCACTGGATGAAGAGGATACTTTTCTTAGCCTTTAGGATGTTGCCAGTTCTCCCAAATTGCTGACAACCTTGCCACTGCTTGTATGATTTTCCCATCTGTGTAATCAATGACAAAATACATCTTTTTGCTTCCAGAAGGCATTCATCCTGCCTTCACTTGAAGCTGTTATTTTCTATGTGGGGTTGTATTCATGCCTGCAGATCCAATGGGAACAATGAGCTGAAAACACAGTGAATTCCAATTGTATCTGTTCTTTCTGTTTGGCTTGTTTTAGCAAATGTAATGGTTCTGAATGGTTCTGGATCAACAACCTCTGTACCGATATTCCCTTTGTTTTCCACACAGCAGGTAAAGGATCAGTGTTGGCTTTACTAAGGCTTCCTTGCTGGGTGTATCTCAGCCCAGTAGGACTGAGAGCTGTGTAGTCACTTGGTTGTGATCCCCGCAACAACCCACAACACAGGTACCTATTGCAAGTGCAAACGTTGATCATAACCTGTGGGCTCTGATCCGTTATGAGTGGCCTGAGACCAGGTCATTTCACAGACAGCTCTTAGTGGCTTCAGGGGACTGAACAGCTTGGCCAGTTCTCTTTGGTGGAGACTGGGAGCTCTGTGTGCTGTTACCACCTGCCTGAGGCTGCCAGCTCCCCCAGCAGATGCATGGAGAGCCTGCTCGTGGCAGGATCAGTCTGAATGCTTCTGGGCTTTTCTCAGGGAAGCAGAGGGAAATCTTGGCAGGGAGATTTACATGGGAAGGGGGTAACTGGTTACACACCATAAAGAGGCCTTGGCTCAGCTGATTTATTTATTCAAACTTTTCTCAGCTCTAGGTAATGTCACCCCCCGTGGGGCATGCAGAATAAAAGCACAGCTCGGGCAGGGTTTCCCACATTGAAAAGGTTCCCTTCTGAAGGCTTTATTCTTCCTGGGAGGAGACACTTCTCCACCTGGTAATTCACAAATGCAGATCTCTGTTGTGTTTGTAGGTGCGAGCCCTTTGGTTGTGTATTTCTTGGGATGTCAGAAGAGCATTGTCTCCTCTCAGACATGTATCAACCACTGCTCCAAGTTCCCACCAGGACACTGCTTCTTTGCCTGGAGGGGTGGGGTGTGGGAGTCCTGTCAAGACCTCTTCTGACTCTTGGAGGCCCTTTATTTCAAGTATTTTTTCCTGTGGTGCAGCACAGTACAATTTTTCAAGAACTAAAAGAATGACATGTGCAGACTGACCCTGACAAGCACTCGAGATCTGATTCTGTCCAGGTCCTTCAAACACGAACTCCCTGTCTTTCCTCTCTCTCTCTTCATAAGTGATGATATGAACTCACGGCTGATCAAATTCAGCAGCTAAAGTACCAGTGGGATCCTGAACTAATTTGGTGTCCCATCAAATTCTTTGATATAGCTATACAACTCAATGTTTTAGTGAGTAGAGGGAAAAACAGCTCTCTTGGGTGTATTGGGCCTGCTGATGTTTTTTTGGCTTTTAGAACAGAAAATCTAACTAAAATAATACTCTTATGAACCGCCTCATTTTTTCTGTTTATTACTGTTACTCAAGCACATGGTATGCCTGAAGGTAACCTAGCCAAGAAAGCAGTGTAGAAAGCAAGCAGACACTATGGAAAGCCAGCACAGAGCATCATGATCTAACCCAAGGAAACTCCAGCTGGGGGGGTAATTATTGTTATTTAATCACGTGCCAGAAAACATGTGATTAATTGCAGCAAGAAAATGCATGCCCCTTTGTCGAATTTAAAGGAAGTCTGCCTGCCAGGAAGAAAGACAAAGTCTGTGAAGCTGATAAACTGAAATAAAAGCAGGAAAAATAAATCTAAAAGCTAACAATGAACCTGCAGCAGCTGAGGCTTCCCACTGCATCCAGCCTCTAGCAGGCTCCCATCAGAAAGCAGGGAAAGCCATGACACCCAAGCACAGGGTGGCTGTTGTTCTGGTTGAAATCCTGTACCGGTGGCTTGACAGAGCCCTGGGTAAGTGCGGGAGCACAAGGAGGTATTTCTTAAGTACAAGGTTTCTGTACAGTGTGTAGGTGTGTGCCTGGCTAACAACGGTGCCTATAGCTTCCAGCTGCCACCCGCCTTGTGCTCCGTCAACAAGGGCTCTGGGGCTCAGCTGCTCCAGGGCACGTAGCATGCAGGATCCTGAAAGGGCAGATGACTCAGATAAATAATGGCTTAGGTGAGGCACTGCTAGGCTGTACTGGCTAAAAGCAGGATTTCTGCTCATGGACTGCTAGGATTTCTGCTGGTACTCCACATGGTGTACAACCGCCAAGGTCAATATAGCGTATGCACATTTGTCTCGCCACTGTCACGTTGTACCTCTGCGGGTACATCTGTGTCCCTAGGCAAGTATTTAGTGAGGTCTTCTGTAACAAGAACACACAGAGAATACCTGGTAAATGTTTTATACTGTGAGGTACCACCAAGGATGTTTGTTCCTGTAAGATTGTCCTGGGACATCCATCTAGAGGGGGTTACTCAGACTACAAAAGAAAAGTAAGGACACAGAAGTGTCCTCTTATAAAGATGTGATACCAGAAACAGTGGTTTTCTTGTTTAGCAACACAAGAGTTTTCTATTCCCAGCATCACAGGAGGGAACATTTCCTAAAATGTGGGGGTTTTCCCTCCTTAACAAGTGAGATGTGAGAGGCTAAAGTGCAAAGGCCAGTCCCTTATGCTGGGCTTCCTGGCACAACCAGTATATGCTTGTACATGACCAAGCAGAGGTTGTTCTCTCTTTTCTGATTCTGCCCTCTTTTCCCTCTTCCTCTTCCTCTTCCTCTTCCTCTTCTCATGCCTTCCTTACCCTTTCCTCCCTTGCCACCCCCATCCCTGCACACAAGCCTTCAAGGCTGACAAGGGGCCCCATGAGCATTTCCATGCACTAAGCAGTGCCAATTTTTAGGACTGTTCTGTGCAAAGTACATGTAGAAGTGCAGTACTCTGTGCAAATACCTCTTTTTCTCCACAGTTATGTTACCACTTTTCATCAAGAGAAGTGGAAACCTGACATTTTCTCAACTTACATCAATTTTAGCCTGTTGTAGTGACATGGCTTTCTACAGAGTTACTTCCAATTCAAACCAGAGCATGTGAGATGACCACCAGACAAAGTATATCTCTCCGGGACTTAGGGAAGGTATGATCTTGCTGGGGAATTCCTGAGGTCAAAAATGTTATTTCAGTAGGGAAGGCTTCATTTACATCTGTGTGTGCTGGAAGTATCTAATTTACCGACAAAAGGAAAATCATTGTTTGAGTGTATCTCCACAATGTGCATGTCTCTCTCAGTTCAGAAATAGTTTTGAAAGCTAGAGAAAAGACTGAGAGATACTTTGGTAGGATGAGAAAGGAAAAAGGATCTTAACCTCAGTTCACAAACCCATAGATCTTCAGCTTACTGAATTAGGGCAGAAAGTTCTTTTATTTGCTGTCTGACTTCTTGGAAGAAACCACTTGTTCCTCTACCTCAAACTCTTGAAAGAACAAAGGGGATGGAGGATACTGGTCTCTGCAGGGCAGTTCCAGTTTCTTTTTCAATTTATTTTGTTTGTGTGATAGGTACCAGGGCCAAGTTCATTGTGGTTCAGTTGTGTTACACAGAGGGTGGATCTGGCTACTTCTGTTGGAAGAGAACAGCATAAAACTAATTTCTCCAGGTTTGCTGGTTTTGGCCCTGTTTCCAGAAATTTCTTTCATGATTTCCACAGATGATGAGGCCAAAAGGGTTGTGAAGGCTACAGACAGGGTCAATTTCCAACCCCTGTGGTAAGTGAGCCTATTCACTGTCTGCTCCAAAGTACTGAAAAATTAAATGTGGGAGAAATCAATATATGACTTCTAGAGGGTATGTGAACTGAAATACCTGTGAGGATCTTTTTTGCCTCTTAGATGAAATATGCTCATGAAAATGATACAAAAGAGCTGTGTAATTTCTTACAATGATTGTGGGATCCAAACACCAAACTTTGCAAACTGGCAAATGCACAAATGGACATGATAAAGTAGCATATTTATTGATGACATGATCTGTGTGAAAAGACTACTTTTAATTGCACAGCACAAAATATTCACAAAGTATCTGGGAGTACCATCTATTGTGTTGATAAAAATCTGTCACTGGCGTTTATTTGTTCAGCCACAGCTGTAATGCACAAAGCAGACACGGTGCTAGGGCAGGGGTGTGGGGAGTTGTGTCCTTCACCTGGTGCAGAGGAGTCTCTGGGGATGTACAGCACTGCTGACTTTGTCAGACCGAACTGTGTCCAGCAGGAACTGTGGGAGTAGGTTGCTATGGGCAGCATACCACTTCTGAGGCATGGGCTCCACTCTGTGCATCTGAGTGGGAGCCAACATGGAGAACGATATTTAAACATAAAAAGATTAATCAAAGACATCTGAGCAGTGTTCAGCCTGTCCACAATGGCACCTCTGGAAGTAACTTGTCATTGTCAGTGATTAGCATGCTTCTCCAGAAAACTGGAGACCTGCTTTCCATGCCTCAGACTGAAAGCACTTTAACTCCTACCGTAAGCGAAGTGGGGAAGAAGTAAGGAGATGCTTTCCATTATCCAGCTGAAGCTAAAATATTGCATAGCTAGCAGAGGTTTTCTCTCTCCGTTGCTCTGAATGATATACAGACTAGGTTGAGCACTCACTAAGCATCAGATTCTGCTTGCTGTTTGTGTAAGAAGCCAGGGTCTGACATCCTGGGGAGCTGGTGATCTCAATCACTTAGCAGTCGTTTCAATTCAGACACTGCAGAGAGAGTCTGAATAGGGTACAGTAACTTTGGAAGGGGAAGGCCTATGTTGCTTCCTTGTACGCTCCCTTCCCCTCCTACCACGCCTCCTTCAGTCTTTACAGTTTTTTCTTTCTTTTTCCCTTATTCTCTCACATTCCCCGTGGTGAGCTGATGATGGTGCAATTACCTAGGAAAGACTTTACTTAAAGAGATAAGGAAAACCTGCTTCTGGTAGAACACTGACTGGGGGAAACATTTTTCTTCATCCCCAGGAATCTTATTGTAGGGTAATTTAGCTGCATTTTCTATGCTTCACTGCAGCAAAGCTGTATCATAGATAGATAGCCTCAAATTACTTGGCTGTAGCCTTACTGATCTGGATTATGAGTTTGAATAGACAAAATACCGGTTGAGATTACAGCACCATTGTGTGATGTGTTCACATTTGTCTTTGTTGTTCAAAAATAGACTTTTGTATTATGCATTAGCACACAGTGTTTACCCCTAGCCTCAAATGACTTACAGTACTACAGCTGCACACCACTGCAGCGTAGTCCTGCTCAAGAGGAAAGGATGGAATTTCCTGCCCTGTCTCAGACCATAGATCATCAGTCTTCACCACTTCGGGCAGCCATGAAGAATCCAGCATGACCCTCAGAATTCAGATAAATGCAATGAAGGGCGATCAAATTACCTCCATCAAAGGTGAGGTCACTGCTTCAGCAAGTCTCCTTCCATGGCCGACTCTCTTTTTCATCTGTCATCACTCTCCTATGGGAGATGCTTTGGAGCTGTATCACATTTTGATATCTGATCATCAGCCTACAGAATGCCACAAGAGGTTTGTTTGTGCTGCTGAAGTTCAGCCCAACATGTGAAGTGACTCAGCTCAGGAAGAATAGTTGGCAATGGGACTGCAGTTCGTACTGGCTTCTGCCATCTTTAGCGGGAGGCCTACCAGAGGCCGAGTTATTCTTTCCTTGTCTTCACCACCCAAAGGAAAAGAATCGGTTTCCTCTCTTTGTAGAACTGAACAGTTCCAAGGAATGTTGAACCTTAAACTTTATTTGAGAGGAAGGGCTTCCAGATTTGGATCATTTGCCTTGGAAGCACGAGGGCTTAAGCTGATATTCAAAACTCTGTGAGAAAATGCAGCATTTACAGTATCTGCATTGCATGAGGTAATGTGTTGATCAATCTCTAGTGGGGAAACAGCATTAAAAACCTGCTACCAGAGGAAATAACCGTTACTTTATGCTTTAAAAGAGAAGATACCACCTTCTCGATATCAAAGTTTAGGATAAGAGAGGTTTAGTGCTAAGAAGCCTGAATGTAATCGGACCTTGCATGGTAAACCCTGTGGTCAGGCAGGGTGACATGCAGTTTTCAAGGTAAAATGTACGTGATACAATGTTTGCTATGTGGGGTTTTAACAGCTCAAAAAACATTCTTGGAGGGTAACAAGATTTTCTGGAAGTGAGCCACTTCTCAATGCTATTGCCAGCACGTCTGCCTACTCTGGGTAGCATCAGAAACTGTGCTGAAAAATTAAACAAACATAGTTCTTGGCATCTAAACAGATGGGAAAGGACATGTTGACTCCCAAGTCTTTAGCTGAGGAGGTAGTTTGTTTCTCATTGTTACCACTGTGCAGTGAGGAATTGCAAAACACCCACATAGATTTTCAGACCTGCTAGCTGCACTTAACCTTTAATCCTGCAAGTACTCAGCCATGAGCATATAATTTTAAACGTCTGAGTAGTCTGACTGACTCCAGTGGGAATACACACTGAATGAAGTTAAACATTTGCATAAACGTTTGCAGGATCAGGATCTTTCACTACAAACACAATTCTTGCACTACAAACACAAACTCGGCTTGGCCTGAGTACTCAGCTCAAGTTCTCAAGGCATTAATAGACCTATATCCTCCATAGATATATTTTAAATTTCATGTTAATGTGTGATTTCTATGTTATGAAACATCTTACATTAGGCTAATGAGTAACCTTTCTCATGAGAGAGGAAGAACGACACACTTTCTGACATAACTGCATAGGTTTAAAAGAACGTAATCTGAACTGGATCAGCAACACATTAGCTTCTGTATATCACAGAGGTTCAGACATGGTGATGGGATTTTTGGCCTTTCATAGCTTTTAAAACTTATTTTCTGTGTTTTAGACCTGATGTGAAAATCCTCCTTCCTCTCTTTGCAATGACAAGATTGCTTGCATGAGCAAGGGATTGACTCACTTATTCCTCAAGGTGAGGACTGTTTTCCATTTGCACTGTCAGAGGATTCATTCACCTCTGACTACGTCATTTAACTCCAGAAAACGATGAGCAACGTTTGTGGTCTTTAGATACAAGAAGATCATATGAACATTAACACTCCGAATTAGACTCTGGTTGTGGTTGTATCTGGTTTTATACCTGCTCTCAAATAAATTCAGTGAAATTCCCTCTGTTTTACACCCTAGGTAATGAGATCAGAATTTGGCCCATCAAACCTAGGTGTCTGCATGACAGATCAAAGGAACAGTTTTGATGATTCCTTCTGCAAATTTCCTGTTTGTACTCTCACATGCTTAACCTCTCTCTTTTGTTTTAAGGGCTGTGGTTGATAAAGAAGCAGTTATATTCTGTGAATCATTCCAGCAATGCTGCTCTTAAAATATGCTAATATTTTCTTTTGAAATGCACTGGAAAATTAATTTTAAAATATCTTAAATTTTTCTTGAATTCTTTGCTTTGATTGAAGTGCCCTTTTTTTTCAGTTTTGCTTTGCTGACTAAACACGTTAGGACTTTTGAGGCAGAGAGGTATGTGCATATGAATGAATTGTAATGGAACAGGCAGCTTTTCCTGGAGTTAAAGCCATGTAACATTTTCCATTCTAAACCTCTATGTTTTCTGTGGTCTGTGAAATATAAATGATTCAGGATGAAATCTGCCAGATTGGGACTTTGTCCAAATGTGAGTATTTTAGAAAGATTTGAACAAAACTGGTTCAGCCAGTTCAGAATATCAGCAGAATGGAAAAAAGAAAAAAAAAAAAGCAGCACATTTCTCAAGCTAAATAGGTTCTTACAGCCTTTTTTTGGAGCATTTCTGTAACTTTATCAGCAGAAGGCTGAAAAATGAACTCTGACGTGGAAGTAGCCTTCCTTGAAATAGACATGTATTTACTTGTTCGAGAAGAAATTGTTTTGATTTGACTGAGTTATAAACCTTTGAAAACTGTGATTGAGCATGTGCAGTGGGTTATTTCGGTAAGCTTATGGAGTGTGCAGCTACAGAAAGATTTTCTGTACATGCATGGCTGGCTAATTCTGCTGGAAAGGGAAAAATCTATGTAAGCACATTGCTAAAATCAGTGAACATACCTGGGGCTGCACGGAGACCTTTGAAGACTGTCCCAAGATCTTTTAGACTGTGAAAAGGGCAAGAAAAGATTCTGTAGGCTTTGCAGGTGTTTAAAGAGTAAGTGGCCTGAAGATTTTGTAAGGTGAAATGGGATTATGGCTCCAGAATGGGGCACTTCACATATATAAATATATATTTTCTGCAGGGAAGGATGTCATGCACAGCACCCTCTCCCTCAGCAGATCTGCCCGCTGAAGGAATGCCCCAGCAGCAAGGGAGCCGTTTCTTCACCTCACGTCTAGCTGATTGTAGAGCTTAGGCAGCAGGAGATTGTCAGGATGTTGGGCTACCGAGAGAACTCTGAACTATATAGAAAATCTTGCTAATTAAAATCTAGCCTTTGGGGTGGTGTGTGTGTGTTTCTTTTTACATGCAGGTGCAATCAGTGCTTTTGCAGGAACTGTTCTCACTTGCATCAAACACACTCGGGATAAATCAAAAACTCTCATCCAGAACATCTGTCTGTCTCCTGGCAGCCCAAACTCTCCGGAGTACCTCACTTCAATGGATGCCAGTTATTTGATTCCAAAACTTGTATTTTGCACAAATTGGGTGTCTCTCTCCAACTCCCTCCAAAACCAAGAGCCACTGAGTGTATTGAAAGTCATTTGCTCTGAAGAGAGATCTCTCTTTATTTTACACTCCCTGAATGAATAGTTACTTGGGATTTCTTCCTTTGTCTTTTCACCCATCCTGTTGCTCCGTCAGGGCTCTGGCAGGTGGGCAGATATGCAGTCATCCACTGAAATCTTTGCATGCCAGTCAACTTCTGCCCAGACAGTGCTAGCATTGACATGAATCATCTTCTTGACAAGAGTGTCAGCAGGGTGACTGTGCTGGTGAGCAGGTGAGTTTTTGATGCCATTTCTTTTGGCTGCTGGATCTTTGCCTGCTCATGCAACAGGATTGCTGCCAGACCCCTGCCACATCCTGGCATGGCTTGGTGAGGAGTATCCCACAGAGGCTGCGTAGCCACTGGTGTGGCTGGACTGGCAGAAGTCTGATATCGGTATAGACAGGAAGACAGAAATGCAGGGTACAGGCAGAATGGGTGGCAGTAAGTGTATTGATAAAACATGGTGAGACAACAGAGGAAACCTTTAAAACCCAGGAATGTACTGTTTTGTGTAGATACTGTGGCTCTGAAATAGAGGTGCTTTTTAATTGTTAGGGAACATGTCTCTTCCTTTCTTAGTTTTGTGTTCTCATTTCTTCATGTTTCACAGTGGGATAAGAGAGCAGCAAATGCCGAACAACAGAAAACTCAGTGGTGTGGAAAAACAGCAGCATGAGCTGTACACACACAAGTCAGTGAACCACAGTGAGAGCTAGCAGCAGTGTAGCGTCTGTCCTGAGGTGTTTAAGGGTGGAAATGGGTAAGCAGAAGGAAAGGTAATTTTACCAGGTGATGACCCCACACCAACAGACTCTAAGAGTGAGGCCCCGTGTGGGTCAACCTCCCGGGATGATCCAGGTAGTCCCCGAGAGCTCCCTTTAGGCCAGCACAGGGGCGACCACGCTTCCAGCCCAGGCACTGCTGTAATGTGGTGACCCCAGAAGCGCAGGGGGAGCAGGTGTGTGGCCTCGGAGGAGTGGTGGGCTTGTCAGGACCTTGGTGTCTCCCATAAGGCTGCGGAAGGCTCTCTTCAATAACGGACGGCAGAGACTTACCAAACAAGATGCAGGCACCTGTCACGCAGAGGACACTGGATATCACCCAGCGTGACTTTGCTTTCTCACCTTTGAGGTTTAATGCAGACCCGTGTCACCACCAGCCTCAAGCGACTTCAGGACACCACCTTCATACTGCACGCTCTCCGTTCCCCGCCGTTCAGTGGGAACAGCGGGGACAGCGGCAGAGACACGGCTTACAGTGGCCAGCCTGGGCCTTCCGTGGACCTGTTGGCCAAATCGGCCAACACGGGTGGGAGCGACATCCCAGAGAGGAGCGACCAGCACAGCAGCGCTGCGCTCCGCCGCCCCGAGCCGCCCCGAGCCTCGTCGCCCCCCCTCAGGCCCCAGCCCCGCTGGTCGAACCACGGCGCGCGGGCACGAC
>JAVJGJ010000059.1:79905312-79919373 GCA_035590215.1 Microhierax caerulescens | reverse complement strand
CCCCCCCCCCCCCCCCCCGCCGCTCCCCATCCCGTGTCCCGGAGGCAGAGGGCTTCTTTGTGGACTTCAGACCGGTTTCAACCCCGTCACGGCGCTCCCCGTCCAACTGCGGCCGGCCACGTCCCGGGCCGGGGGAAGTCGCTGTGGGAGGGGGAGAGCGGGGGGGGGCAGGGCCGCGCTGCGGGCTGGGGGGGGCCCCGCCTCGGCCCCGCTCCCCTCCCGGTGGGTATCGCCGGCCCCTTCCTTCCCCGCCGGTACCGGGGTCTCCTGGGCTCCGGTTCCCCCTTGAGAGAACCGAGGATCCCAGCCGCAAATGCCTTTTCTCCCCCCACCTCCCCATGCACAGCGATTTCTTCTCTCCTTACCGCTGCACCGAAAAGCTGCCGGTTTCCGATCGGTTTTGCAGGATTTCAGGAAATAGCCGGATTTGTCACATTTCGTGCCTGTGGTGTGGAAGGTCTGTCTCTTCCTTTTTTTTTTTTTAATTTTTTTTTTTGAATGGCTCAGTTACTAATGTTCAAGAAGTTGTCTGTTGACAGTGCTGGAGTGATTTTTTTTTTTTTTTTCATTATTCCCTCTGTCAACTTGTTAAGGAAATTTTCCGATGTGTTGTGGTAATTCCTTGATCGTGAGAATAGCTGGAAGTATGTCATAGTTCACGTTTGTATCAGGCAAAACAGGCTTTTGTAGCATAATGTGGGAGGCAGCAACTTTATCCACTAACTCTAGAATAATTAAGTTTTTTTTTTTGTGTGTGGCCTTTTTTACTCCCGAAGACTAGCAAAGCCAAGAGCTTTTAGAAATAGTTTAAGCCTTATATTTTGGGACAGGAACAGTGAAAAAGCATCTCTATAACTGCATCAGTTTTTCAAAAAAATCTCAAACCAACCCAGAAATGTGAAGAGGGCAAGTGAGCGGTGCGCTGCAGTTCAGCAGCGTTATTTGCTGATAAATGGCAGTCTCCTGTTAAATGAAAAGTAGCATTTTTAAAGTCTAGCAGTGTATAAGAGGGGTCTTTTTATGTCGCTCAGATGCGGTTTGGTTCATCGGTGCATGTATTCCTGGTAAAAATCTGCCGATTGGTTCCTGTGGCAGGTCGTGGAAGCAAATACTTGCGTGATTACTTGTGTGAGCAAAGGTCTAGAGAATGAGTTGCTGCTCATTGGTAATTGGCTCTCTCTTCTGATGTGTACTGTTTTATTTTCTCCTGGTAGCTTAGGAATGCGTCCAACAGCAATTTTTGATATAATAAAGTAAGTGTTAAGTGTGTATTGCTAAATACAAGTTCTCAGTCCTTCAAAGTAGATACAATAGGAGAAATAGATCAAGCATGTGATAAAAAGTAAGGCAGTAGCCTAAAGCCTTTTTTGAAGAACCACCAGAGTGTATTTAGAAAGTAAAAGCAATCTTAGGCTGCTGCTTTATAATGGGATAAAGAAGAGCTATCAAGGAAAATATATCTGCAGATAGGGAAGTGTATTTTTAAACCTTGCGTTGTGTTTCATTTGATGTTACCAGACGTATTTGCAAGTCTATTCCATTCATTTTTACTGCTGGGGAACCTGCAGCATGGGGATAGTGATTTGCCCAAGGTCACCTAGAAGACTAGATGAGAATAAAATAGAAAAGAAACCAGTTTTTCTGAGTGAGAGTCTGGTACTTAATAATAAACAGCAGCAGGTTCTAGTGGATTGATATTAGTAGGAGGTTTTATTATGGTTTTAAGAGATCTGTGATACTAATACTTGCTTTGGTAGTGTAATTCATTATCGCTCAGCCCAAAATTTAGTAAATTTTACTGGTCTGGGTAATCAGGAGAGTTTAGTGAAGATAATCTGAAGAAAAAGAGACATTTCATAGGCCTAAGCTGAAGCTCAGTGCTAGGTTTACAAATGTGAAAGTTTAAAGTAGGCTGCGGTAAGGAAGAAAGTAGGTACTGTGACCACAAGAAACAAGTGGGGAAATTAGCAATTACGTGTGGATTGGTGATTTAGGATTCTATTTTCTGTCAGTGAAGCGTAAAATTTAATCCTGGGCCTCAGTGTAGGTTAGCAAATGTAAGTAGGGGAAGATGTGTGTAATGTAATAGCTTTTGAATCTCAATAAAAGGCTTATTAACTTGGTGTCAGACCCTGGCATAAAACAAAAACACAAACTGTCTTAAACTTACAAACAGAAACCCTGCTGTAGTAAATTTCTTGGTGCGTATGACTTCATGTAGTCCTTATTACTTGCCCACTATTTCAATATAATGGAAACAGTTGCTTGCAGAAGAACATCGCTTTTAATAAATTGAAGTCTCTGCCGTGTTCAGTCTATAAAATTATAAAAGCCAGGAGGGGATAGTACTTCATTTGTGTAAGCAATTTGCATGTTAATTACAGATCTGGTTATACAAACAGGATGTTTTTTTCCACAAGGATGATGAGTGGTTTTTTTTTTCCATACGCAGAAATAGTGTGTTATCCAGACATACTGGACTTGTCTGGCACAGCAGCCAGTCCTGTGATGCGATGAACACCACCAATTCCTTTTCTCTTCAGCAGAGTTGAAGTTGTTTGCCCTTTGCCAGGATTGCACTTGAGTAAGAGAAGAGAGTGATTTTTTTTTTTTTTTTTTCTTTGCTTTTCTTATTAGGATAGTGTCAGGATTAATGTCAGCTTCAAATTATTTTGGTTCTCCATTTACAACCTTTCTAGTAAGATTTACAAAGCTGTTTGGCTGTTGCAGTGTGTGGTACAGCCTTTCCTAAGTTTTTGGCCCCTGGCAACATGGTGGAATCCACGACACTGTGTGCAGTGCTGTGGCCTGGTGGGAGGGAAGCAAGGATGAAAGGGTCTAAAGCACACAAAGTAGAAGCTGTTTCATTGTTAAATATGTAAATAACAACAATAATAAAAAAGGAAGGTGCAATGCTTCTCATTCTGGACCTAGACATAAAAACTATATTAGAAAGAAATAATGTCTTTTATGTCTGGAATTTAGGGTGTGACAACCTTTTCCTTTTTTTCTTGAAGGGAAGAAAAGGCTAGAGTTGAAGGCTTTCATTCAACATGTTCTTGGAAGGGGCTGAAATGTAGTGTTTGTTGTTTGTTTTTTTTTTTCTTCTCCCCTCCAGTGAATCTCTAATTAAAATAATAGTAAGCATGAGAATGCCATGGCTTCAGTTCACTCCTTTTCCAGCCAGCGCACTGGATTGTAGATTGGAAAGAGTGAGTCTGATTCACTTGTTTAAAGGTTAGAGAAACAGTTCCCCAAACAGAGGCTGTGACAAAGAAGAAAGCAAGCTGCAAGCCCAGCAGTTGTGAGATTGAGAAAAATGTGGGCTACTTTTGTGTTCACTTAATATGTTTTATATTAAAAAGCCTTTGGAGCGGAGACTGGAACTTCCCTTCCTTTTGTGGATGAATTTCCTAACCCATAGCAGAAGTGGTTCATGCTCTGTGTCTTACACTTGCACAAAATGGAGCAGCTTCTGTAAGATGGTTAGAAAGCTGCTCATACTCTCCGAAGCCAAAGTCATCTTGATGATGTGATCCCCTCCTAAGGCTGCTGTGAATTTGAGTATGTCACACAGGTTTTGATTTCTTTAACCACTAAGCTCTTGCACAATAGAGTGACAGGATTGAGGAGAACCCCCCCGTCCCAAACAAACAAAACAGCCAAAACCCCCAGCTGTTTTCTAAAGAACTTACTGTGCTAGGCATTAAGAAAGCAGCCCCATGTAACTGAGCCCTTCAGACAGGACAGAGGAATGTCTGCATCTTGTTGAAAGCACCAAAAGCTTCCCGGCTTCTGCCAAGAATCCTCCTAGGCCTACCCTGGAGGAGACCTGTAGGTAGAAAGGGGATTTGCTGCTGAAAGCTAAGGCACCAAGAGAGGCCTGCTAGGTTAAGCTGCAGCTGAGCCAAGGTTTGGAGCCTTTTGGATTTAGGTGACAGAGTGCTGATAAGCTTCTGCTTTTATTACCATGTAAAGAGTGTCAGTTGTTTAAGTTGGACCTCTCTCCCCTCCCACTCCTCCGCCTTTGCTATCTAGAGGAGGAGGCTAAAAGCAATCTTTCAGTAAGGAGAGATGGCTAACTTTGGCCAGTGTTTCTTAAAATTAGAAACATCTTTCTTTTTTCATTAATTCCAGCTAGCCAAAAACCCACAAACTCCAAAACCCAAACAAACCCAAACCCCAAACTGCCTTGAACTAAAAGCTTGTAACTGTTGGCTCACCAGATTTACTGGGTGTAATGGGACAAACTGGAGAAATCTTAATTTATGGTTAGTTCAGCCACAAGGAGGCAGACTTCCCCTGTAGAACTGGTTATTACCCTGTTCCTAGTTTATTTTTCATTTCTATATTTTAGTTTTGTGCTGGTGGGGTTTTTTTGGTTTTTTTTTGTTTTTAATTTTATTTTGGAGCAGGCTTTTGATGTGTGGCTGTACCATGGAACTAGCTGATATGACATAAATGCAAAGGTAAAAAGGTGATGCTTTGTCTTGAGTGTGTCACTGGTTGAAAGTGACTTGATCCTTTGGGGAAAGCAGGAGAAAAAGAAGCTTTAAGTTCTTGTTCTACAAGGATAAAACTAACTCCTTTCAGCATATGCAGACCTTTCTATTCCTCTATTTTCTCCTTTTCTGGAACCCTGAACTATTTCAGTTACTGTTAAATGAGGCTCTTATTGCCATTATAGAGAACAATGTAGCACTCTTGCTCTACTATGTACATTTAGTGTACCTGAGGTTTTTTCTTTAAGATTTAAGTGGAGGAGGAAAAAGGAAATGTGTTTAAACTTTAGGTGCATTAACCTGATTTTGTCAGAGAACAAAACTGCGGAGTATTAACTTTTTGACTGTCTCTCAAGGTTCTTGAAGGCAGTAGAGCTTTTTTTTTGTTTTGGAAGGGGGTTAAAAGTAACCTTTCCAATTCTGTTTTCTTTTATTTGAGGAAGGCATTGCCAGTGTTAATTGCTAAATGCTAATTTTAGTTTGCTGCATAATTTTTAAATGTAACTTCACTCCCTTATATAATATGACATTGGACGTGATTTCTGATATTTTGATCTTTAGACAAGTGAAGATATCAAAGGTTAAAAAAGTCACAAATTGTGGCCTTTTTGTGGCATTCATTTCCTACAGGGTACAAGGAGATAGAAAAAGATGTTCTGTAAAACAGGTTAAGTTTCTGCTAATGGATGTTTTTCATCTATACTAGTCTATAATAAATGGGGAAGAAATGAAATGCCTAGGCACTTCAGTGAAGCTATCCTTCTCTGACTAGAATGTAAAAATGAGTCTCTGAAGTTGTACATGTATGTTTTCTTAATCTAACATGTCACTGGACAAAATGACTGTCTTGGCAATTCAGTCACTTATTTTTGTGGATTACTTTGTTAAATTTAACATTGAGTGTAATGAAAAGACAGATGCAAATTTTGTGCAGTCTGTGGTCGTGTTGGGCTCTTCCCTTTTTCTCCCTTGATATTTGAAATGCTTCAGTGGGGTTTTTCTCCAGTTGGAGTGGCAGTGAGAAATTAATTCTTAGCTGGAAGACTGTTGTGTTGTCCCCTGCAACCTGCCAGGTTAGAAGCTGATGATGATAGCATCTGGTATGGATGCTATCGCTCTTGGATTACTGATAGCTGTTTTGTTTCATAAATGGAGAAGTAGAGCAGGGCTGTAGTGGTGGCAGAAAGGAGTTGGGGAAACATGAGTGACTTTAGTAATTTCATACAAAAGAGGTTAGTTAACCAGCTTTTCTCCTAGTTTTTCTCTTTCATGTGGGTATTGTAGTAGTTTGCTATGCTTCTCCCTGTTATTCCATTACTGCTGTGGTTTGCTGCTTACTGTGATCTCTGTGTACAACATTTATAAATTGTAGTGATGTCCTTTGACAGATGTAGTTTAAAAATTAAGTAGTGCACTAATGAAGTGTGCCATGTACCTTACTTGTTCTCATCTTGTCTGTCTTGGTGTTTCGAGGTATACTGCAAATAAGTGTCAGTCATTCTTTCCATGTGTTCTAAATCCTTCCAAAAATACAACATGAAAAGTGATATAATAGCACTTTTTTTCTACTTTAGAAAAGACACAATAGTACTTCATATAAAGTAAAATAATATTAAAGATCCATCTTGGTGGTGATTATCAAAATGAAGCTGTCATCACTTGGTCTTTAGACCAACCTAGGAAAAAATACAAACCATTTAAATGTATATTGGAAAACCTCAGTCTTGGTCTTCAAAATGACGTGGTGATTCCACACTTCCCTTAGATTTCCTCTTTGTCTTGTCTGTTGTTTTGGTCCTTTTCCATTTCCAGTGTTGTGTGATATCCAAGTGCTTGTGTATAACTGATAATGTTTTGTTAAGATGGTGGTAGATCAGATGAGAAATGTGGTGTCTGCTAGAAAGCTGCTCACAACGGTACTCTGCTACAGAATAGAAAAGACGCATTTATATTGGTAGTGGGTGTCACAAGGGAGTAACCTTTGCTGCATGCCTAGAAACTGTTTAAAAATATTAATTCCAGCAGACAGCCTAGAAAATGTTTTTTGTTGGCTTTTTGGTAGCTGCATATGAATTTAATATACAGTACTTCTGGTTAAGTCAGGTCTGTTTGAAAAGAAAACATTAGGACAGGGTTGATCCTGTGAAACTCAGGTGATGAATGTGAACTGCCCAAATGAAGTAAATGCAGTTGATAAATATTAACTTGTACTTCTGTTTAAGTTGACTTGGTCCACTTGAATCTGTTCTTAAATAACCTACTCTTGGCAGTAGTTTGGCTGCAGCAGTGTACAGCCAGGTGTTGTACAGTTTTTCAACTCCCTGGCCACTGATGACTTGTTAATAAATGTGATTTTTTATTAGGACTTAGTGAAGAAGCTGTGTATTGCTAATATGTTGGCAATGCCATATGTTGGCAATACAGCTGAATTTTAACAACGAATCTGCAGGAAGCAGTGAGACATTTGCATTTTTTTTGCAAGAATATGGGGCTGAATGTCATTGCCTGAAAATATTGGGATAGTGTGGAAACGGAGTATCAGAGTGGGTGTTACAGAAGGAAACGTTAAGCAGGTTGTTTTATTGCCATCGTGTAATGCAAAGTAGTGGTATCTTAAGCTATATAAATTTTAAAACCTGGGTGCATCCTTTAATGCTGTTTACTTTGAAATTAGTAGATGCTCATCTTTTCTCCTGCTTTTCCCTTTCATGTAAGCTTTCAAAAGGATAAAGGATGGATTGAGGAGGGAAGATTGCGGGGGAAAAAAGTGAAATGCCCACATCAAAATGTTTGTTTTATGCATTTGTGAATTTAAAGACATAGCATAAGATGTTCTAGATACAATACAAATTGAACCATTTCATGGTCCCTCTGGGTCTGTAAGGTTCTTTCATAGAAAGCTTCATATGGTAGACCTCACCTGTGAAGTGGAAGTGAAAGTGAAGATATTTAAATATGTGGTGTGGTTTTTTTCTCCATTATGTGAAGAATGAATTATTTTATAAAACCTGTGAGGTACTGATGCATACCACATACGTGCTTGCCTGTCGTTATCTGAGTGTTCATTTGCCAAGTAACGTTAGCATGAATCAAGCTGTCCTGGACTATTTATTGTGTCTTGTGGCAGTCATTAATGATTGAGAAAGTGGAAAAAATCAGCATCTGTTTTTTTTTTTATGACTGTGACTGATACATCCCTACGTCCCCTGTTCAAATATAGCATATTTTAAACTTCCAGTGTGGCTTTAAGGTAGGCTTCCCCCTCCCCCCTTGGTGTATATCAACTTACATGTTAAAGTTGTTTTTCTTCTGAGAAACAAAGGAACTTGTTCATATGATAGCCTTCCAATGTAGCCTGTGCAAATTACTATCAACACTGTTTTTTTCCCCGGTTGCCTTCTCCTCTGTCTAAACTGTTTATTTTCCCCACTATCCCTTTTTTATATGCTGGTTTTGTTAATTGCCCAGGGTATCTTTATTGTCATTTAAACAAGTTAAAATATGCTAGTTCAAATAGCTCCACCATCTGACAAAGCACATCTGTGTAAAGGGACTATCCAGGCAGATGTTAGTTTTGAGCTTTCCTTATGAAATTCAAATGGGAAAGGAATGAGATAGTAAAAGAACAGAAAGTCTGTATTTTAGAGCATTCCATATATCCCCAAAATCTGCTATTTAGTGCACATCAAAGGCAATAATTTAGATTTTTTGTCTTTATAACTGTGGTCTCTTATGGAAAAAAAAAGAGCCTATTGGAAAGGTTGTAGGTTCAGTTGTTACATAACTTTTCTGAAGTTGTAAAATTGTCATAAAACCTGGCTGCTTTTTTTAAGGAAAGCAAAGAACGAGAGATTATGCTGAGTTTATTGGGCATTAGCAAAGTTCAGTAGATTGTCTACTGAGTAACAGATCTGCTTGAAACAAAAAAGCTCTACCCAAGGAAAGATTATACAAAGAACTGGCACAGAGTTAATGCTATTGTGTACAAATTCTCAAAGAGCTATGACTTGATGAGGATAAAATGTTTTCTCCTTGTATGAAGTTCCAAATATTTAGCCACCCTGGAAATAATCAGCACAGCTGAAATTATTTTCAGTTACTAAAATAAATTTGTTCTAACTGGCCTGTCTGTTTAAGGATGGTCAATAAATATATGAATGTCTATATGGATATAAGCTTTAGTGGGATGAAAAGTTAAGGTCTTTACATAGCTTGGCTTTTCCATGTCACTTAAGAGAAGCAAGAAGAAAAGAACTTACTCAAATACACTTAGGTTCTCTTAGGTTACCAAGGTCTTGGTAAGGAAAAGTTCCTTTTCCTTCTCATAAATTACTTCATTTGGTAGAAAAATGCTACTGACTAATGGTGGGCCAGCCTACATACTTACAGGTGGTTGTTCAACCATTGGGAAGTGTGTCCCTATCACAAAAATGCTACTGTGGTAGGTGGACCTACCAAAAATGTGGGGGCAATTGGATTACAGTATATATCTGCTGGAGTGTTCCACAAAATTGTGTTCGTGTATATTGTCCAGACAGTATAATCGGTTCTTGTGAAGGGTGGTGGCATGTCTTCTGTTGCAGTGGAACCTACCAGTCCTCCTAGTTACCACAGCAGACCATCCATCAACAGCAACCTTGCTCATTTTCTCCTGTGTTATCTATTTGGAGCAAGTAGTGGGTGTTCGTTAGACCTCTGACTTGTGCTCTCGCAACGTGTTGCGTTGCCAACAGCTACTGACATGAAGATGTGCTATGTCATTTAGCCTCAACAAATGGTGAACCGACTGTTCTACCATGTGGAATAGTTATTACCCATATACCCTATGTTAGTGAATACTTTTTGAGGCTTTAATTAGGGAAATGTTCCTTTTCGTTCCACCGGCACGGCATCTAGCTTTCCTTTGGTGTTCTCTGTAGGTGCTGATGGTGAACAGTAATTGTAGCAAGTGCCATAAGGACTTGTCGAGAGAGCTGGAGCTTGACTATGTTACTTTTGCGCTTTTAAGAACCATTCTTAATACATCTTAAACTAATTGATGTCTATCAATGACAATGCCCCCACCCCATTTGCTAAGTGTGCTTTCTCTTAATAAGCACTTCTTCAGAACTTGCAGGTCATGATAGCTAAATAAAAAGGCATTTGGAGCCTGAAAGAAATATTTAAACTTATGTAGTGGGCAGTGGCCTAGCAAGCAGCAGCACTTCTTTGCATCCTTAGGTTTCATATTTAATGTGCAAAAAGCAAAGGAGGAGAGATCTGGCTTCTTTGTACAGCAAAAAGTATGGCTGAATACTTTTTGAGGAAAAGTCCTTTTTTAATTTTTTTTATTATAGAAACATAAGTGCCAGTGTTGTTTAACCTGGTAGATTCTTATTGGGAAGATTGAACTCGGTGGAAGATTGTTGGTACCATCACTGAAGTATCACAAGAATTAGAAATATGTTAGGACAAAACTTACACTGATCAGAGGAGAAAAAATTCTTGAAGAACTTGTCCGCGTTGACTGTCAGGTTTGTAACACACTTGATGAGGATGTAGTACGCCTCATTAAGGTGCAGTTCAGTTATGCCCAATACTTTCCGAATATTCTCTAGCAAAAATAAGCAAGAAATTAATCTTGATGTTCACTTCAGCCTAGATCTAAAGTACCTGGCTTTATACAGAGCAAAAGCTATTTGCTAAAAAATCCATTTCAGTTACCTACTGAGATAACTAATGCAGATCATAGTGGTCTAGGAATAATACTTCTTATATCCTGGGAACAATAGTTAGAAAATCAAGATGATAATATCAGCCTGTAGTCATTTAATGTTCTCCCTTGTGTGCTTGTAAACCCAAGAGCTAGAAACTAGGTAAAAACTGGCTTTATACACATAGGTGGTCTTAGAGTGTGACTTTTTAGAATATTTTTTTAAAATTTGCCATTATTCCTTAAGGTTGTAAAAGTTTCAAATTTGGCCATGATTGTGTCTTATTTTAGTGATATGCCAAAGTAGTTATTTGGTTTGTGTGTGTTTTTTTTCTTCTTTTAAGCATGTATAAAATATTTTTTGACCATTTCAAGTAGTACACTCGCTAGGTTGTTTGTGTATAAATAACCCCTTTCTTGATAAACTTGGCTGTTGTAAACACTGTCTGACAGTATTGGGAAGTCTGGTGAAAAGATCCTTTAAGGATGCTTTTGACTATTTGCATTGTAGCACTGTCTAGAGTCCCAGTTCTATTGTGCAAAAGACTGAATGGTATTAACAGGTTATTTTTACACCACAAACTTAAAGGGCTTCTTTTTAGCAGGATTTAGGTATCTCTGTGTGAATGTTAGCTGTAGTCTTACAGTAGAAGTTCTCATGTGGCCATCTCCTTAGTATGGCCTTTTGCTGATAACCAAACCTTTTTGTCTACATGTATCTCAGCAAGCTGTATTGGACAACTGGCTTTTATGGCTTAAAACTCAGTAACTGAATGGACTTTAAGAAATGATAATGTCTCAAGTTATACATCATATGGAAAGGATAGCTCAAGCTTTTCAGCCTTCAGCACTGAAGTGTGGTGGACCTCATGGTGCTAAACTTACTAGAATGTGGGTCTGAATTTGACACAGCAGTCAAGCTATTTGGTGAACCACATCTAGTGTGTAATCTTAGTGCAGCTGATGTTGACCACTTCTGAAATCTCCAGTTCATGCATGTACAGTTTTGTTTAGAATTGTGGTATTCTAATGTTTATTTCCAAGAGTGGCTGCAGCTCACATGCAGGCAATAGTTTGGAAATATAATGGCATTTGTTCAGATTAACTGTGATTGTGGCTGTTATCTCATTATGTCATTTTCCCAGTTATTGAGAAGTTTCCAGTGATGGATCTGGAGAAGTATGCAAGAAAATTGATGTAAAATCTCCTTCTACCACTTTTTTTTTTTTTTAAACTTGTCCTTGGTGTTCAAGAAGTGTATTAAAACAGACAGTTTAGGGTGGTTGTTCACTGAGTCTTGGGGTATAGGAGTGCTTTGGATGTTACTTCCTTTGAATACTGTACAATATGTGAAGTTAATGGTTTTCAAATTGCTTTGAAGATTATTTTTTTTTTTAGGAGAACTGCTGTGCCAAGTGATGTGGTAAAGTCTTGTGAAGACTTCTAAAACTATGTTAAGAAGCATCGTTTTTTGTGTACCCAGTTTGTGATGAAAGCCGGTTCATAATGATGAATAACCAATGCGTTGGATGTTATTGGTTGCATGTACTTGTCTTCCAAGACTTTATCTTCCTTTTTTTTAAAGATGTGAGTAGTGGAACTTAAGGAGAAACCCTGTACTTAAGATGGCAATTTCTGTTAAAATAACCCAAAGGAGCACTGAAATTATGGCAAAAAAGACCCTAAGCACTTGTTTATGTGTGCAGAACAACCAGTAAGTGTCTGCACTTTTCTTGGATTATTAATGCTTTTTTGTTAGAGTGTTATATACCATCTTCGTTTGAGTTTATCTGTAATTCCCCTTAGCTATATGTTTGTGTCAGTTTCCTCTTGTACTGTCATAATACTTTGTCAGAATATCATGGCACATGGTGGATTTTTTTAAAACATAAATTTCTTAGGTAAGACAGGCTTTTCAGTGGAGATTCTGCTTTATTATACAAGTGAGGATAGATGTAAAACTGGCTTGGCAGTTTTTTCTTTTTGTTTTGGGTTTTTTTTTGTGACCTTTTTGTAGATACTGATACTTTGTTTACTGCTGTTTCTTGTACAATATTTGAACAAATCTGACTTCATTCTTTTTGCCAAGAAGTGTGAACTTTGCTGTGACGCAGCTTGCTATCTGAAGTTTCAAGTGAGTTGAAGACATTTGCTTTTGTCTTCTGTAGGTTAAAATAACGTGCTCCTTTTCCTGGATGGAGGCGATAGAGAGAGAACATTAAATGATCCCAGAAAACATACTTTTATATGTGTCTTATCAGAATAATTAAAAGGATATTTTTTTCTAGCTTTTTGCGATCAGCTAGTGCTTGCAGATATCTGTTTTCTAGTCTGAATTTGTTTAGCTGGCTCTTTTGTCAGCTGAAGGAAGAAGAGTCTCCAATGGGAGAGGCTTTTTTGGAAGTATGTCAGTATAATTGTTCTTCTGGCAACTGCACAGTGTTTTCATTTAGACTGTTCTCATGTTCTTACTGGCAGTGGGCTGTAGCAGCTGGGATGTCAGCATGTTTGCTTTCTTGTGACATGGTTTAGTCTTCTCTTTCAGGCTTATTAGTTTAAGACAGTAATTTCCCCCCCCTTGTATTTGAATGGCCTTTTGCCATTATACAAATAGTGAAGAAAATGTCAGTGAAATGATAGGAAGTGCTAGTACTGGCTTCTCTTCTGGTTTTGGAAGTTACAGTGGTGATTGCATGCCTAAATGCTATTTTTTTGCCCATAGTTCAATGATCAAGTAGTCGATCTCTTCTTTCCTTTTCTCCTGAATTCTGGATTTTGCCAGAAAAACAAAGCTTGTCCCAGTTTTGCCAGTAAACAGCGGTGCTTGCCAGTTATTGCAATGATGCTAGCATTGATAGAACTACTGTTGAGATCGGAATTATTCCAATTGTGCTGCTTGAATAGGTGGATAACATGGTATGGGCTGTATTATTACTGTTCCTTTGAGTGCTAGCATGCTGAAGCATGTGGTCTTAATTTGTCCATGTTAACTTTAAGATTAATCCCCTAAATACGCTATCCAAGAGTAGTCTTGTTTGCTGTTGAAGAAAATGGTAATTACTGGCTCATGTCTAGTAAAGATGCAGGTGCCTTTTAGTGTTTTATAGTGGGATTAATTAGTCCCTACCGTGATATTAATACTGAGATTATACTGTGATGAGTAAGCATGAAAACTATCTTACATGTGGCACCATGTGGTTTTTCAACTCTTGATTCTACCTGTTTTTTCTGGAGGCACAGTTCTACCTCTTACACCTATTCTAATAATACAGGCAACTTGTAACATACCTGCCCTTTTAGTCCCTTGAGGATTGAAGATGTACAGCAGAAGTTGTATTGGTTCTGTCTGCTCAGTTTCTGTGCTGCGCCCTTGGGTTTGTATTTGAATCTCTAGTGGCTGCACTCTTCATCTTAGTTGAAAAAAAACAACTGTGCAAATAAATTGCATGTTCTCTTTTCCCTGCAAGTATGAAAAACTATTGGTATTGACGTGACAGGATTCCTGCCATGGAATAAAGAATGTACAATAAATACTTCCTGGGAAATCTGCTGTCTAACCAGGAGCTTAGATGGTCACTTTGTTATTTTCCATTAACTAAAACTTCTGTGATCCTGGATTTAAGCATTAAATAATTACATACTGGTAAAATAGTAAAAAAGAGCTCAATATTTCTGTTTTAGTACCTTAAACTAGGAACTGGCTGCTTCCATTTTTGATGCCTAAAGCCAGTGTTTTCATGGAGGAAGAAGGGCTGCAAGAATCTTAATAATTTTCATAGTGTTCTATATAGTGTTTCACTTGTGTTCTGCAACAGAAAAGGGAAAGGTAATGATATAGGCTACTGCTTTGTTTTAAAAGGTATAGTG
>JAVJGJ010000059.1:79885900-79896772 GCA_035590215.1 Microhierax caerulescens | reverse complement strand
GGGCACACTGCTGGCTCCTGTTCAGCCGGCCATTGACCAGCACCCCCAGGTCCTTTCCCCCCAGGCAGCTTCCCAGCTGCTCTGCCCCCAGCCTGTGGGGTTGTGTGGGGTTGCTGTGACCCACGTGCAGGACCCAGCACTGAGCCTTGCTGAACCTCATACAACTGGCCTCAGCCCAGCCTGCCCAGATCCCTCTGTAGGGCCTTCCCGTCCTCAAGGAGACCATCACTTCCCCCCAGCTTGGTGTTGCCTGCAGACTTACTGAGGGTGCACTTGATCTCCTTGTCCAGATCGCTGATAAAGACATTAAGCACAACTGGCCCCAGTACTGAGCCCTGGTGAACACCACTTGTGACTGGCTGCCAGCTGGATGTAACTCCATTTGCCACCACTCTTTGGGCTCAGCCATCCAACTGTTTTTTTATCCAGCCTGTTCAGTGTATGCCTGTCCAAGTCATGAGCAGCCAGTTTCTCCAGCAGAATGCTGTAGCAAACGGTGTCAAAGGCTTTACTAAAGTCCAGGTAGACAACTGCCATGGATGTCCCAAGTCAGTGAAGCAGGAGAACAGGGAGCACTTCAGAAGTTTCTAAACTGTTGTGATGCCGATTCGTACCTGACAGGGTCAGGTGTGGCATATCTCCTTTTGAAGTTCAAATGGGGTGCAGGTAGCCAGAAACTGCCAATGTTCTTTGTCAGCAAAAAAATCGGTGCAATAACAGTGTTGCTGGTTGGGCTTAGCAGTTGCTTCTGTGCTATGACAATATAGGCATTCAAGTCCAGTGCTTAATGTTGACCATACTGGAAATCTGTCTTCATTTATAACGTCACTGCATCTCCCAAAATCGTGTTACTTCATATTGTGTTAGAAAGGAAATCGTATGACATAAAAACACATTTCCTGGGACTTGAATAAATTTATTTGGTCCCTGCCAAGGATTAAAGAGCATAGTTGAGAATGTGAGTCCAGTCTGAACTCATGTGTATTCAGTAACTCTAAACTGTTCCATTTATTGAAAACAAAAATGCTCCTGGGGTCAAATCAGAAAGTCACTGAGTTTCCTTTTTTATTTCTAACAAGTTCCCTGAATGTAGGCCCTGCATGTTGTCCGTGATGATTTTTCTGTGTGTGTCTGGGTTTTTGTCAGCCATCAGAGTATACATGAGTATAAGCATTACAAATTTACATGAAGAGAGAAGTATTGCCTTTTTTATTTGATGTTTGTTTGCGTCTTCAGAAACTCCTAGCACTAAATTGTTGTGCTGATTTCTATGAAATTAGAACTCTAAGATTTCTATAAGGTACTGCTAGCATAAGCTACACAACTTGAAGTTGCAATTTTTCTAATCATTCTTGATTACATCTTCGTTTCTTGCATGTCAGGGGTAATTTAATGTTGACTAATTACAGTGCTTTAGATTTTTGCTGACAAAAAGCTGCTTTTGAAAGTGCAAATTCCTGTTCTAGTTATAGTTGTCTTCTTCCAACCTATATTTTTAACGCATAAATATATCACTTGGAGACCATCTAAGCAAAAATGAAAGCAGTCTGAACTGCAGTGTCGTGGGCTGCCCTGAACTACAGTAAGCTGTAGGATTAGCTGCCTTGAAATGGCGGTACTTTTGGGGCACATCTTTCCTTATAGCAGTTCTTTTTATACCTGTTGACCAGTTCTGTACTTCCTCTGCTGAAGTCCATAGTAGCAAAGGGTTATGCCAGAGCAAGTGGATTTTAGTTTCCATCAGTGGGATCTAGAGCATAGTCTTTGAGAATTACATGGCTATGTAATGGTGTTTCCTTCCATTTGTTTGACAGTGCTATTGTGTGTTCCCTGCCATCCTAGAGTACTAGGCAAACCTTTACTACCTCTCCTACCACTGCTCTTGAAACTAGTTGGTTTTTTTTTTTTCCTTGCTACAGTTCAATATTTTCTGTAGGGTACTTATCTAACTAAATTCAAGTATGGGAAGTTCAGTTACATTTCACAAAGCAGGTTATGAATTTGTGCTGTGCAAAGCTGGAATATGGAGCAGCTAGGTAGGAGATACCTAGTTGCGAGTTAGATAAGTAATACAGCATTTTATTGTGGAAAGCAGCTACCAATGGAAATTGCGGGAAACTGATTAGCATTTGAGGCTGCCTTCCAGAGATCTAGAAGAAGATGAAGTTATGTTGATGCTTTTCAGCATTTACAGTATAAGACTTGCTTTTTGGTATACCAGTTGGCACAACTAACTTGTATATCTGAAGTGAGTCTCTAGAGGAGTAGAGGATAAAAGTTGTTGATACTGCTTTTGTCAGTGCACTCCTATGATTTTCTGTTTGCTAAGTTGGCACATGTTTTCAAGAGTGAAGATACAAACTGCTTAAGATGCACCTTTTAATTCTCCTGAACTAAAAGGTTTTATCAAAATGCAGTCATCATTTTGTATGTGCAATATGATGAATTACCATACTAGTAACTTTTTTTAAGAAGTACAAATTCAGTATTCCATAGCATTTCTGAAACAGTTCATAAAAAAGTATCCTGTATAGTCTTACAGACTTGAAATGCTTCTTCACTTACTGTGAATATACAGGGTTATAATTTTAGATAAAGCAAAATATTCTTGGCACTTCTTGTGACAATACTTATTTAGTTGACTCGGAAAATTGAGAGATTGCAGTGATTTCATGGCAGAGTGACCACAGAAAAATTATTCTTAGTACTGAAACAGATCTTGGCTTTTGCTTTTTTGTTGTTTTGCTCTAAGGCTCATTCACAAGCAATTGTGAAAATAAAACTTTACTTATCTAGCCTGCCTGGTGTGTTAAGAGATGCATTGATTGTTCTTGAAATTGATTTAGAGATTCAGCTTGCTGCATGCCTCTCTGATGACTATATAAAAATCTGTAGGTCTGTTTCAATTTTTTTTGTTGGTTTTTTTTTAGTATTTGTATTAGAAATAGCCTCCCAGCCCCTGCTATCAGCATTACTGTGTGCACGTTGCCCAGGAGATGAGCAGTGCTACTGTGCCCTCTGAAGCTTTGCTATAACTCCCCTCAACTTGTCAGTGGTAATTTTCAAAGCAACTTTTAATGAGCCTGTATTAGACAGAGAAAGCATCTTGCTGCAAGTATGAATGCTTCCATATTCCTTAATGGCTTGCTTGTAAAACTGTATCAATAACACTTTTTTTGGTCTAGGGTTGTACTGTGCAGATTAGTTGTGCATGGGAAGTTCCATCTTGTTTCTGTAGTTTCAGAACTGTCCTTCTTTTTCTTCAGCTAACAAACAGTAGAGCCAGTCATGTGCAGATCTGCCACTTTCTCAAAATGGTTTTGATGATTAAAATTTGATTTGTTGCTGAAGTCAAATGCTGTGTTTTCCCCTCTGCACTAATCTCCCTTGAGTGATGAGCTTTTGAAACTTAATTGTCAGTTAAAACAAGAGCTAGGGCCTGATAGTCGGGAGTGGAAATGCAGCTGAGCCTTTTTGGCTGGTTTTGTTTGGGATCTCTGAACTTGGTGATTTTTAACTGGGAGGTTACAGTTGGTGCCATGTACTGCAGTTTGCCTTTCAGTTCATATTCCAGCCACCTTACTCTACTTTGTCTTCTGTGGCACCTTAACTCTTCTCCTCAGTCATTTAATCCATTCCTCGCTGTTCTTTTACTGCAGGAAAGAAGCCTTATAGATGTATATAGACCTCTCTCCCCTTGACTTACAGGTTACGCTGTTGCTTAGCATATTGGGTGTAAAAGTGTCAGTGTTCAGTCGGTTTCCTGATAACTGTCTCCCCAACTCCAATGGATCTTTCAGAGTTCTTAATGTTTTTGAAGAATCTGTTAGTAGTCACAGTCCTAAACAAAGGCTTAGCGGTTCTGATCCTGGACAGTTGTTCTGGGAAGAAAATGGGTTTTATTGTCACCTTCTGCCTGCTGGGTCTCCAGAAGGCTGCCCAGTCACCCCAGTTTCTCTAGGCTCTGGTAACAGGTGTAGCGTCCATCTGAACAGTGGAGGTGAGTATTTTTTTTCAGGGGTACTGGAAAAAGGTGTCTAATCTAAAACTGTCATTTGTTTTTATAACTGTTATGCAGCTACAGACTTTTGTAGGTTGTGTAGTTTCCCAGGTGACTAATAACATCTTTTGAATACTGAAGTTCATATTTCTGTAGTGTTTGGGAAAGTTTTAAGCAAGAATATTGGGACTTGAACAGGGATGCTTCACTGTAAATGTGCTTTCTTATTAACTTATCAAAGTTTAATCCTTAGGAAAGGACAAATCTAATGTCTGGTGCTCGTAAAGAAGGTTGAGAGATGCCCTGAGACTCTGCCTTTGCTTGAGGTGATACTTCTGTTCCTAGTGCTCTGCTATTTTAGAAAGAAGTTTAGAGGAAATACTGTATGATCTAGACAGTAGCCCTGGCTGAAAATTACTCTAAAATAGGCAGAGATATGCTTACCTATTTAAAGGCTTGTTGCTAAAGGCTTGTTCTGTACCTTCTAAATTTCTTTGAAGAATAAGGTCTGTAGGAAATAGATTTCTAGAGTTATTTGAAGTTCTTTGAGAATAATAGGCAGAGGAAAATGGTCAACAGTGCAAATGAATATGAAAAATCAGCAGAAATTGAAACATCTTTTTCTTTATATGCGACCCTTTGGCTATAATTCAGTTATTACATCATCTTTTGTCTGTCCTTAATTCGTCTGAGTACTTGAAAACTGCCACAGAAATGATGTACCTGTTGAAGATTATTATAGATAAAAATGCAAATGCCTGTAGTGCTTAATATTTATGTTGTTACATTTTCATACTTAATTTCCCACAAATTATACGCAGGTCTTTCTGATCACAACTTTGTATGAATATGCTTGCCTTTGTACTAGTGTGAATGACACTTCCATGATGCTCTAAATAAGTTATGGGGGTTTTAAGGCTGTCAGTGCAAAATGATGTTTCTGAAGTAAATTTAGGCAAGCTGAATAATGAAAGATGTGACTTCTAAAGAGCATCACATTATCTGGATGGAAAAAAACCTTCACAAATTAAATGTGTGAGAAATCCGAGCATTTTCCTACTGTGTCTATGTAACTATAAATAGTGTTTCAGGCTAAGCAGACCCTGAATGTTTAACACAAAGCTTAACAGTTCAAGTTATCAGATAATTGTGGGAAAAGATGCAAACAGCTCATCAGTTCAGTGAGGGGAGAAATGACTTCTTCCTTTACAGTTCAGTAAAGAAAAATGTTTTCTGTTCCTTAATATGAAGGCAGTATTTTTAAGAGTTTTGTTCTTTACTTCACCTATGCCTTCTGCCATTGACAAATCTGAGACCAACAGAACTTGATGTTTTACCTTGTTCTTTCATTTTAAAAACTTAAGGAAAACTGAGGGCAGAGAGGCATCTTGCAACCAATCCTTTTTTGGGTCAACAAAAAAATTTTCAGTTGAGCAAGACTTCGCTTGGAAAAACTATTGTATCTTACTTCTTGCTGATTTTTTTATCGAAAGTTGTTAGGTTAAAGATATCTTTGAAGTTTGTATCTTTTGAAGCTGTGAAATCTGCTGTAGTTTGGATTCCTGGTTATGAAAACATTTGTTCAGAGCAAGACCGATAAATCAAGACAAAGCTTCCTTCCTTAGCTGAAATGGGAAAGGAGCATGGTTACTTTTGAAGACTCAGGAGGGCTAGGTTAGCTGGTGTCTCTCTGGGAATTCTAGTTAGCTTCTTGCAAGCATTTTCTTGAAATGGATGTAGGGAAGGAAATACCCTTTCACTTGCCACTTTCTTTGCTTGTGCCTGCAGGAGCAAAGAAGTTGTGCCTTGGGAGTTTATTTTTGATTTGCACTGAAACCTATGGCAAGGACTGTAATATTCCAATGGCTCTCTAGAGTTCCTTTGTATAAGCATGATTATTATTGAGATATTTTTGTACCTTTTTAGATGCTGGATGCTTTAAGCATCTTTCTGGAGTTAAAACAGTTTCTGAAACTGCTGCTCAGCATTTCTGGAGTGGAGACTTATGTCTGACTCTTACATGTGTGCTTATAAATATCCATGGTTAACCTGCAAGGTATTTATACTGAGATTGTGCCTTCCAAGAATCCATGGCATTGTCTGATTTTCTTCTGTTCCTTAGTCATGATGATTTTGAATTACTCTGAAGGCACCACAGAGAGATCAGATTTTCCCCAAAGCAACTCTGCAGAACTGAAAGTTATTAGAAATGTCATACTACTAATCTTTAATATTGATTCAGCAATTAGGTGGATCTTAAGTGCTCAAAATCCCCTTCCCAATTAATGATGACAGAGTTTTAAGAACATGCATCTCTGAAAGGAGTTTTATACGAAGGACCTTCTTTGACATGATGAATTACTTCCAGTCTGCTGGACGTAGGGTTTGGAGTGCCCTTATATAAAACTTTTTGTCTTAAACTTAGACTAAATAGGCTTAATATTCGGGGTATGAGAGAGGTGTCCACCCCCCCCATCTATCAAGGTTTATGTATTTTACTGATTTTGGCACTGGTGGACATCATTCACTGACTTCTTATGTGTTTTTGTATAACTATAAACCAAAGTTGCTTTGATTTCTCCCCTCTCCTACCCAGCCCCAATTGTTTTCAGCATTAAGTTTTAGTTTTAAAGTGGAATAATTGTTATAGCTCTACCTTTACACCTCCTTCCTGAATGATGACTTGTCCTTAAGAGCCCAGCTGCAGCAAATCTGTAAAGCTTTATTCCTTAGGCTTTTTTATTTAATTTCATCTAATTTGATATGGGTTTTTTTTCTATGATACAGTAAGCCAAATAGTTAATCTCTTCATGCTTCAAACTTCCCACTGAATCTCAGACAAATAAAGTTTGATTAGGACTCTTAGATTTGTACAGATAAACTGTTGGTGGGGAGGGAAGGAAGGTAGGGATTTAGGGGGGATTGCTTGTTTAAGATGAAAAAGGAGCTATCTTAATTGACTTCTGTTTAACTTATTTTTGTCTCCATGTGTGTAATGTTGAAGAATTTAACAGACTTCTTAATTTTGTCTTTCTCTTATCGGGGAACCTGCCTGCTATTTTGACTGGTTGAGTTCTTCCTTTCCTTGAAAGTATTGCATATATATATTTGTAGCATAGAGCTCTGTCTTTTAAAGCTGTAGCATTTCTTGTAATCAAGGTATTTGAAAATGAAGCTGACCCTTCCTGCCTCCCCAAATCATTAGTTATTGCAGAGAAATAATAGTCGTGTGAAGCAGTGACTTTTGTCTTCTAAAAGTGCTGTACAGCTATTAAAGTAGTAAATAAAATACTGTAATGCAAATTTTATCTTTCAGTACCTTTCTGCAGATTTGCAGAAACTTAATTCTGCAGAGTTTTGATCAAGTATTTCTGTATAAGCCTAGAAGTTTTGCCTTTATTAGGAAAGCTTCAGAAAAGTTACCCTTAGAGTAATTGGGAGATTACTTTTGTTAGCATGAACTAATTAGTGTCACATTGTTTGGCTTTTAGCACTTGCTAAGTGAAATCAAATTAAATTGCACATATCTGTCTGTTTCCAAAATAATAATTTTTCATGTTTGACAAATGGACTTGCCTTTGTTATCACATACTCATTCTGGAAAGGTTTCCCCATTAAAAATGAAAATAAGACTGCCTGTGAATGTAACCAGAAAACTAGTGAAGCAGCTTTGTATTTAAGTCTTCAGAGGAGTGAAGGGCCCAGTTATGTCCTTAGAAGTCCTAGAGTCTGTTAAGAGTTCAGAAAAATCTAGTACTACATCTTTTATTTGCGATAAAGCCACAACCCTGTGCAAGAACCCATGCTGTACTGTGCGAGATGGATGGCGAAATTGGCTGTTAGTCTGTCTTCTGCTTTTTATGCTATTTAGTTAATGTATTTTTAACTTTGTGTCCCAACAAGCAAGCCTGTAGGCCATGCAGTGTAGGCTGTTACCAGGGAAGTGAAGGATTGCTTGGTTTTGAGGTATGTTTATCCAGTTGCATTAATTGCAATGAAGGAGTGTATCTTCTAACAAATCATCTATTGCTAATATGGATGATGAGCTGATCAGAGATCAGGCTAAAGTTGTATTAGTCATGAATAGCCTCACAAGAGGGGGACTAGGTGGACAGCGAACACAAGTGGGGCAAGCATGTTCCAGGCACTTTGGTTTTTGAAACCATTAAATGTCATCAAAGCTGCACATAAATGATTTGAACAGTGTAAGGGTAGCAGTGGAGCAAAAACTGAGGCTCCTCGTGACTGCAGTATATTAACGGTAAAAAATATGGCTGCAGAAGAGCAATGTAGCCCACTGCTTGTTGCTTTTAAAGTTATTTTTAAGGAATAATTGGTTATCAGTTGCTCGCTGGCTCCCATGGGCTTGTATAAATCCACAGAGTCAAGGCTTCCTGGCAGAGCGTGCGGCTGAGCTGGCAGCTCTGAGCAGGCAGGCACTGCCAGCTTCTGCAGAGGGTGGCCTGCGGCCAGGCAGCGAGCGGTGAACTCCGGGGATAGTGCTTCTGCGGGTCATTGTGGAGGCACCAAAGTGAATTCTGCCTAAAACACAGCCTTTTGAATTAAGAGGAAAACTACCGTTTACTCAAGTTCTTGTTTGTGCTGGCAGATTGGCCTAACAATTTAATTCAGCTCTCACCCTTCAGTTAATACATAGGAAGTGCATGAATCACGTTGTAGTACATGGCTGTCGTGCCTTTGTTCTGAAGTCTTAAAATTCTCTTGCAGGAAATTGTCAGGAGTATCAGTTATTCTTTGTTGTGTTGTTTGTTTTTGTTTTTTTTTTTTAAAAAAGGGAAAATTCTGAATGTAATATTGAAGTGTGTGTCTGTAGACTTTGATGTTGGGAACATTTTATGAAGAAATACTTAAATCTTTGATGCAGTGCTGGGAAAGTAGATGGGCTAAAATGTGTAAACTTAATGGAAAAGTTAACTGTTGCTGTGCATCTGACAATTCTGTAATATTCTATTAGCTTTACCTTTCAGATAGTTGGAGCAATGTCTACAGCAGGGGTCCTCAAACCCTTTAACCAGGGGGCTGGCGTGCGGATTCAGTGGCAGGCAGTCATCTGCGGCTGCTTGGTTTCCCCCCCAACCCCTGGCGGGGGGGGAGGTGTCTATAAATACTAGGGGGCCAGATTGAGGACCCTGGGGGGCCATATCTGGCCCGCGGGCTGTAGTTTGAGGACCCCTGGTCTACAGTATGCACTTCTTCAAGGGTTTACAAAAATATTGAAAATCCTTTTCTTTAGTCACCTTCCTCAAGATAAAGGCGTGTTACTAGGTTGTATTTTTATGTACTAAACGAGACAACTCTGACAGATTTGCCAAGTTATTCTTAAATCATCTGTATAGCAGAATTGTCTTAGCAAGCAATGCCTTAATTGGTAGACCGAGAAGTATATCTAGTGTACTTCTAATAAACTAATAAGATAATAAGAGTATTATTCAGAAGGGGAGTATTCTCAACCCACAGATAAGCATTCACACAGAAACTGCAGAGTTAGCTTTTCTTGCGTTTTCCCTGCCTTATTTTGATAAAGCACTCCTTTTTGTTTACGTCTATATAAATGTTATCAGTAGTAACTTTATTAAAAATCATTTAAAAGATGAATATTTTGTTTGGATATGAGTCATTGGAAGATTAATACAAGAACTTGGTAAGATCATGAGTAGGAGTAAGAGGAAGCCAAGCTTGGTTTTCTTGTGCTGCAGTGAAACTTGGCAGCCTGAGGATTCTAGACTTTTCATTTCTTTATTAATACATTTCTTATGATGGATGACATGCAGTATGTTTTTCTAGGATAAGAGAAGTATTGATTGCCAGAACAGCTATTTCATTTTTTGTTCTCTCCCTTCTAACTCTTTTTCTGAAGACAGGAATAGGTTTCCATAGTTTGCTGGTTGTGCAACAAAAAAATCTGTTCATCTAATTTTTTTGTTGGCTGGGGACTTCTTATGCATCTGCTGTGGTATTTGGCTTTGTCAAAATACTGTGAAGGGCCAGTGGAAAAAGCAGAATATATTTTTTGTCATACTAGTCAATGTTGCTCTGTAAGGTGCTGTAGAACAATGAAGAATGATTTCTCATAGGCTGTGTGAGCTTCTCGAAGGGTAGGCTTCTGAGGTGGAAGCTATTTTTACTTTTAAGTAGAAATTTTACGATGGACGTCTTGTTTGTTTCTAGCAGATTCTTGTTTTGTTACAAAAGTTCACTATTTACTGCTCTTAAAAGGAAGAAAGACCTGTTTGAAACTTTACCTGTAAGCAAGCAGGTAAGCACATGGAAAATAAATAGGACAACTGATGTATTTCAAAGTTTAATACGTTTTGTAAGTGTTAAATATGTACTGTGTTTGGCTTTTGCACACCTGTTCAGTTTCCATTATTCTTGTGTGCATGAAAGCTTTTTATTTTTTAAATTAAATTCAGGGCAATTTTTGCGTAGAAGATTGCATTCTGTTGAGAAAATACATCCTTCCTTTGGGTTAGTAGGAATCACTAAAATGCAAATGAATTTACTAGAAGAGAATTGAATTTACTTATGTACCTTTAAAAATGTCTTGCACATCTATCTTCTGGATCAGCGTAATAGATGAGATTTAGTAGTTCTTCCAATGGCTAGGGAGAAAGAGCAAAACTTCGCAGGGCACATATTCCTTTACTTCTAAGCTCTCTGAGCCATCAAGAGGGCTGTCCTCATGACCAAATTCTTTTGATGATTCAAGCCTGCTACTTTGTCTAGATCACGTCCTCCCAATACATTATCCATATACACTATAAATTTTTTGCTGCAGTGTGTGCTCAGGTGTGCTAGCCGTGCCACATGAAGAAGACTGGTGTAATTGGTCTAGCAGAACAGACTTTTGC
>JAVJGJ010000059.1:79851997-79879358 GCA_035590215.1 Microhierax caerulescens | reverse complement strand
GTGCGATCACTGCTCGGCAGCAGCCAGAGCACTGATGTGTTCTCACCACCTTTCTAGCTACCAGTACAGGCACAGCACTATGAGGGCTTCCACAGGGCTCAGCCAGACCCAATACAAAGACTGGTGCAAGGAAAAAAAATGTCACTATCTCAAATTCTATTTTGTAGACTAGCCAATACTAAAATAACCCTCATTCCTTTCCTACCACATCAGCTATTTCATTCTGTCAGTTCTGCTACTGTTTTGACTGTTACAGAAAATGAAATGAAAAATGATGAGAAATGAGAAGTATTATCTTATCAAAATCTTTATGATCACAAGTAGTGCTATTTTTTTAAAAAATATTTTAGTGTTAGATGCTTACTGTGCTACCTGACTATCTTGCTTGATTGACCATCAACATATGAATGAGTGAGTATGTTCACATAAAGTAATTAAAATATTTGTAGCACTGCAGTGATCTATCTTGATATGAAGCCTGCTGCTGGTCAGTATGAGGCATCAATCTGATAACCATATTCTTACTGGAGCTGACTTTTGATTTGGAGCTGCCTTCTATGGTATAGACAAACACTGTCTTTCCTGAGTATCAGGTAGTCCTTACTTTCTGATCTTTAAGGGCTTTTCTAATCCTTGTGACAATGTATTTTTCAGGAAGCTGAACATACCCTTCTACCAGCTAAATCTGAGAATGCTTCTGTGGCTTGGGTTCAAGATAGTGATATTACTACCCTTTTTTTTCCTTAGTTTTTGTGAAATGTTTTTACTTTTCCTTTGGGTTTTTTCTTCTTTTGGGTAATGTATGTCTTAATTTTGTTACTTACTGTTGTGCTGTGATCAGGATATCAACACTTGCCAAAAAGCAACTACATTCTCTCCCCCCATCTTCTAGTGGTAGCTGAAATTGCTTAATTAGGATTTCTGTTGCACTTCTGAAAGTACACTTGGTCTCCCACCCTGTGCCTGCCCCCTTTTTTCTACCACAAAATCAATCTGCAATTTGAGTTCACTTCTGGCCGCTAAAGTGAAAGAGTACTTCTCTTTGTGTGTTTGCATGTATGTATTTATGTGTGTGCATATATATGTATGCAAGCACATGAATTTAAGGAGTTTTTCTCCTAATTTTTTTTTTTTCTTGCTTATTTTGCAATGACTTCTGACTTAAATGCCAGTATGTGCGCATATCTAGTGAGAGGAGGCAGAGTGCTCACTGTTGAAATAGCGGGGTGATACATATTGTGGAAACAGTAGATGATAGGAGTGACGTTGTGCTCTTATCTTTTATATACCATTCATGACTTCCAAAATAGATGATGGCATTTACCTCATCTTTTGGCATTTTCCAACATTAAGGCTAATATTCCATTTCCAAGCTGGTAGTAAAAAAACCTTGTTTGAGCTAATGAATTCTAGAAAATGGTAGCTCATAAAATCCTGCAGAACAGTTTAAATTCTGACTCTGAGAAGTTTCTAACAGTTTGAGTTAGGCAGCTTTAAAGTGGAATCAGAGTTGGGAGTCATCTTTCCTGTCGGAGTCTCCCGAGGTGTTTAATTCCCAGACTTTTCCTTATTGGTGGATTTGAAAGAAGCACAAAAGCTGCACCTGGCTTAGCCGTCATGCTTGGATCAGCCTTTAGTTCTGGCTTTCCCTCTCTTAGCTCAGTTTCTATGATAAGGGCTCTTTGTCGAGGTTATGTGAGATCTCCTTGAAGGGTGCACAGTTGGTGACCTCTCCTCCGAGGGATTGCCAATGAATAGATCATAACTTGAGCAGATTTTAGCCCCTATCCTCTTCTTTCTAGGCCTTGATATCCAGGAGGAGGTTTTCCACCTCTTTTTAGAATGAGATTAACTCTAGTGTGTCTGTATAATGTGAAATTGCCTTCCAGCTTGCTGCTTCCAAATGTGCAGAATTCCTGGGATGCTTCAGTAAATTGCCCAGTCCTTTTTAAATATCTTCTCCTCAGTCCTGAAAAACTTGTTTTCCTATGTACAGGTTTGTATGTTGTCAGCTTTGTCTTGCATGTTCTCCAAGGTCTTGTGAATGTATATATACACAATGGAAACCTTGAAGGCCAAAAATTGTATCTGAAGGGCTCTTTTTAGACACTTGGTACAAAATTTAGCTGCATAAAGCTGCTGCTCCTTTCTGTGCCTCACCATCTCCTTTTGCTTAGGACTGAACAACTGGGATTCCATACTTTCTCAGAAAGCACAGACAAGCTAACGAAGCGTGGTTCGGAGGAAAAGCTGTGCTGTGTGCTGGGAGCAGAATGCATAGCAGCAAGGCAAAACGCCTGGTTTCCTGCCTTCAAGCTGTGGGTCTGTGTGTGGTTGAAATTTTACTAGTAGAGTGCTCTGACACTGGTTTCCTGTGGTAGTTTTAGTTTGGGTGTACGTCAGGACAGCCACACACACTGCCCACCCCGCCCCCCCCCCCCCAAAAAAAAAAAAAAAAAAAAAAAAACCCAAGCTTTTATTTCACCCCCAGTCAGTGCCTTATTGCAGAATGGTGTCTTTCAAAGGTGTAATGTTGTATAGTTTTGTACTGTGTGGAGTGGAGAAACAAAGGTCTGCGTTTCCTATTTCAGATACAAATCTTAGTGCTAAAGTTTGGCAGAAAGAATTTAAAGCAAGTACAGATGTCCCTTATTTCTGCAGTGATTAGTATTTCTTCTTCCTGATGCAGGGGTCTGCCTTTCATACTTCTCTAGTTTGTGATAGGCATTCATTTCATTATGGGATTGAGCTTCATTTAGTAGTCCAGAGTATTTTGAATGAATGATGCTGTCTAGGTCTGGCAAAACTGAAAGATGTTATTGGCAATTACCTGTGTGAATGTCGTACTATGAAGCCTTTAATGTTTGAATGCATTAGTAGGTATCACTTACTGTCAGAATTTTTGGACTGTACTAAAACTTTACACTTGCTTTGGACGGTGTTTTCCATTTAATGATTTTTTAAAAATAAGTGTCTGCGGTTAAAAAAAAAATGCTGCTAAATAGTGATGCTATGTGTACTGTCATGTGCCCAGAGCTGCAGAGACTTGTCCATAAATCCTTACGTTGGAACGAAAGGGAAAATATGCAGAGTTATTGAAGGCAGAAGTCATCTGTCAAATGCAAGCTTGTCATAAGGTTATTTAATTAAAGGAGTTACCAAGTAATTTTTCAGACTTCTGGGACTTGTTCCATCTGTTTGTGTTCAAAGATGTCCTCCTTGAAAGAGGTAGAAGGAAATAGTTCCCTTGTTTTTCAGTGGTTCATCTTCTGAATCTGAAGATAACCTTTTCCCCATTATGAAAAGGTTAAGATGTTAAATCAGTCTTGCTTTTTGTTTTCCTATTGTTTTCTTAGAGAACAAAGTGATGCTTTTGCATGCTACAGAAAAGATCCAAGACACAGCAACTTGAATTCCCTTGTCTCAACCTATCTTCAGTTTCCTTACATGCCTGCAATAACCTTCTGTTAGGGCTGAGAAAATGTGGCATAATGTTGTGTTGCTTCATCGTATCCTAACCCTGCAGATCTGGTCTAGCAAAACACTCAACCTGTTAACTGCACCTTGTTTTTCTTTTTCTTCTTCATTCAAGATAGCTCTCTTGGATCCTATTTCTATGTTGGTTTTACTATAATAGTCATCTTGTTTCCTTTACTTAATGAACTGTGGATGTGACTGCCACAGCAGTTTTGCCTTTACATATACTTGCATTTCTGATAAATGTTTATCCTTTTGAGCTCAGTTACATCTCCAGGTTTAAATATTTATAAAACGAAATTAACCTGAAAAGGGTTTAATGCTAATTGTTTTCCCTTTCTGTTCACAGTGCTTCAAGATGTGTGTAAAGGCATGGGAGATTGTTTTTTTTTTTGTTTTTTTTCCGTTCTTCCCTTCTGCCCCAGCTAGTTCTTGTATTGCAGCTGAGGGATTGCCTACTGCTTCCTTCAGAAATACATAGATGCAAGACGTGGAAATATCTGGGTTATTGGAATACTTCACTATACTTAAGTTATTAAATGCATACATTTTGTCTTCTACTTATTTATTCAATCCTTTGCTTTTCTTTCAATTGTTTAACTACAGTTTCCTGGACTTCCAGAATTTATAAGTGTTTCATGTGTGTAAATATTAAAGGCGCACCCCCTTGGGTTTGTGGGCCTTTCCCCGCGCCTTCTGGTGTGGAAAAGCTTTTTTTTTTTTTTTTTTTTTTTCTTTAGAGAGTCAGTCTTAGAGCTAAGAGCAAGCAGTGATGAGTTGAATTCAAAGAGGATTAGGGACAGGACTTTGAAATGCAGGCTAATTCATCAGACACTTCTGATATTGTAGAATTAACAAGAGATGGCATTAAATCATGCCTGAGCATTTGTTGGGAGTAATTGCCTCCTTTCAAGCAGAAAAATATGTAGTGGTTTTGAGTGATGGTTGGTTTAATGTTGTAACTAAACTTGTAATCCTCTACTTGTAATGGGAACACCCCTTAAAGCACTCTTCCCTGCTACCCTGGCTGCTGCTTCCCTTGCATCAAATACCTGACAGAATTGATAATTTAGTGGTTGGTCTTGTGGTTTAAAAAAAGCCCAACCAGTGAAATAATAAATTCATACATCCCTACCCCCATGCACCGCACTGTCAGCTCAGCTGAATGAATCAGATCCCCACACCAGTGTCTGTAAGGGGAGAAGTGGGGACAGTCCAGTAGCTGGAGATGGAGATGTGGTGAGGAGGGAACAGCCCCTTTGAGCCAGCAGCTGGCCTTTCAAGCAGCTGACTTGTCAGGGTAAGCAGTACCAGCTGCATGCTTGCTTTGCAAAGTGTTGCAGCAGTTGAAGACTACATGGTCCTTCTGGTTTCCTCCCCTTGCTGATCTAGTTGTTCTGTGGGACCTTTCATCTGCTGTGAGTAAAATCAACCAGGATTGTTGAACAGGGGTTTAGTCTAATCTTGTTAATTTTTTTGAATGACTAACGTGCCCACTGTCTCTCTTGGATCTGAATTAGGGTCTGTGTATTTGTGTTAAGCTACCTGAATTTTCAGATTTCGCACCTTGAAGAGTATGCAGCGAGAAAACAAATTATGTGCAGTAATTCTCAAAAAAGAGGTACGGACTCTGAAAGAAGCATAGTGGACAGATACTGTTTGTGCATCAAGACATGCATTACTTTTCTGGGACCTGTCATCACTTTTTCTACCTTGTCCCATTCCAGAAACTGATGAATGAAAACAAACAAATTTAAAGTATTCTTTGCGAATACTATAAAGTGTGGGAAAAGCAGTAAGTATGAGATAGGCATGCTAGAACTAATGCTGCTGCCTATGTAACTTAAAACACTTTTTAACCCGTGAAATATGATGACAAAATGCTCCCTGGAGGTGGACATACCAACAAGATGCTTCTAACAAGTTGCAAATGTTGAAGTTATGTGATCTCTTCCTGACTCTTGCTGCTGAAGTTTTTTCCTGGCATATGTATAACAGATCAGATCACTCAGCTCCTTTATGATTGATTTATTCTTGGATTTTTTTTTTTGCTAATCTAGCACAACTGAAAGAGCCATGTAAACACCACCACTGCTGAGTGTGCATTTACTGTGTAAATCATGGAACTGTGTCTGCACTGACAATAATTTCAGAATAGAAAGCTGCTTTAAATGTTATTTAAATAAACCCATGTATTAACTATTGAAGTAAATATATTATTTGGTCTCCATTAATCTTTCCTTTTGGGAACTAAAACTGAGCGTTAGTAGACTTAGGTGTTATCCTGAATTTAAATAATCATTGCAAATGTTTGGTGATAGTTTAATTTCCGTAGTCTTTGGCCGGTAGTGCAGACAAGTGAGATTTTTTTGTTTTGTTTTGTTTGAGACATGATAAATTTAACAGGAAGTTATGGATACTGTTTCTGACTCCCTGCAGCCATCCTTGGAGATGGTTATTCCTTGCTTTCAAAGTTACTGGCGCACTTGAGAGCGTACCCTTCCATCAGTCCCAGTACCCTTAAATGTTTTTCCTTTTCCCCACCATCCTACCCTTAATCTACCCTTATACATTTAGGCAGCCTCATGAGCCATGAGAATTGAGTAGTCTTAGAAAAAAACAGCAAAAAGGGCTCCTTTGCAGTGTTTCCATTGCATTTGTGTTCTTCCTGGTGTATGAGACTTTCCTTTTGCTTCTGCCATTTCTATGGAGAGGTGACAGTCTGTCCCATGTGTTGGGGCAAGATTCTGTTTTGCTTTCTGGTCCTTGGGCACTTCAAAGTGGGTGCTAGTGCTCCTCCTGTCTATGGCAGCTCTGCAGAGACTTTTGCTCGGTTGGTAGGGCTTCTTTAGATATTGGAGACTTGAGATAGCTGATGTTAGAAGTAGTCTCCAGCAAGAAAATGCATTCTTGCCTATATAACGTACACTTTGTGAGTTGTGAGTTTGTGTTACTGCACTGTCTTGACTGTCTGCTCAGTTTGATGACCGCTTCAGCTCCAACAGCTTTTTTTCACTGTACAGCTGAAGAAAATGAAGGGTGTGTTGTTTTTTGGGGTTGTGGTTGGTTTTTTTTGTTTCCCCTTTCTGTTGGTATGCCAGCTTGCCAATTTTGTAAGGTAAGTAACATTCAGTTTTCTACTTGCCTGGTAGATGATAAGGTTGACCCCCTAGTTTACACAATTCCTACTAAAGTGGATGAAATCTAGGCAGAAGGGAATGTGGTTTGTTAGAGGTCACCTGGAGCTGGATACCTGAATTCTCACAGAGCTGTGAGTTGTGGGGTTTTTTATACCTCTAGGATCATGTTATGTGATGTTAGATGCTTACACAAGATTTTATAATTTGTTGTAAAATACAATGTAAAACTGCATAGTATTTGTAGGCTAATCAGTTAACCTAGTGTATGTTAAGCCAATGTGGGGTTTTGGGAGATAAGTCATACTGTTACTTCTGTGTTATTTTCAGATTTCAATTAGTTCCCTAAAATATACTGAAATGCAAATTTATTACCTTATGCTTACTACTGCCTGAGTAGCCCTACCTGGGCGTTCCTGTTGCTCATTGGCTCTTGTCAGTTGAATAAGTTGATTTTGCCCAGAAATCTTAAATGAAGTTGAACAAGAACCAGTCAATCCCAATTGGTGTACAAATGTATACCAGGAACTTCAGAGAAAGCATTATTTTTGTCTAATCCATTGTGGGTTTATAAAATGTCAGGTTTTATAGTGGTTTTGGTACTTGAAATAGTGTTTGTAAATTCTAAAATATGTACTTTACCCTAAGTGAAAGTTAAAATGTACAGAGAAGGTAGGGCACGAAGGCATTTGATTTTGTCTGGAGACTACAGCTTATAGTTATTGGCATTTTCAAAGTGTTTTGTGTTTATTCACTGAGTGTGAATCTAAACATATTTCCTGTATGTGGAGCCATCAAAGTACAATCTTCATCACTTCCCCTCCCCTTTTTTTTTTTTGACAGAGTTTTAAAAATTGTCACCTTGTATGCATGAGGGGTGTGTATGTTTGTTTCTCCCTGCTGGAACCTTCTATTTTTGTTCTATTTTGGCAGCAATTTACTTACACTGAGTAAAGGCATAAGAATTAAAATTATTGCTGCTGTAGTAATTTCTGACATCATGTGTAATAGTGAGAATCAAATATTGTAAAGTGTTTATATATATTTTCAGTGTTTTTTCTGTGTATTTATGCTTTGCTTCTTGGTATACTTGGAAATGTCTGTTACTAATGCTAAGCAAGTTGGCAATCAAAGGAAGTCAGCATTTGCTTAGGGGATATTTCCTGCCTGTAAGAAGCAGCATTCCAGGCATTTTCAGAGCAGCTTTATCTGTTTTGCACAAAACATTTTTTCTGACAAGGGTAGACATGGGTGCCCCGTAATGTAATTACATTAAATTGCCAGAGCGCTTCCCTGGCATGTGGGAAAGCTGGATTAATTTACTACAGCAAGAGAGGCTTGAGGTCATGTTTCTGAAGACTTCTTGGAAGACAGTGGGTGAGGTAGGTCAGAAAGCAATCCAGCATGCTGGACTCCATCCTCTGCTGAAGGTCCTCCTGGGTTAGGAGGAGCTACAGTTTCAACTGCTTATCTGTTCTTACAGGCATCTAATGTGATGTCTAATTAAAAGACTGTAAACTGAACTGGGGGTGGGGAAAGAGGCAGATATTAAGTACTAGCAGTAGCAAAGAAGGTCGGGCTTTGGCTGTGTCTGTGGCTTAGGCAGCTGCTTGACTCTGCTTGGCTTTGAGTCCTTTTCTTGGGTGGCTAAGCTCTGTGAGGAGCCTTCATGCTTGGTTTGGGGATATGAATTACAGCAGGCATTAAACTGTTGCAATGCCAAGTGCTGCTCTACATGATATCAAAGTGCTTCTGTGTATCTGGCCCCAAGTACATGATCAGAACAGAAGTATATGAAGTGCCAAGTGGAGTGTCGTCTGCAGGGAGAGCACCCCTTCCAAAATCATCAACTGGTTTGACTGATCTGTACCGCATGATGCAGTGAAGCCTTGCATTAGGCCAGCTGGATCAAATGATGCTCTCTGAAGATGCTGCCAGTATTCAGTTTCCTGTTAGAAAATCATCAGCAGAAGAAAATCTGTCTTAAGATGTTGGCCAGGGGCCAACTGGAAAGCAAGTATCAAAACAGATATTAAGCCTTAACATGTATTGTCCTGTGAAGCCACTTTTCTCAATTATTTTGTCTGAGCATATGCTACCAGTGCAAGTAGAACTTTGTTTTATTCTGTGTAATTTCCTCCTTTGTATTCTGCATGAACTTCTTTTGGAAAGTTGTGCTGGTATGTGGCGATGAGCAAAGCAGCTGGTTTGACGTGTGTCTAGGATAGCTGGATGGCTTCAGCCCTTGGGTGGTGCTGTGTCCTGTGAGATGTTTCCATCTATCTGCCTTGCTGCCCTTTCCCTGGAAGAGCCACTAAAGAGCTATCCAGGTAGCATGTGGTGCAGTCATAGCTCCCAAGTCTCCTGTACCTGAATGTCACATGTTGTTCAGCATCTGGGTTGTGTGTGAGAGGGATGGCTGGCATTAGAGGCACACTTACCTCCCACTTAAGATGTTTTCAACTATAAGAGCTTTGCTGAAGCCCCCATCGACTTGCCAGTTGTAAGGTGTGTGATATCTTAACATACCCAGTGATGTTGCACATTGAGAGGTTGTTCTCTTGTTGGTAGGAAGCCAGTGTAGGATAGAAATCTCTGCTATAATGAGATTGAATAAATAGCAGTTAGTGTCAAATCTGTGATATTTGAACCTTTAATTAAAAGAAAAAAGTATTGGTAGAAATAGGAAAAACAGTAGTGGTTTTAAGTGTTATGTAGGAGAAGTACCCAGGGACTTGAATCAGTTCAGTATTTTTTTTGTACAAGGTAGAATAACAATAATTGACAATATGCTGATTGCTTTGCAATGATTGTAGGGACTGTAGTATTCAATGCAAATAAATATACCCAAACCAGAAGGGTAAGTGGTCTGGAAGATCTAAGTGACAGCAATGAAATTATCCAGTAATGCATGTCTGTGTATAATTACAGCTTTCTAAACTCAAATGGCACTAGTCTTAAATTTCTTGTTGAATATGATGGTGTCTTGTTGTAGATGTGTAGAAATGCTGTAAAAACGTGTTTGAATCTTGCTTTGCATTTGTACTACTTCATCCTCCCTTTCCCCACACCAGTCAGAGTAGCTGCTAATGTGTAACTAATCATGTCATGATGTTTTTTTGTCTGGTTCTCTAACCTGGAGTTTCCTATTGTATCTTTGTCATATCTCAGATTCAATCTACAGGGTAGTCTTAATGAGTGGGCAAGCTGAACAGGAAAAGAAAAGTGGTAATAGCGAGGTTTGGAAACTGATGTAGGCTTTCCTGAGATATAGAGAGTTTACTGTATCATGAAGGGAAAAGCAGTTGCATTTCAGTAATAAATCAAAAAATCTTTAAAAAAACTAACCCCAAATTTATTCAATTTAGCCATAATGAATTGTGGTTATGGTTTGCAAGGAATGTTTTAATAGATTGGTAAATAAATATACCTCACCTTAACTCCTGAGCTTTTAAATGGGTATTTAAATAATTTAAAATTAAAATTACACTAGATTTAGGTTTATTTGGTATCTAAAATACTACTACAAATACTTTTGTAAGATTTCCCTCTGAATGGAGTTGAAAGGTTGTGGTTCTGTGTCTTTGTGTGTCATCTGGTACTGAATCAGGAATTAATGGGAAGCAGTGACATGGTGTATAAAATTAATGCATGCCAAATCCCAGCAACATGTGCATTATAGCTGGCGTGTACTTATTTTGACGTTGCCGTATGTGTCTTGGCCTGAGAAAATAACTGTATGAATAATGACCACAAATACATTACTCTAGTGGTGTTCCACATGCATCTGATGTTTAGTTAGTGTCTCTGCTAGCTGGCTAGCTACCTCTTTAGTTTTTTTAATAAGCTCAAAATACTTTTCCAGATGTATTTACAGCATTTCTGTATTTAGGTTGTAACTAGATATAACCAGCTCTTTTAGCATGTCAGGAAAATCATATTTTAAAGTATTAAGTACTAATAGTGTTGATAGTATTTTAATATAGAAAAAGGCATTAGCCTTTTCTTTTAATTTCTATTTATTAAATCTCCCTCTTGTGCTCTCATGATTAAAGAGCTGTGCCTCTTAAACTGTTTCAGTTGCTTTCAATCTTGCCTTAGGCTTAGCTTTTTGTGTGAATGCCTTTTATCGGTGCAAGCATTGTTATCTTCTACCAAGAAGATTACTCATCAAATGCAAATGGCTTTTTAAGATCGCATTAAAAGTTGGGATTTTGTTTCATTCCAAGCAAGCTGAAAAAGCAACTCTTGTCCTGTGATAATGACAACATAGGAATGTCATTTGACCATATGATTCATTTGTGTATTGCAGCATATTACCATGTTGAAGCAATTTAGTCAGAGATGTAAAGAAACTGGTTGTATTTATGTCTATAGCTTTAACGGCTGCTTTCTTCTCCTTTTTGCACTTGAGTTCTGTCTAAAGGATATAACATGCTGTTTGGCCCTAAAAGGCATGGGTTTTCCACATGTACTTTACCGATGCTTTATTGGGTGAAAATTAGTGCTTACAACAGAACATCATCTTTAGTAGAGTAGTCTATTTCAAAAATAATTAAAATAGACATCTTTTGGAGAAGAAAAATGCCACAAAGCTCTAATCCAGGGCACAAAGGTTCGAGGTTAATATCCTGTACTCTCCCATCCCTGTATTATTTATAGCAAGTCCCAGGAGGCAAGCTGAACATCCAGCAGTCTGCAGTGGGAACTTTCATCCTGGCACCCTGGCTCACCTCTGAATGTCTGAAGGCTGTACCCAAGCAGTTCCCTAAAAAACAGATTTATTATTCAAAGTGGCGTTAGCTATAAGATCTCTAAATCAAACTTTTCCTTTGGTAGTTTATTAAAAAACATAATCCACAAAACACAACAGCAAAACTTGGTAAATATGCTTAGTGGAACGTGCTCCTCAGGTAGAAGGATTGATGGGAAGGCAGAGTTTTTCCCTAGAGACTCGAAGGGGAGGGGAGGAAGAGGATGGGGAAGCACTTGGTAGGTTTTGTTTACTTTCAGGAAAAATCCCTGCAATTTGATTGCTTAGTAGATGTTTTGCATTTATTTTTCAACTTCGGTGTTTTTTAGAGTTGTTACATTAATTTGGGATAGCGAAGAGCTTCATGGATTTTTGTGAAACTTGACATTCTTATTGGGAAGGGTTTTCTTCCAGCTACAGTTGATACTTGCACTTACTAAATGTTTCCATAGTTGCTATCTTTAAAATGGTGCACAAAGCCAAGTAACTGCTAAAATGCAACTTTCTAGAAACATAAAAGCTTCTCTTTCAATGTGTTGGTGGGACTCAGCACACGGTGAGAGGTAATTTCTCTCACCAGCATGAATGCTAATAATTTTCTTCAGATGTGTCGTGTATTTTTGGGCGTATGGGTTTGGGGTGTGTGTGTGGTTTTTTTTTTTGTGGGTGGTTGCTTTTGTGGTGTTTTTTTGTTTTTGTTAATTTTTTTTTTTAAGCAGAGTTAATGGCATCCACAAGGCCCAGTTGCCCAAAGCGTGTACCAACACGGTGAAATGTAGTAGAAGAACCAGGAGAAATTCCTTCTCTCTGGTATCCTCAATGCATGATACTACGAAAAACATGCATTTGTAGCATTTAATTTTAACTGATTAGTGTTTAGAAAACTGTTTTTCTCTGAAAGTGATTAACAGTAATAAAAAAGCATTGGCATTCAGTTTTGCATTTCAGTAGTTCAGAAACTGAATGCCTTTTTTTCATCATATTTCCGAATATTAATGCCTACTTAATGTAGACTCATAAGCTGAATTTACATTGGAAAATTCGTACATGCCTGGGGACATGCTGAGATGATATAATTTGTGGTTGAAATGTTTCCCAGTGTAAGTCTGGCCTGTTCCAAAATCTACCCAGAATCTACCCAAAGAATTCCCAGACATGGCATAGGAGCTAGAATGGCAGAGACACTTTACAGTGTGCAGTTTGTGCACCATCACCTTGTTCTGGGGACTCGGAGAGATTCCTAGAAGAGATACAAACTGGTCTTCTCTGCTTGGCTTTGGTGCCAGCTAATGCTTTTAGGTGCACTAGGCATTATTATTCTGTCTTCTTACGTGATGTAGTAAAGGTGTTGCCTTTAGCAGGTTTGTGCAAATAAAATCAGTGTTATAATTGGGACTTCTTCAGTGCCGATGTAGAAAAGGAAATTATTTCCTATGACAAGTGTGTAAGACCAGAAGCTGATGGCACTTAAATCATATACCTAAATGTAGTGTGCAAATGGGCATACAGTTGCTGATTACCTTTTTTTTTTTTTAAAAAAAAAAAAAGTTACCCTCTTCTCTGCTTCTTCTGAGTGCATAATGAGATAATTCCAACTTGACATCTTGTATTTTTGTGGTAATGAGCATACAAGAGTGGGGTTTTTTTTTCCTGTTTAAAGGAAAATGAGATTTACAGATTCAGAAGATAAGTGTTGGAAATTGGAGGAGGGAGGAGGTGAAACTTTTTTTCCCCCCTCTCTCTACATGGATATTGTCAATATTACTGGAATCACAAATCCAGCACAGTAGTAGACTGTGAAGCCCAGAATAAGCTCCACTGAAATGAACACATGAAAATAGCAACTTGAACATATTTTGGAATTTTTTTTTCCAATAGTAAAGCTGTCACTCCAGATGATATAACTGCTAGATAACCTGACTTCTCTTTTTCAGATAACTCTCCTATTTGGGCTGTTTCTTGCTAGAGTAGGGATTTCTTCAGGTTTTGTGTAATGTTGTTTTTTGCCTTCATTGTGAACTTGAATATTACCAAATAAAAACAAAACTATTCCATCTTTCCTAATACATTTTCTTCTTAAACATTTATCTTTTTTTTTCCCCCCAAATAAGAATTGCTGCATAAATTAAATGCAAAAGCCTGTCTTTAAACTTTTGGTCTGTTTTTTGTTTTTGTAAGTAATGGAGGAAATTATGATCCTGTCTCTTAAAGTGAAGTTAGCTCTCTTGCACCGCTTCATGAGTTTAAAATCTGTGAAACTTAGTTATTGGTGTTTGCTCTGAAAACACAAAATTAAATCAATTAAGGAGATTATTTTAATGTTTATGTACTTTTTTCAGGAGGACCCGAATGATATCGACCCCAAAAGGAAAGACGTGCGTGGTGGCAGTGATGGGGAGGACAAAGCACAAAGCGTGGAGACTCTGCCTCCAGGTATTACAGTAACATTTGTTATGAAAGATCCATAGCCATAAAACATTTATTCTTGAAAACTGTGAAACACAGCAGTTGTTCCGATTCTACTTTGTAGTTTGGAAGTGCTAGGATTACTTTAGCGATATGTACTTCTCTATTCTTAAAGCTTCAGCTTACTTAAATCTTACCTGCTTCACTACTCCTTCGGGTTTAAAACCAGAGAGAACATGACTCTGCTGGTGTGTTTGTGTTGTCCTGCAATAGGTTTGAGGTGCTGTAAAAGCCTCTGGTACAGTAGTTCATTTCTTTCAATGGATAATGCTGGCAGACAACAGATAAGTCACCTTGGGACTGTGCTTCTGACTGGAGATTCAGCCAAGGTTCATACTTTTTTAGTCTGTCTAGCTTTTGATGTGGCAGATTTTCCTGACAGTGCCGATGGTGTACTTATATTTTTCTCATATTGCTCTGTATTTGTCACATGCTGGCAAGTAACAGAGCAATGTGATTTTTGTTTTATTGAGTGAAATGGTCTTACACCTTGAGGATGAGCTAGGAAAATTAAGTGTTCAGGAATTTTCATTTTGTGTGACTGCTTCCTTAAACTTCTTTTGCTGCTTAACTGTTTCACATCAATGATTTTAAATATATAGCTGAATTGATGTACTAAGTAATACAGAAATAGTAAAATGGATTTGAATATTTTACACTGTATTGAAAAAGTTTGCCATAGGAGGACAACTTCTGATCAGATAGATTCACAACATATTTTACTCTTCTATTAATCCTAATGTTTGCCTTACAAATTTCTTAGCCAGACATTTGAAATACTATGAGGTCTTGAAGAAAGAACTAACCAAGGTAAACTTTCCTTTAAGCAGCTGGAAACTTCTACATCCAATAATATGTGAGGTATGATTTTTTTGTTTTATAGTCTTAGGCTCCTGGTACAATATAAGCTGTTCGACATTCATAGCTTTTTTTCCTGTAGCCTTTGGCCTACTTTGTCTTAGCTGCTTTCTGGAGAGGGGAACAAGACATACCTTTACTTTGTGTATAAATTGGGAAATAAATCATAAAAGTTGAAGAGTGTGGCTTATTTAGCTTGGTTTCTGGCAGATCTTTTCAAGTATTTTTTTTCCCTGAATAGAACTTCCTGCAAATATTGTTGCTGGGGTTATAGGTCGGCCAATTTTGTACCTTCCAGCTACTATTCTTATTTCCTTGTTTTGAATGTTTATATATTCGGGGCCAAACCTTATAGATTTCCCCTAAGACCTTCCTTTCCCAGTGACCCTAAGTAGCCATTCGAGTATTAAAAGAAGTGGGAAGTGTCACAGGTTGAAAGGGAGAGGTATCAGAAGCTGGAAGGGTTGAAGCTAGAAGTGAAATTAAGAATAAAGTAGAACAGGTCAGGGCTTTTTTCATTTCGTCTGATTAGTAATCTCTTATGGCTTGATTTAACAGGCAGGAGAATCATTACTGCAAAGTAGTATGAGAGTCTCTAATCAAATGTCAATTTTGATCAGACAGAATTATGTTCTCTTAAATCACTACTTTGATTATTTTCAATTTGTGTAGGCAAACTTTTGAATCCTTATGGCAATGAAGCTTGGAATTCATGTTTCTACAGATTCTTTGAGCTGTTTTAAAGCAAAGCAGTAAAATTTTAGGAGGGCTTTTGTTTAAAACATTCCTGCTTTTCCACTGAGGTTGAGAGACCTGTAGTTTAGGTTTCAGCATTATGCAGCATAGCATCTTTCAGAATTTCTCAGAATTAAGGAATCGTTTGTTATCTTTAAAATGGTTTTATGTAACAATTAAACTGTTGGGGGGTTTTACTTCTGTATATCAGAGTGTATCTATCCTTTGTAATTTGGTGATTCTTCATATGCTGCAAAAATCTATTTCTTATTTTGTGAAAATACTGATGATAGCTCTTGTAGTTAGAAAGACCGACCCTGAATTGTCTGCATGGATAACTAAAGCAAAACTGGATAACCAGTTCTCTTTTAATGATAGGAGTTTCAGCAGTTACTCAAACAGCGCTTTTTTTTTTTTTTTTTTTTGTTAATGAAGATCTGGAATCTCTTTATGCCTGTCAGTCAAAATAATCATATTTCTATGGAGTACCCTATTGCTTTTAAGCTCTTTTGAGTCAGTAAGAGGGAGCATAAGCTATTCAGGGGATTTTGTATCCATCTATTCCTACTCTTTGTTGCTTGCCGTGTGGTTGCATGCAGATTCTTCTGCTGTGATTTTTCTCTTCTATCTTACTTTGAGCTGCTCTTACTGTTATCTGACTTTCCCTAGTAGATCTGATTCATATTGCACATGATTGACAGGGCTTTCTGCTGGAGGCAGAGCCATGCTTTGCCTTTTGTTTGGCTCCTGAAGCCAAATTAAGTTGTTCTTATATTCTGTGGGCTGTCACTGCTTTTCAGTAAATTAAGCCCTGTGAAGGGGTCGTCTGTCTTCTCAAATTTACACTGTTTTCTGGACTAGCTTTGTATTTTCTGGTTTTAAAGTCTTGGAAAATGGTAAATGATACATTTTAAATTATTTATATCAAGCTTTTCTTGGATGGAAACTGAAATGGAATAAAAAGTACCGACAAGCACTATTTTTTAAATACTTATTACAGAGCAAAAAAAAATCAAAATGTGCTTCTTATTTAAAATCAGCGAGCTTATTAAAAATAATTGCAATGAATTGCTCTATTCTTGTTGATTGTCTTCTCGAAGACTTCAGAGTTGGGAAATACCAGAGACAGAAAGAAGCAACGTCACTGCATTTCACCTTTTTCTTGTTTCTGCAGGTTTGGTGATGTATTTATATATTTTTATCCTCTCTTTATATTTGAATCTGGTAGCAAACTGCATTTCACTTACTGTTGAGTTTAAAAGATTTATTGTCATGTTAGGCCTTGGTATGGGTAAACACAGATTTGCTTGAAGTTGAAGTTACAAATGTGTTTAAGTTTTAAATAATGTAGCTGCATTTGCTGGTACTCATCAAAGTCATTGAAACTCAGGAAACTACAGAGCCAGCTAACTACCCAGGAGAAATGAAACCAAACATGCTTCTATTTGTGTGTCCCAGGGAAGCATACAACAGAAACAGTACCTATTAATGGGAAAGGTTTGTTAAACCACTTCTAACTTCAAAATTTAGTTGATGAATTGTCAGAAAAGCAAGCCTTTCAGCAAAAGTAAGGTTGGACAGTATACCTTGCTTTGGATCAACCTTTCATTTTCCAGCAGTTAACTTGAGCAGTTAGCCCTTCTAGCCATGTGGGCAGCCTGTGTAGTGTGTTGTTCCTGAAGAACACAGTCTAAGAAGAATGCTTGCAATGGTGTCACCCTTATCACTGGTGTCATTCCCTCATGACCTCTTGTGCTTCAGCTACTCATTCCACTGGGTCAAAGACAACTGGAAGAGTGGATGGGGGAGGCAGTCCTGAAGCATTAAGATCTGTTGGGAGTTGGAGTGTCTGGAAGTTGAAAGTTTGTATAAATGCATTTTAGGTGTAGGATATATTTTGTTAAGTGCACTAAAATCTTTATTTTTAGACTGGAAAAGCAGTGATGTGACATGTCCTGTATTTCAGAAAATATTCAACATATGTTCCAGACTGAAGTTACATTACAAATTAAAAGCAAGGCAGATAATATAGTTTAGTTGCCATGGAGGTTGCAAAAGCTTTGGGAAATGCAGAGGGAGAGAGTTATATGGGGAGATGGTATTGTGATCTTAGTTGTTTCTTCCACTTCCTTGAATCAAGCCATTCTTGCATTGTATGTAGTTGTGTTACCAGTGAGGTTTGGTGTAATTTTTGTTAATTCTGTATTAGGTTGTTTGTAGTGTAGTTGCTGGCTGATGTGTGAACTTGTTTTCAAAGTAAGATTTTGGAAATATTTTGAAGAAAGAACTTGAAAGGCTAAGAAAAACTCTTGGCAGTCTGTGGGCTACCAAAAACAGCTGGAAAGTTTCCTTTCTACAGTTCTTCCAGTAACTGGAATTTGAAAATCTGTGTTTCTCCCTCCAGTTGTTTTCCTATAGTTTCCCCTCTGGGCTGCTTCACCAAGCATTTAATAAATGCTTTGCAGTCTGTTTTTAACTCTTCAGTTCTCTCTTCTGCGCATGTATGTGTGTGTGCATATTAACTTCTTGAGGATGCTAATTCAGATGTAAAAATAGTTGTTTAGTATGTAACTGGCTAGCTCATAACCAAGTAATCTGAAAGTATGAGCACATTTACTCCGTGACTTCACTTGGATGTTGGCGGTTTCTTAAAAACAAACCAATCAACCTAAACCCACCTTCCCTCCAACTATGACATTTTTGCCTTGCGACCTCCACTACCATCTGATAACCAAGTCATACCTTGGGTCCAAGTTGCTTTTGTAGATGTGCTTCTCAGATGATCCTGAGATCATAGAGACTTTGTAATAGTAGGTGGTATTTGGTTAAACAACTTTTTTTGTTGTTGTTGCTTAACAATTACTTAGTTTAATTATGGAAGTTGTTCTTTCACTATCAGAATCTTCTAGTGGGAGTTAACGCACCATAGCTGGGGCATGGCTTACAGATAGAAAGCTGTAAAGGACACCTGCCTTAGTTTCCATGCTGTGCAAGTCAAGAGGTGGAGCAAAGGCAAAACCCTGAAACATCTGAGCAACCTCTAACTCCTGTCAATAGCTGTTGGAGTAGTATTCCCTCTATGCCTATCAGCTTAGTTTAGGATATGCCTGAGCTATATTATTTGTTTAAAAGCTGAGCTTGAATGATGTCCTTGCAACCTGCTACTTACTGAACTTAATGGAAAGTGACCCCAAAAGATGTCTTTTGCTTTGTATGTCTTTTTTATATGCCCAAGGTATGGTGTGTTCACCACAACGTGGTTGCAGGCGATTCTCATACACATCTGTATTAAAACAAGAATGTCTGTATTGTATTAGAATTTGAGCTCTGATTTTGAGTTAAAGGTGGTATAAATTTACTGTAGGCAGCATAGGTTTGACTGTCAATAGGTGAAAAAGCAAATGTTGAGCCAGAGGTAAGACCTGATAGTTTTAAGACCTTTAGTAAAGTATCATACTATTGGTTTATGCCTGAATATAGTGAAAGTCCTGAAATTTCATTCCCAGTGAATGCTGGGTTTTGAGAATAATGTTGTCTTGTACTTCTAAAAGGCCTTTTCCTCAAATGGCTTGATTACAGCTGACTGTGGTTTTACTTATGTAATGAGATAGTAAATTAAATTACAATGTCTTTGGAGTCTGGACTGGATCATAAAAGGCAAATGTTTCTTGGGTAACTTTATAGCCAGATCAACTGCCATATTACTGCCTGTCAATATGCGGAGATTTTTTATTTTAAATGGAAATTGTGGTAGTTGGGGTTAAGAAACCAACAGAGAAAAAGGACAAGATGAGGCATGGTCTGGTGATTACTAACATAAACTGAGAACTGTAAAAATGTTCAATTTCATATTAATTCACAAGATGTTCTGGAGGAATTTAGTATGCAAAAGTTACTGATACTACACTGTTAACAATACTGTGGAGGTTTAATTACTCTGTTACAAAATTGAAAAACAAGCTATTTAATCAGTTGTGTTTGGATTGCAGAATGCTGTTTGTTAAATTGGGTATTTTCCTCTTTTTCTATTGTAGGAAAAGTTCGGTGGCAAGACTTTGATCAAGATGCTTATGTTGGCGCTACCATGGTGCGATCTGGTCAGGATCCATATGCCCGCAATAAGTTCAATCAGGTAGAAAGTGACAAACTGCGAATGGACCGAAGCATTCCTGACACTAGGCATGATCAGTAAGTGCCAAACTGAGCCATGTTTGACTTGGATTAACCTTTCTGTATTTATGGCTTTTGAGCAGCAGGTGGTTTTCCTAATGCAGGAGCTCTCCAGCTTTTGAAATGGCAGCAGCAGTAAACTCTGGCGTGATCCTTGAGCAGTGAGTTAAAGAACAGTGCATCTTATTCAAGTTTTTCTGTTTCCATGACTTCCATCAGTGTGTATTCTATATCCAAACTGGTACTGCATTTCAGTCTCTTTTTGTTCCTGTTTATCCGATGGCTTTTCTTGGGTTTTACATTTGTAAGTCTCTCACTGTGAGAGTGATCAGTGGAGCAGGTTGCCCAGAGAGGGTGTGAAGTCCCCAGGCTTAGGGATATTCAAAGCCTGATGCACAGCCTGCTGTAGCGGGCCCTGCTTTGAGCAGTGAGTTTGGACTAAAAGTTTTTCAGGGGCCCCTTTTGATCTCAGTTGCTCTGAGATTCTAAGTATGTGATGATTGTCAACTCCAGATGTAAGGAATCCATTTATGCACACCCTGGTGAACATAAGACAGAGTTACACTTCAGACACTTAAAACTTCTGCTATGTCAGCTGTTTGTACAGATTCAGGAAATAGTACACTTCAAAGTAAGGAAAAATACTATTTTCTTGTGGGTAAGTAAGACTTAAAAAAGGCTTTGAATGACTTGCACTAATCGTGTTTAAGCAGAAGTGATTAATATTAAAACAACAATTGCTCATTAGGACTTCCATAACTTAAAAATAACAAAAGCAGGTTCAACTGAAAAACTAGGCAAGCATAGCCTCAAAGCATAAAATTAGATAAATGTGTATAGCTAATTTGCCTAACTAATTCTGCAGTAAGGATGAATTCACAGCTTTATAGGTAGAACAAGCCTGAGGAGACCCCAAGAGGGAGAGAGAAAAGGAAAGTGCCTGTTTTTAGTCCGTAAAGCTCTTTAATCAGGAATGACGTAGCGAAGGAGATTTGTATAAAAACTCAGGCACTTACTGTCATTTTTAAATCCCTCATATAATAGCATGGTTTTAAGTGCCTTTAAGCAGATGATTTGTATATAGACTAAAGCAAGTCTTGTATAATTTGCTATTAATTGAACAGAAAAGTAGGAAGAATCTGGTGTTTCACTTGTTGCCGTGAAAGCGGTGAAAAGCTTGATGCCCATGGTATAGTGAGGAGTAAAATGGCTTTTGAATTTTCTTCATCATGTAAACTTCTTTTTTCACAAGAAATACATTCTAACTTTTCAGACTAGATGTTCTTTTCCCACAAGAGCAAAGCTTAACCACCAACTTCTAGAAGCTTCTGTGATTCAGATATGCTGAATCTGGATTTTTTTTTCGAGATATTAAATAACCTCTGAAGGAGGGGGTCTAACAGGCAAATGCTGTCTTTTGGGAAGAACTTAACTGCGAGAGATGACAGGAGACAAACTATATTACAGTGGCTATGATTGTTTCAGCTGTCAGTGTTGTGATTATATGCTGACCTGCTTGTTTTTTTTTAACTAAATGGAGCTGGAAAAGAACCCCACAGTGAAGAGACAGACATACACTTCTGAGGAAAGGCTGTATCTGCTGTGATTATTACTTAGACTTTGCCATGGAGCCGATCTAAGTGTCATTCAGTCTGTAAGTGGTCATCTTTCTAAAGGAAAAAACCCAGCCAGCCTACCCTGCCCCAAACCATTCCTGCAAATTGTCCACGATGCTTCCCCTGCCATGCTATCGTTAATTTTCCTTCTATTTTGGCAAGGGTGTTCACTACAGAAGCTGAAAAAGCAGTGTGAAATACTTGTTTGGCAACTGTCCAATGGCAAGAGCAAGAGCAGTAGCCATAGGAAGAAGAATATGTTACAGATTCGAGCAGGTGACACTTGAAAGCATGTTATTTTCAATAAAACCGGAGGCAACTGGGTTTAGATTAAGTTCTCTTATGGAGCTATTACAATCTTTCTTTTTTTTTTTTTTTTTTTTTTAAGGAAAGAAACCTGGATGAGGAAATACTTGGTTTTGCTTAAGCAACTTTTTATTAATAGTACTGATGTGTCTAAGAGGCTGTTTGACTTTACATAATAGTACTGTTTAATTGCTGAAATAGTCTAGTCCGTTTAGAAGCAATTTATCAGAATTCTAGATTAGATATGTAAATGTGTGTGTAGTTATGCATCTCTTTTAATACTACATTTTCTGATGCAGAATAAACTAAACAAACTTTTACAAGTATCAGGTTAAGACAGAAGTTTTCTATTTGCTTTTTGTGAAAGCCTGCCAGCAGTAGTAGGAAACACTTTGGTTCTCCTGTTTAAGTTGCTTGCCTTTATTTTAAGCAAAAGGGAGAAGTGAGAAACGGGCAGATACAACATAAGAAAGGAATACAACATAAGAGAGGAGGTCTGAGCAGAAATGAAGATCCTCACTGCAGCTGATGCTCACAACTGCCACTTCCAACAGCTTTGAGAAACCTCTGGGTTTCCTTCTGTTGCAGTCTGTTTACAATGTGTGACTGAGAGCTATTCCTGTCGTGGTTGATTTCGGAGATCCAGAAAGCAAGTGTCAGAGCTCTAGTAGGAAACTTAGAGTGGTCCTCCTGTCAGTGTAAAACAGTCTCCCAAGTGGGATGAAGGCTGAAGTACTTGATGGTTTTTGTGGGCCAGTGTCCACCATGCTTAGTTTGGACCAGTGTTTTTTGATCACGCCTCTTGCCTGATGAGTTGGCTTGATTCTTCAGAATTACTAAGTACTTTAGCTGGACTGAACTGTGTTTTCTTTCTCATTCAGCAACGATTAGAAGCTTCTGACCTCACACAAGTTTTATTCTTAAGGAGGGAAGAAACAAACTTTCCTGTCTCTTTGGTACCCAGATATCTGTCGAGGTGAATGTTCTCCCTGCACTGGTTAAAGTGGGTATTTCTGTCAAAAAACAGTTCCAACAAACCATGGAGGTTTCAGAAAACTTGTTAAATGACATGAACTAGTCCAATGACTCAAATTTCTGGGGGAAAGAATGTACTTCTCATGTTTTAACTGATTTTAATGACCTACAGTAAGCACTGAAAGTTTAGAAGCTTTCATTTCAAGTTCTATTTTATGCAAATGTAAATCCCCATTCTGTATGTAAAAGTGCTGTAACTTGAGTAAAGAAAGTCTAATCTTCATGCCAAAAGTGATGACATTGTTTCTTTGGTTTGAGTTTTAACTGTGACACTACTGACACAGCAGAATAGGAGGAGGACCGCTACCAAGTCAGGTTAAAGCAGGGATTTTTGAAAAGCTGAGAGCAGAAATACGCAGTGAAACATTCCTCCAATTTTATGTGGAAGTCTGAAAATCTTAATTTCTCCTGCAGAAATACAGATTAGTGCTAGTCTCTTGAGTTTTCTTAAAATTGAGAGGCTTCATTGCCTTGAGTAATTCCACTCTAAGATGTGCTCTGGCTCAAGTGCTCTCCTTCTGCTGCAGAGATCAGTATAAGTTTAATGTGACTTTTTTAATTATTCTAGTGCAAGTGCTTCATGTGATAATTGCATGCACAGCAGGCTTGTCCTCTGTGGGCAATTTGAAAGTTAATAGAAAAAGGAATATTTTTATTTTTATTTTTTAGGCACCGTAGGCTTTGGCGTATAATACCTGAATGTTTTGTAGCTGATATAGGATGAATAGCCAGAAGCTTACGATAGAAAAGGTCTTAATTCTTTTCTTTCCAGGACACATACAAGTCTGATTTATTGCTTTAGTGCTGGGCACTAGCGATGAAGCCATCTCGTACGTTTGCAGTGTAAGAAACAAAGTTGGGCAAGGCCTTGCTGATCTGACACAGTGATCGTAGGGTTGGCATGGGCTTTGTTTAGCATCGGAGCAAGGGAGGGCTCCATGGCACAATAGTGTTTTGTTTCACGGTGAGCACTAATGTGTGACATTGTGGGTGTGTTGAAAGTGTTGCAGGTCCCTGGGGTTTTGGCAGGCAAGGGCAAGAAGTGCGGTGCTGCTTATTTTCTGATTCCAAGAAGTTGAAGGTTCCGTGGCCTGTGGTGCATGTCGCAGGTGTTTGATCAGGTGTGGAGAGGCCTTTTAGATAGGCAGCAGCCTAGTTTTAAAAGTTTAGGTAGCAATGTAAATTACCTCCCTTCCCATAAAAGCTTGTTTGATTAATACTGAGCAGAGGATTGCTTGCTGGATTTGCTACAGGTGTATGCTAGCTAGCTTTATCCCCTCTGAAGACAGCAAGGCTTGTTTAAAACTCTACCCCTGATGATAAATAAAGCATATGTGAAGACATACATGATGTGTGTATGTTCCAGCATGAATGTGACCTGTCATACTGTAGTGCCTTCAGCATAAACTCAATGTACAGTGTTTTCTAGCACTGCTAGTTTCAGTACAATGAGAGCAGTGTCGTCTTAGGTTTATTGTCGGTGGGATTTCAACAGCTTAACTTTATGTGGTCCTGCAGGAAGCATTTTGGGATTTGCTTTTTTTGCTTATTGTATTAATTTCAGGCTACTTGATGAAAAATGATTTGACATAGATAGAATATTTAATTATTTTTATGGTTTGGAAGTATGTGGTTCTAGCCACTCACAGCTAGCTTTGTTTTTCCAACTCTTAATGTTACAGTCCTTACAACTTCTCACATTAGAACAGAAATCGGTTTTTTTATCTGTGAGCAAGACCAGGGTGTTGCAGAAATTTTAAAAATAAAGGGAGAAGTGGACACATGCCACTCTAAAGAAGAGGCATATGGTAGCCTGTGAACCTGTGCATTTTCTTTGGAAAATATTCTCATTTACTTAGATTTGTTGAATACTTTTAATGTAAAATAAGCATTCTGGTTTCATACTGGGTTGTATGGGAGGTATATATGACATACTACAGTGATGATAGTCTGGTGACTTTTCTGGACCTGCTTATATTTGATGCTGAGTTCTTTCTTAGTCTGTTGCATACTAAGACAACTACCAAGAGTGGCAAAAGAGGAACTGATTGAAATATCACCTGAAAGTGATGTATTTAATTCTTTGTAGGTAGATGCAGTGTGTATGTGAGTTTTATAGAAAACTGCTTCACGATGAAGACCATCTGCTAAACCTGGGACGTAAATGTTATGTTCAAATGACAGGTCATTGTGTCTTTCAGGTGCCAGCGGAAACAATGGCGGATAGATTTGCCAGCCACTAGTGTGGTGATCACCTTTCATAATGAGGCAAGATCTGCTTTGCTACGAACTGTCGTCAGGTATACCTGAGACCTTGATTTTTCTCTAAAGGCCATTTATTTGTGTCAGATAATGGCTTATGATAAGGAAGAAAAGTAATAATCCGTTACGCTTTTTGGAAGAATTTGCAGAGGGAAAGATGAGTCTCAATCTCATTGATGCCACCAGTTCTTATGTTCTGAAATAGTGATGTTAAACAAAATTGCTCCCTTTAACTACAAATGCATGAAAGTATGGAACTGATTACCAGATCATGTTTGAAGGTTGGCTGTAAAACTGGTTTCAAGAAAAAGTCAGGGAAGATGGGTTGTCAAGGGATGTTTGACCTAAAGACATCTGCAAAACTTCCGTGTTGCAAGTTGTCTAAGGGACTGACTTCGGGAGGCTGGAATTTTGGACGGGGGGCAGAATTCTACATGTGCCTCTCCCAGAAGATGCTTTCTGGAAGAATAAGCCAATAGCTGTTGTTGAAGATAGCATCCTGTGCTAGATTCTACTGTGGCTTAACAGGGTTAACTGCTTTTATGACATTATTATGGAAAATTAAGACTGCTTAGTATTGAACGTTTTTTATTGTCTGTTTCAGTGTCCTTAAAAAGAGCCCATCACATCTTATTAAGGAAATCATACTGGTGGATGATTATAGTAATGATTGTAAGTACTTTTACAGGGTCCTAGCTTTATTTTGTTTATTCTGGAAAGACTTTCTGTAGATGCTAGCAGGTGACTTTTTTTGAGAATGTCATGTGATTAGGAGCTTGCAGTGACTGATCCAAAACCAGGGCTTAATTCTTCCGTATCTGTCATTGTGGAAGTGTGAAGGGTTCTGATAACTACTTCAGGTATATTTTATTAATTCCTGTTAGCTGAAGGAGCAGAGTGTATAGCTGAAAACAGCCTTTGCATAGTATGTTATCTGATGTAAAAATAAAGCCCATGGTGCTTGCACCAAATTTTTGTAGTGCTGCTTTAAATGAATGCTGGTCTCCATCATTCGCTTCAAAAAATACTTACTGAATCTAAAATAAGTCAAGGTTTTACAAGTGCTAGGGTATTATGATACAAACTTGAACAACTGAAATGGACCTCTGAGTAACATTTCTTAAAGGATGCTAATGTCCATACTTGCATTGCTAGTTTACAGTTAGTTTAAGAAAGGTTTAAGCCTTCATGTTGGTTAAAATGTGAGGTTTCTTATATGCGAGGAAAAGAATTTATTTAATCCTTTTTTTTTTTTTAATGTGGTGTAGAAACTGTCCGAAGTAAGCAAAGAGAATATCATTAAATAAAAAAAAATCAAGTAGGTAAAATTAAATTGGCTTGAAATAACATGAGGGTAGTAATTTCTTAGCCAGGTAACTTTACTTTGTTTCTGGTGAGATAAGTAATTAGTTTTTTTTAAGCATATGTCTTATATTTAACTATTTATGACCATAAACATTTTCTACTACAAAGCTTTTGGTTTTGTTTGAAGGCAGCCTCTCTTATGGTATACAATGTTGCATGTCAAACTGGTACTCACCTATTTATTTGTTTATTTATTTAAAGCTGAGGATGGTGCTCTCTTGGGAAAAATTGAAAAAGTGCGAGTTCTTCGAAATGATCGCCGAGAAGGTAGGCTTAATCTGGGGGAAGGAAAATAAAAATTCCACTGTTGCTGCCTTATCTGTTAACCTTCATCAAGCCTTTGGAAGGAACATTCTGCTATACATTCTGTATTGGAGGGGGGATTTTCGCTTTATAAATCAATTTACTAGTGGAAGGAATAAAACCAAATGTACTTGTGCAGGTGAAAACAGTAACTGTGATTAATTCTGTATTGCTGTGTTCACAATTGCACATTGCTGGCTTTCACGGTGAAAGCTGACGTGAGAAATTGCCTTTTACCCTCAACCTCTCTTTCTCTTACTGTACTGAATTGTTAGTTAAGCTGCTGCCATTGAACGTAAGGTCTCACTATAAACTGTATGAATGTTTGAAACGATCCAGCTTTTAAAAAATAGTGCCTCCCCTTTCTTTTTACCCCCCCTTGCTTCCCTTACTAGAGATCATTTTAAGGCTCTACTTGATGGACAGCCAGCAAACAGTTTGTTTTGGCAGGCTTGAGAAGGTTTGAGCAGCCAAACGGGCTGGTTATGCCAGTTTTGCTGAAGCCAGTGTGCCATGTAACAGACTTGTCTTACACTTTTGTGTTCTTCTTTGTTGCTTTGTAAATTACAGTCTCATATCACTGAGACCTTCAGTCAGCTGTTTCCTGGCTATGGAGCTTAAAGTATTAGATACAGGCAACTGTTATTCTACAGCTCTTTGAAATGGTAACTGAGAGTTGACAGTTGAAATAGCTGACTGAATTAGCAGATCTGTACTTGTTTATTTTTATAAGCACTGTATCTTCGGGCTGCCAGTCTGGCCTAAGGAGCAGCTAGAATCATTATATTGTCAGAAACTGGAAATGACATGCACAAAACCTGTGTTGTCCTGTAATTAAAGTTACTGCAAACTTATGGGTCCTTAGTGTTTAAATATTT
>JAVJGJ010000059.1:79742036-79831323 GCA_035590215.1 Microhierax caerulescens | reverse complement strand
CCAGCACATGGATTAGGTGGCAGGCAGTCATCTGTGGCTGCTTGTTGCTGCCCAACCCCCCCCCCAACCCCCGGGGTGTGTGTGTGTCTGTAAATACCAGGAGGGAGGATTGAGGACCCTGGGGGGCCGTATCTGGCATGCGGGCCGTAGTTGGAGGACTCCTGGCTTATACCATCATCTGTCCCTTGACTGTAGTCAGTTTATTCTGGAGTGCGTTGGGTAAGCATCCTATTTTTAGTGGACTAGTCAGTATGCGCTGCCTTTTGGCAGCCAAAACTGGTGATTCTGGACGAGAGTCTGGGAGTCCTGTTTCACGAGGAGGGAGCCCACATCCTGGCTTTGCGGCATGGGCAGATACAGCTTGTGTCTGGCAGGATTTGTTAGCCCAGCGTGCACTGTGCCTTACACACCACTTCAGATGAGCTCATAAACCTTGCGGACCCCAGTCTGCTCCTTACGAAGCTACCTCTGATTGCTCAGTGCTAGGCTGTATTAACCTACCACTTATTAACCTAACCCAGCAGAGCTGGATGCTCCCTGTGCTGTGTTCCTTGGTACCCTGCCTTCTTTGGGCTCTTACTAGTTTAGGCACTTCTCAGGATCTACACAGTTCCTGTATTCATGGCACACTTAGCCTGAACAGTTCATCCCCAGGTACGGGGACATGTGACACAGGCATGCGTTCTGGCTGTGAATGTGTCTTTGGAGTTGTTAAACCCTGGCAAACTGAACAATTCCTCTCCCACCACCAAAATCCGTTTGGCCTGTGGGCAGCCAAGCTGATTGCTGAGCAAGCAACAGGGGCAGGTGCTGAGTGCCTGGGTGATGCTCACACAGGCCTGAGAGACTGCAAGTGAAGGTAAACTGAAATAGCTCTCTTAACTCTCTAATCTGGATTAAATAGGATTTTGCTCACAAAAAAATTAAAGGAATCTTTGCAAGGGAAAAAAGTCATCAAAAAACTGATTGAAGTCTTTCGTGTGACCTTTTTTAGTTCGCCACGTCCTTCCTTCTTAGCAGCCCACAAGAAGAGCTCTCTTTATCCTGACTGTTTTTTGTCTTTTGGATTGGAAAATCATATTAAAGAAGTTATTGGCTGACTGAGTTTACTCCAGTTGCTTTAAATTAACTTACTGCCAAATGTAAAATAAGCTTCAGTGCATGGCAGTTCCAAGTGAAATAATGCTTAGCATTTTCTAAGCATAAAATTATGAACAATGGAAGTAAATGAGTTTTATATGGAAGCCAGGGAATGGAAAAAGGCATTATTACCCTTTTGCAACCCAGAAGGAGATATAAAGACACTAGTTACATAAATACAGGAATTTTAGTTAGAGATGTGTTTGATTAGAAGTAAAGAACTTGTATTAGTGTTTTTCACATTTATTGCAATAATTAATCTCTCTTGAATTTTAAAGCATTAAAATTATTTTCTAATTACTGGTTCTCGTTACCTCGGCTACATCAGACTTGCTTGGTCATGACAGATTATATCTTTTTGGAACTTTGAGTGCGCTGGTGGTAGGAATAGGATGAAGACTGAAAATGTGTTGCCTATGTTAGCATATCTGGGTTTAGACATTATTAAATATTGCCAATTGTTGAGTTTAAGTTTCCAATTAGCTTGCTTATCCAGGTGAAGTTCACTCACTGAATCTGCCTTCTGTCAAGTTACTCTTATAAAAAGAAAAAGGAAAAAAAAAACCAAAACCCAAACCACAACTTACCAACTTCTTCCATTAAGTTTGCAGAAAGAACTCCGAGATGTATATTCTGCGTGAAAACCTGAAGCAGTGATGAGTGTGGAAAAGACATAATTTTAATTCTGAATGCATTGATTTCAGTTATGTTACACTCTAATGGTTTTTCTATTACTTGGGTCTTTAATAGGGAATCTTCTGCCTGGCTTGAGGCAGCTGAATATGTAGTACTAGGAATAATTAAAATCAAAGGTAAATGGCATGATTTAATTACAACTGAAGAAAATATAACCTATGTGTTTCATATGATTGTCCCTAGAAATACACGCAGGGCAGCAGAAGTCTGGATGGATGAGTATAAAAATTTCTATTATGCAGCAGTGCCTTCAGCCAGGAATGTACCTTATGGCAAGTAAGTCACAAGTACTTCTGTGCCCTGTTCATTTACTCTTCAGGAGACAGCACCTTCTGAGGTGAAAGCAGTGCTAGCTGTCATGTATTATCTCTTTACGATACAGTTCCACTGTTCTTGAGTGTTCTGTGTTCTTTCATGTACATAAAGACAGCAGCCTGACTTTGAAAACTGCTCCTTTTTTCCCCCTCTAGTATTCAAAGCCGAACGGAACTCAGAAAGAGACTTAGCTGCAAACCCTTCAAATGGTATCTTGAAAATGTTTATCCTGAGTTACGGTGAGTTTTGGCTGAAGGCTGAGTCAGAGATGGTATGGAGTGCGCTCTCTTTTCCCCCCCACCCCTTCCCCAGAAATCATCAATTTCTCCTTCCTTGGTTGTTGAGGGTGGGTTGTGTGTGTTTTGGTTTTTTTTTAATTTATTCGTGAAGGTAATGCCTCATGTGGGCTTTTTTGCTTTCGATTTTTCTTAGCTCCATTCCTGAAGAGCCATTTTTTCCTAGTAAGGTGCTTTTTCTTTTTCTGCTTACTGCAACTATAGTTGCACTAACAGGTGTGTTAGAGAACAGTGTCCAAAGAACTCCTCTGAGCCTGAAGTTAGTCTCCTACACAAGCTGTTTGCTCAGGAGTGCACTGTTCTGTATCCTGTTGTCATCCCTTTAAAGCTTTTGCCTTTGCCTACGCACAGACCCAGTAGAGTGAAGAGACATTCTCAGTACAGTAACGTAATGGGAGCCAGCAGACAAGAGGGCCTGGGATGCTTGGCAGACTAAGTAGCTGTCTTCTCTCTTCCTGCCGCTTGTTCTCTGTCACTGGATAATCACTAACACAGCAGAGCAGGGGGGAGATGAGAAGAGGGGAATGAGGGGTCACATTGCTAACAATTTCTGTAACATGAATTAATCCTAATGAAAAATCCTTGAGGAGGACCACTTTTTGAAAGAGTAAAAAGTTTCATGTTCAATAACCCATTAGTAAGTGTGTCTGTCAGGTCTGAGTCTATAAACTAGTTTGTCTGCTGTCAGCCTAACACTGGTAGTGTAACAGTAAGATGCTGTGTGTGGTTTAAAAAATACTTGCTTTTTCCTGGGGGCACTTCATGTCACTGGAGTCAGGTAACTGCTAGTGGCATACAGGCTTGGAATGCAAAAGCACCAGCCATTACAGCCCTAGTGAACCGTGTACACAACCACACTTACTAAAGTGTCTCATAAACCAGGACGATGCTGAGAAAGTAAGTTGCTTTTGTTTAATTTGTTAGTAAGTGTCTTGCAAGCTGTCCTAAATGTGCTGCCCTAAGCATTCCTTAAGTGTAACGTTGTCTTACTCTGTGTCATCTCTTGTACTCATTCTGTTGGTCTGAATTACTATACTCATAGTATATTTGTGTATAGTATATATACACACACACATATGTATATAGTATATATACTATACAGTATAGTACATCTGAAATCTTAAAAGGAGCAAATATGCCCTTGCTTTACTGTTCGGCATGAACTCTCAGACTCTGCTCCACAACTGTACTTTGTCGAATGGCTTTGCCTAAATATTTCCATACTAAATGAGTGCACTTTATGTGCAACCATTAGAAAACAGATATTAGCAAAACATTGATTGCTTCGGGTTGTTTTTTTAATTCCTAACCCCTTTTCTAACACTTCAGTAAAAATAGTCTGGGAAGAATGTAGAATGTCATATTTCTGCCACAAACTAGCTTGGCTGGAAAAAAAAAAAAAAAGAGGGCTTGATGACCTTAACTGATCACTTGAGTGACCTTACATGGTGGTGTTAAGTCATCTTTAACTTGCTTTTTGTGCTGAGTTTGTATGTTCATCCTCATTCTCTGGTACAAGTCTCTTTGTATTCTGTCCTAAGCTTGTGACTTTATTTGTGTTTTATCAGTTCATGATCAGATGGTTTTGTTCCCTCCTCAGAAGATGATTGAGATTTCCAGATAGTAGTAATCACTCATCTTTAACCTGTCGTCTTAAAAATATTCTGAGTGAAGACAAGGAGTTGAAAAATAATGAAAGAAACTGAATTAAGCAGATATTTCTGGTTTTATTTTAGGGTACCTGATCATCAAGATATAGCTTTTGGGGCTTTGCAGCAGGGTACCAATTGCCTTGACACTTTGGGCCATTTTGCAGATGGTGTTGTTGGAGTTTATGAATGTCATAACGCCGGGGGAAACCAGGTCTGTATGCCATTATTTTTTTTTTCCCCCCACCATATGTGATCTTTAAAAAAACAAAAAAAATGAAACTTTTTAAGTCAAGCAGGTACTATGTGCTGGTGATAGGAAGATGAACCCAAATCAGCAGATCACTTGTTATAACAGATTAGCTAAATAACTTCTCCTTCAAATATAATTTTGCATTTTCAGGATGAGAACCTGAGCCCAGAGATTCCTTAAGTATGTATCAGATTATCCCCTTCCTTTGTCTTTATAAATATTTGCTTTTACACTAGAGGCCCATAATTCCCTTCCCAGGAGTTTTATGCTTGTATATAAAGCTTTTTTTCAACGCATTGGTGTGTTTGATTTTTTTTTAGGGGGGATTTTTGCTTAAGAGAAGATTTGGGTTGTGTTAAGCATATGGCCTAAGGTCAGCAAAATAGAAGGATGCTTTACTGTGGTGCCCTATTAGTCATTTCCAATTTGCTGTAGCAGAGCATAAAAAAGAAATCTGTCTTAAATCCCCATTTGTCTCTTCTAGAAAATAGAGGTGCCTAAATGTCATATCCTGTTCACCCACAGTAAAAGGGAGTGTTTCAACAAATCCTTTCTAATCCTACTCTTAAACTAATTGCAAATGTGTCAAATCTGTAAATGAGAGTACTAATAATTTCAAAGACTCTATTTATGCAGTTGTGACTTAGTAACCATTCATGAAATATGTTTGTGCTCAGTTTTGTGTGCTGCTGTGTCGTTAAATTCTTTTAATAATCAACCTGATTATAAATAAAATAAGATTAATACTTCAAGTACATCTGTTAAAATAGAAGGCTGACCAATTACAATTTTTTTGTAATTCACTATGGAGTGAGTATCAGAATTTAAATTAAATTAAATTATTTAAATTAAAGGGGAAAACCCTAAAATTAGATGAATCCTGAAATAAGAAGTTATTTCCTGGAAGGTACATTGTGTTGATTTGAACACATTGCCACCATACATCTGAGATATGCCTCTTCCCTATCATTAAAGAGGATATATCTGGGGAAGCTTTTTCTTTTACCTTTATGAAAGTACACTCATCTTTTCAGTTTGTTTCATTTTATGAGAAAGGATGAACGTATCAGAATTGCCTTGGTGCAGAAACCTTGGAAGTTTCTGGTGATGTTGTGTATTCTCTGTAGAAATACAGTTGTTTTCTTCTTTCAAACTCCCCTCCCCTGAATCTGACCCTCCTTTATGTATAGTTTCTTCTCTGAAGTTGACCTTGACAAACCAGTATGCGCGTGCTCTGAACAGGTCCCTGTGAGAGGACGTTCGGACAAGTTAAGGGACAGAATGGATCAAAACCGGGTTGTATGTTAAAAGAGAATTCGTACTGGGTTGGAGGGAGTAAACAGCATGGGAGAGGAGGGATAGGGAATAAACCAGCCTTTAAATCTGTGCTGGGTGGGTTTGTACCTGTTCTTGGCGAGAGGGTTTGGGGAGCAGGGCTGGGATTAAGAGCACTCGGATATTACAGGCTGTGGAGACCTCCTCCTGTAATTTGAAGAGGCTGCTCTGGCTTATGCTCAACACAACTTAAAATGCAAAATTTGAGTAAAGATGGGAATTGCCCTGCCCCAACAGGTTGGTAGAATTTGGTGATTAATAAGGCAGATGTGCACCTCCTAAAGGGCTGAAGAAACCGTGATGTGTTTGACAATTATGTACAGATATGTAGGGTTATGGTAAAAAGAACTAAATGTAAAGTTGAATGCACTTGGGTGCAAGGGGAAGGTTTCAGGTTAGCAGTGTTCTACTAATTTTATATTTGTGATTTATGGCACAGGTTTTTCCAAATGTCCCGACTTTCAAATTGTTACCTATTCTATTTCCAGCCTGTGTCCTGAGCACATACACTGCTTGCAATTTTTCTTTTCTGGTGTAGTGGAATTTGCTTAATCTAATCTCCATTATAGCTAATCATGACTCCCGAGTGCTGGAGGAGGGCATCTCTGCACTGTGTTTTGTACCATGAAGGGCCATCACGTAGATGTCTCCAGGAGCAGAGCTTGGAGCTTTTGTAAAGCAGGACCTTTGGCTTTAAAATATGTTAGTTTCTTGTTGATTTCCGTCATGTCTGGGGCACTTTCAGCCTTTTGATGGAAGGGTGAAAATGTATAAACCAGTATTTTTAAGGCTCTAATTTTCTCTTCCTGGAGGGTTCCCAAACATAAGTTCTACCACTTCCCTGATAGTATTTTCAAATGTCACTGTTCAGTATAGTAAGGGAGCCATCTATTTCAGGGGCATTTGTGACTCCTGATAAGCTCTGAAAAATAATTTGCTTAATTCCTTAAGTTAAAAGTGGATGTTAATGATTCTTGTTGACATCTTATGAATTGAACAGAACTGAGAAGACAAGTAATTTTGCTGCCATCTGAGACTAATGTTGAGAACGGAAGTAAAAGTTTTTAGCTTCAGGGTTTGGGAGACAAAGGGACACGCAGAATTCTCCTGGTTTTGCTTTATTTTGCATAGTTGTCATTTGGTGCTTGCATAATGGGGTACCCTTCTAATGGCTTGCTACCTGTACAATGGCAATTACTTGTTATCACATTGGTTGGAAGTTCTGATTGTTTCCTGAGCATCTGTTCTCAAAGGGATTTAATTGTTGTTAAATCTGCTGAGTTGAAAAGTGATTATGCAAGCCAAAAAAAAACAGTTATGGTATCAAAAAATGAGTAAAAAATACGGGATGGGACTGGTCATTTAATTATTTTCTGAAATGCTGATTGCTTGCAAAATAATGTTTAAATGTAGCCAGGCTTGGCCCCGTATATCTAGGGGTTTGTATTACACAACACTGAACCCTCTTCAGTTGCTGGAGAAAAGCTAATCGTGCCACTTTAGCAATGAGCATGATTTGGGTAATTAGTATGTCTTCAGTTGATAGATCAGCTTCTTTCCTCAAAGGATAATTCGACATCTGAAGACCAGTCTGGAACCTGGAGACCAAACACTGGGGAGAAAGGCATGGAGAGAGTCTGATCAGGCCCTGCATCGAAGGATGCTATGATTAACCAAACTGGGCAACAGTACATACAGAATGGCTTTTCTTTGCTCTGAGTTGCGTATTTAAATGCATTTCAGAGAAATTCTGTTGTACGTCATGCCTTGGATAGGAAGTGACGTTCTCCCACTGCCCTTTAGCGTGGCCCTCTTGTGTATTGCTTTCTGGTGGTCTCTATCGGGTTAAGAACTGTTTCCTCAGTGTGGGACACATGCTTTTGGTGTGTGGGTAGGATGGCCAGTGATGCTGCAGACCAAGCTGGTAGGGATTTTATATATATAATTATGTATATACAAATCTCTCCTACGAAGATGATGTGGGGAGGGGGGTAATGCAGATTGAGAGAGATGGATACAGATATAGCTGGACAAATATTTGAGCAAGTATTTTAATTCTGCGGTGTGTGCCTGGCTGCTGTGCTGCTGTAAACCCAGGAGAGGGAGCAAACCGCCAGGCCAGCCCTGAGCAGACCCTGGGACAGTGAAGCAGTTGGAATTACTGTGCCTGAAAAGCACCGTTTTTCCTCTCCTGCTCTATGGGAAGCAATGAATTGTTCTAATGCTGATACTATTTAATGCTCATGCTATTTACAGGATTTTAACCTGTGCTATATATGCAGAGATAGCACGTGCACCTTGTGTGTATCTTAGTATAGACAATATAGACAATCTGGTACACTTATTTTTTTTTCTTTCTTTTTCTAGGAATGGGCCTTAACAAAGGACAAGTCAGTGAAACATATGGATTTGTGCCTTACTGTTGTGGACAGAGCACCTGGTTCACTAATAAAACTTCAGGGCTGTAGGGAAAATGACAGCAGACAGGTTAGTATGTCGTGAACGCACGCTGCAAGCAGTGGGGAAAACAAGGGTTGTGAGCGAGGATGCAAGAACACGCGCTGCTAATCATATCTTCTGTCCATTCTACTCTTCACTCTGTCTCACTGCTGTGCATGTGAAGTTGGGGTGTGTGACATCTGGGCAGAGCAGCTGGAATAAGCTTGTGTACTGTGCTTTTCATAGGCCAGTGACAATCTTATGGACAGATAGAGGTTTTATCCCAACAGTGGCCTTATGTAAAGGTTTCACCCAATTGCACTGATGTGTAACAGTCTTCAAACTGCCACATCTATTTTCTGAAATAGAGTATATACTCTACAGTATATTTTTGAAAGGTCTTGTTCAGTGAAGTTTGAAGGGTATGCATGTAGTCTGTGTCTCAGTGTGGTTTGGCTTTCCTTTCTTCTTTTCAGCTATGAGCTGTTGATAACAGCACTCGACTCCTTCATTTTCTATTAATACAGCATTGTAACTTTGTCTATTTCCCATGCCTGAGGAAAATCACATTTGCAGAGTCATACCATCTTTTTGATCTGGTTGTATAATAATTAATTTCTTTCTGCTAAGTCATCAGTTCTGTTTGTCTGCCCGCTTTGCTTCTGTATCTCAGTTTTTGCAGACAGATAACTGAAATGCTATTGCTTGATAAAGGAAGAATATTCTTGCCACTTTTCAGAAAAGAAAACTAAGGAAGCAAGATTTTCTTAAGGTTTTAAAGCACAATACGTTAGAAGTGCAACAGAAAACTTTTTTTTAACAGCCTTTATTTGGGTTTTTCTCTATCCTTGGCATCACCTTGGGCAAAGAACTTTTGGCAGCACAGATTGGTTTTCTTCTATGAAATTGAAGGGTGTCTTAACAGATTTCTGTCAAGTTGTCTTTGGTGATTGTGCTTCTTACTTCTCTATGTTCAGAGCTGCAGTGTTATGTAGCTCTGATTTTTACTTTTCCCTTCAGGCCAAAGGTTTCACACAGGTAATGTGGTGTGACTGTATTGGAGACGTGTGGAAGTACAGAAAAATGATTTGCAGTGTATTAGCTGAATGAACGGTTGTTTTGGCCAGGCTTGCCTTAACTTACCCTTTTCCAAGGATCATCTAAACTACATACTGCTATTGCAGTTTTCACAGCTTTCCCAAGCGCGAGCCAGGGAAGCTTACGAAGACTTCAAAGGACAGGATGTAGGACTCATCCTTTTCCTGCTTTTTCCGCTCAGTAACTCGATAACTGTATTTTCTCTTCCAGAAATGGGAACAAATTGAAAGCAATTCTAAACTGAGGCACGTTGGCAGCAACCTCTGTCTAGACAGCCGAAATGCCAAAAATGGTGGTCTCACCGTTGAGATCTGCAGTCCTTCGTTGTCACAACAGTGGAAATTCACTCTTAATCTGCAGCAGTAGAGAAGGACTTACGAGCAAAACGCTGTTTTGATTCATAGACGTCGGGCAAAGTTTTGGTTGAATTACTGATGTATTTCTTAAAACTTTCCACGGAACTTATATACCTCAGTATTCCACCTTTATCTGAAAGTAGGAGAGTGCTGAAGCAGGCACCAGGGATCCAGGGGACTGGGAGCACTGCAGAGCTGTCACTGGATATGACTGCAGCAGAATTCCTTCTTGGTGTGAAGACTTCAATGATTCCTTTCTGTCTTCAGTTACGTACATGCACAGCAGATAATTAACTCTAGGAACAACTGATGTATGATTTAAAAAAAGGATCTGAAGAAACACCTGTGGGGAACAGGGTGTGGGAGGGAGGGTGGGGAAAATTACTAGGAAAAGGTCATTTTAAAACTCCATTTGCATAGAAATCATGGTTTGTCGTTTCCAGAAACAGAAGTGTCATTTTGAAGGTTTTTTTTTTTCTCCTGTGTGTACTTGGTAATTTGAATATGAACTTTTCTATGATGGACTCTAAATATAAATATATAAAAGTATATATATTGTCAGCTCCCAATGATTTATATCAGTTTTCATCATCCTATAATTATCAACAGTGATTGACATACATATAACCAGAAATCGGATTGGAATGCTACGAGAGTGAAACTTTATGAAGGTGCAGATTTTGTGCTGCTGAGTATGATGTCCGTGCTAACACTGGATGCTTTTGCTTTGCAAACTGGATCTACTTCTTAACACTTCACCCTCACTGGAGATCACGAAACTCAGGAGGAGAAAGAAAATAGCAAAATAAGCCAATGCATCGGCACAGATGATTGCTCAGATTGTTTATTCCTACTTGGAAATTCATTACATGTGCTCTGGATAACGTTAAACTTGTACTTGATATTTGTGTTGATCATTTCTGTAGTACTTTGTCTTTAAAATACTTTTTCCTTTGTTAAAAAAATTACATGAACAGTGCAGATCTTTTATGCAGCCATGCGGGTTCAGCACAGTTTTATTCTGGGCCCTAATGAGAAATTTCTTTGTCTCAAGCTCCCCTTTTGAGTTGTAGAAATAAGATAGAATAGTAACGTCACTGTTGACAGCACAAGATCTGAATTTTAATTTGCAATGATGAGCAGCTATGTAATATCTCTGAATTGCACTTGCTTAATTTATAGACCTACTACTGGGGAATTTTCTTCTGTTTTGTTTCTGTAAATGGAGCTTTTGAATGGATTCAGGCTTGGCTCTGGGAATCAGCCTGGATACCAGCAGATCCTATGTGTTTTTAACCATGGAACCCGTGTGTTTTTTGCAGCTTCAGTCCAGCTGATGTCATTTTTATATTAAAATAATAATGTCAAAGTTAACCCCAACTTTGACCTGTCCTTTCTTATGTTTGCATAGACTATATACTTTTTTTATTAAAAGCAAATGCTTCAATGAGCTTTTAAACTGAGAAGCAAAGGTAAATAAGTACTAATAAGCAAGTCAGCACTGACAAAAATTCGTGAAGACACGCCGTGCCGGGAAGTGGTTTTGGTAAGGTGATGGATCTCTGAGAAATATAATGGTTGATATGAGGAGATGGAAAAACATCTGCTGTACTATAGTATGCTGGTACAGTTCCCCTCTTTCTTTGTTTCTGGAAGTAGAGTAGTTCCCAACTTATTCCCGCCCCCCACCCCCCATTTTCTTTGGCTGCACCTATACGTGAGGTGCAGAGGTGGTACTTTTCTGGGCAAGGTGGCTTTCACTCTGCTAGTCTGTGCCCATAAATCCTTTGTGTGTCTGAAGTTGACTTGCAGGTACCTGTGTACCTTTTTTGGATGGGGACATTAAATCCAGCTTCTTCCATCCATCATCTTTTTGTTTAATGAATAATTAATACTTTCTGCTTCTTCACAATCCACTTTCTCCAAAACTTGCCTGTTTTAGAGGCTCTACAGTGGATAAACTATTTTCCAGCTTTTAGTCTCTCCCTGTCTGTAGCCTTTTAACCTAGCTGAGAACTTGAAGAACACTATTCATAAACATAGCAGTAGATATCTTCGTATTCTGGAAAAATAAATGCTGAAACATGGGCTCAGTAGCAAATAAATTGTTTGAGGTTTTGAAAAACAGACTTGAAAAGAAAAAAAAAAACCAACCCCAACCACTTGGCTTCTACCATGGAGGTGTTTCCATTTGCAACTTCAATCATAGTAAGGGTAGTACTGACTGAAATCAGCAGTTGCAACTCTGGATATTGACCGGCCACTTATATCTGAATCAGAATTGCTAGTAAAAAAATCCGTATTCCACCTCTTAAGTCTAATTTCAACTGCTGTCATAAAGTAGGAATATTTTCACTAATTCCCCATGGATGCTGTGCATAAGGGGTTTAATATAGGAGCTGTATGTCACTTTGAGAGAACGGACAAGAAGTGGTATCCTTTCGTTATGTTTACATGACAGTGTGCCAAAGTTACTTACTGTGATTTTAGGGGTTTTTAATGTTGAAGAAATTTGCCCATTTGAAAGATAAATTAAGAGCCCTTGAAGCAAATTGTGATGGAGTCTTCTGAGAACTCTTCTTACTGTCTTCAGAGCAAGAATGGTGATAATGTTTGTTTTGCAGATTTTCAAAACATAGTTTGGAAACTGTTTTTTCAGTTGGTTTGAAAAGTCTGCTGTACAGAGCTTGTACTTTGTTCATTTTATAGATGGAAACCATCCTTGAAAAATTGTTTAACTTAAATAAAGAAGAATGCTTTATAGATAAATGTGTGATGGTTAATATAACTGAGTAAACCCAAGAAGTATGCCTGGAGCTTGCAGATTGAAGTACTTTCCAAATGCTTTGGTTCACTTGGTCATTCCTGTTCTAGATGTGTATATATGTGGCTTTATATTTGCATTTATGAAAAGGGAATGGGTTTGTATTTAAATCAATATGATAACGTTGAGGAAATTGTCTTACTAGAGAAGCTGCTTTATATTGAGCGGGGAGTTTAGAGTGCTTCGCATTGAGGAGTGACTGTAGTCACCTGAAAATATACTGTTAAGGCACTCCCCGTCCTGCCCCATTTGGCCTAATCTTCTCAAGACTTCCACTGGTCCCTCTCTTTGCTGCCAGGGACATCTCTGTGCCAGGGACATCTCCGTGCCAGGCATGGCAGGGCACCTCCAGGGTGACCACAGCAGCAGCTCTCACAGCGGGTTGGGGTGCCTGTCCTCATCTGCTCCTGTGGTCTTTCTGCTTGCTCTCTGTTGTGTAGAGTAGTAATTCAGATATTTGTGGTGCACCTGAAGGAAGATCTTCAATACTTCATGTTTAAAACAAAAAAAATACACTTTTTTTTTTTAATGAAAGGGTTTTTTTATGGGTGGGGACACAAGTGTAGTTTACAGAGCTCGCAAATGAACTTGCACTAGCACAGCTGGGGAGGGAACAAACCCTCTGGTAGGCGATGGACAGCTGTGGAAGCGTGAGCTTCTCCTACTGCTGTCAGAGTTAACGTGGGGCTGTGGCCAGGGCATGGTGCTCCATCACAGCGTCGCCTTGGCAGAGCTGGGCTGCGAGCCACGTGGGTAGGGGACTGTACGATGTGCTCTGGGAGGGTAAATGGGAAGCTGGAGAATGAGGTAAAAAAAAAAATAATAATATATAATCTGTGATGCTTTGTCCAGCTTCAGAGATGCTTCAAGTCCGTTCTCGGGGCACATCATTCTTTCTTAACTTTGTGGCATCCAGGAGTAGGATCGCTGGTCCTGGTCTAAGAAACCCAGCTGTGCAGTTAGCCCCAAGGACTCGATCAGCTGGCACAGCCCGCAGAAGTGTTCGTAGGACAGGTTTAAACACTTCCACTCTTCTAATTGTACTGACGGGAGGGGTTTTACCTGTCAGGCTGCAGGAAAGGAGAGTTCTTGGGTGCAGACTTACTTGCCCTCTGTGCCAGAAACCAGCGACCAGTTGGCAGCTTTCAAAAAGTCTAAATTAAATGAAGGAAATAGATCTAAATTTATTATTTATGGTTGCCAAAAATCAAAAGGCCCTGTCAAACTGCAATGAGCAACAGAAACACCCTTACATTTGTAGATTATATCTGAGAACTTGGGTGAGGATTCTGTCTTGAATGCCTTTTGACACCTGTGAGCTGATCGGAGATACTAAAAGACAGTTACAACAGGCTTCTGGCAGTGGCTTTTAATCTAATGCTAAATGTAGAATTTTCTCTCTTACATCTCTGTCTAGAGTCTTTTGTCTTCTACGCATGCTGTTCTCAGTAAACTTCTTAGCGTAAGTGTGTTTTGCTGGAATGAGCCATCCAGCAAATTTTGCGTTACTTCTGACCAGAACTCCATTGTTTGCATTGCCTTATACCCAAGTGTATATATATGAAAAAAAAAATTCTTATTCAGAGTCATTAATTTTCAGGCCATGCTTTTTAGCCAGTTTCTGTGCCTGGGTTTACTCTGCTTGCCTGTCACTGTCTGTAAAACCAGCTATGTTCTAACCTCTTTGTAAGGGAACAGTTAGTCTTTCCTCTTTGTGGACTAACAAAAACATATTTTACATCTTGAATTTTCCAGAAGCTGCCTGTGTGCATCTGGAAAGGAGGTTAAACATTGGGAGAGATTAAAAGGCTGTGATCTGCTTGAGGTAAGGGATGGGGTCTTGTTTAATGTGGGTCCTGTAGAGCATTGTCTCTACAATGTTCCTGTCTGGGGGTGTTACTGCACAACTTAATTATTTCAAAATGTCCTATTTTTGTATACAAATACCAGTGTCTACTTTGCCTTACTTAGATGCATATTAAACATAGATAGTCTATAAAATTCTTGTGGTCCTCAGTTGCAGACATGCATCCAGCACCTGTGTCCTCATTCCACCTGACATACAACGAATGATTTCATAGCGATAACTTGTTATAGGACACTCCAGCAAGAGGCTTGTTCCTGTACAGAATGATTTCAAATTAATAGAAACCGCTGACAAAAATGGACTGATATAATAAGCCGTGATTGCAGAATGAGCACAAATGTTGGGGTTGCATCTTTTGTTAGACCGCACGCTTTATTTACAACTTCACATCCAGTAGCTATATTAAGATTTGCTAGTAATCAGGCTTCAAAACTGGGAATAAAGTCGGTCCACAGATGTTCTCTCTGTACAGCCCTCCAAGAGTCTGTCTGAACGGGTGCAAAATACCCTTTTGATTTGACTTGATTTCTTGCAGCACAGCAGCGTGTTGTTGCTCCGTGTGCAGGAAGAGCGACCTGTTGGATTTCAAGTCCCTATTTCTATGCAGCAGATGTTTTTAATCGAAGATATTTTTTTTTTTGTGGGTTTTTTTTGTGTGTTTGGTTTTTATTTTTACTATTTTTATTAAAAAGGATCTGGAAGTAGAAAATAGATAGGTTTTCTGCCATACTTGTATTGAATAACCCTCGCCTTCTGGTGACCTGGCCATTGTGGTAAAAAGAGAGTTAGAAAATTGCCACCAAGTTAGTTGCGTGCTGGTTGCGTGGTGAGCGCCGCTTCTGCAGAACACTTTTCTCTTGGCTTTGGTGCCACCTTTCCTCCTGTCCAGCAAGCTGGTTTTGAAGTGGGCGTGAGGTGGATTCCCAGCTGAGCCAGCCGGTTGCTGCTGAGGGGGAGAGGGATGCTGGTCCTGCCTCCCCTCCTGTGTGCTAGCCTTGGTGCCCCTTCCATGGCACAGGTAAGCGAATAAAGCAGCAGGGCAAGGTTAACTTGATTTTTTTAGGTTTTTCTGTCCATCTTGGGAGAGTTGAGTTGGCCTTCTGAAGGCTCTAGAGAGCTGGAGTTGGCACGAAGGGGCAGGGTGTCATAACCAGAGGTGGGCGAGGGGGGAAGATGTGGACCTTCCCCACCCCTCCAGCACCAGTGAAACACAAAAGCAGCTCGCCCCTCCTGGGGAGCGGTGGGACCCAGCCCCCACATTGTGTAAGGTATTGCTGTTCTCTGCTCCTCGGCACGAGACTTTAGGTACAGTGTTGTCACTGTCCTGGGCTGATCTGTGAGCTACCAGCAGTTGAAAGGAGGGTTAGGAATGCCTGGTGGTGAGCCAGTGTGGGGCATAAGGAAGGCTGGCAAAAAAAACAAAAACCCCCCAAAAATATGGAAAAAGTGGTGTTAGTTTCAGTAGCCAAAAGCTGTTCAAGCTTGGCTTAACTAGACTGTAAAATCAAACCTTGTTTTTATGAGAGAGAGCCTGAGCTGAGGGGTGTCTTGTTCTGCTTTCTAGGTTGCCTGTAGGAAAAACAAAAATAATAATTATTATAAATTCTTCCACCTTATAAGTAAGAAAACAGCCTTACTGCTGACATCTGAGCCTGAAGCCAGCAACACCTGTAGTGGCAAAAGAGGAGGAAGGAGGAGCGAGACAGAGAAAAGATTTTGAAGTTGCATCAAGGTCTTGTTTTCAACATCATGCAAACGTTTGATGGGGACCTTCCTACTTGGAAGGGATGTGAGGCTTCGGTTCGGACAGCCTGGGGGAGGCAAACGCCCCACCGCGCCTGCGGGCTGTGTTTGGTGCGGTGCGGACGGTGCTGATGGTGGGCGCTCTGCCGGCTGCTTCCAGAAGCGTACGGAGCCTTTGCTTTTACTTTCCCTGTTGAACAAGTTATTTGAGAGAGGGTGGCGTCGTCAGGTCGCTGGTGAGGGTCAGGGCTTCTGTCAAAGCAGGAGCTACGAAAGAAGATGACGCACTTACTCATATCTTGATGTCTAGGTAGAAAAGATGGAAAGAAAAAACTAAAAGTCGAAGAGAAAGAGGCACCGAGTGAGAGGACGGTGGGGAAGCAGCTGCAGAGCTGCAGCTTAGGATGCACTTTGAAGTCAGTAAATTCATAGTTTCAGGTAAAACGGGATCTGGCTGTCCTGTGCTCGCAGCACAAGCTGTAACATCTTCCACAGCGCTGCCTGTGCCAAGCCCTCAGCTTCTGTCTGGATGTGACCTCTGACAAGAGCGTTCAGACTGGATACAATGTGCAGAAGTGTTCAGGACCGTGTTTTAAAAGTAAAATTTAGGCAGTTAAACATCTTGGGAAACAGATGAGTTTGAGAATTACGAAATCTTCAGCTGATCTAATCCTCTTCTTGTCAGCTATTCCAATTTCAGCTTTCGTTTCATTAAGTGGTTCCAGGCTGAGCATCCAGCCCCAACTCCCAGCCGTTTGGTCTGTTAGTTAAGTTTCATTCCTCAAAATATGCTTCATCGTATCAGAGCTGCTGATACAGAGATTCTGTCGTCTCAACTTGTGCCCTTAGGGACTGAGCCTCTTAACCTAGCTGAGAACCAGGGTTTTTTTCTCAGACCGCCCTTTGCTACAGCATCTCTGTGAGTGGCTCCCAAGGCAGAGGGATGGTGAGGAGTGAAGGTCCTCTTCCCAACACCAGTAAAACAACGGATGAGGCCCTTAGGGCTGTTCCATGTGTAAGATTCCCACTGATGCTTACTGTTCATGCTGTACTTCGGGCTTTGTAATTGTCCTGGTTTCAGCTGGGATGGAGTTAACTTTCTTCCTAGTAGCTGGTGCAGTGCTGTATTTTGGCCATGATGTGAGAACGGTGTTGAAAACGTGCTGATGTTTTTAGCTGTTGCTGGGTGATGTTTATACTGAATCAAGGACTTCTGGGTTTCCTGGGTCTTGCCAGTGAGAGGGCTGGAGGGGCACAGAAAACTGGGAGGGGACACAGCCAGGACAGGTGACCAAGCTGGCCAAAAAGGTGTTCTGTACCATATGACGTCATGCTGAGTATATAAACTGGGGGAAGAAGAAGGAAGGGGGGACATTTGGCACTGTGGTGTTTGTCTTCCTGCGTAACCGTTAGGTGTGATGGAGCCCAGCTGCCCTGGGGATGGCCGAGCACCTCCTGCCCATGGGCAGCGGTGAATGAATTCCTTGCGTTGCTTTGCCTGCGTGCGCAGCTTTTGCTTTACCTATTAAACTGTTCCTATCTCAGCCCTCGAGTTTCACGTTCCTTTCCGATTCTCCTCCCCATCGCTCTGGGTGACAGGGAGTGAGCGGCTGCGTGGGGCTGGGTTGCTGGCCAGGGTTAAACCAGGACAGTAATACGGTCAGCCAGCCCTCAGGCAGTGCTCTGAGGTGGCGCATCTTCCCTGGCATCATACCAAGATAAATCAATGGTTTTGATTATTTGATATGTCACCTGTAGGTTATAAGACAGGATTTTGGTTTTTTTATGAAAACAATAAACAAAATGTTGCCAGACGTCCACAGGCAGTGCTTGCAGGCTGCTGATCTGAACTGATAGGCTTCATGGTCTGTCGATTTGCTCAGGGAGCACCCCAAAAACTGGTTGTCCACATGGGATCCCTGACCTGCTGTGGTTCTGATTTCTCAGGACAGGATTATATGCTGGAATAGATCAGAGTGTTCACGCAGCATGCTGGAAAGCCTTGAGACACATGGGGAAAACGGAATAAAGGAGGCAGACATAGCTACAAGCTGAGCAGCCTGGAGCAGATGCCATGGCCCACTTTCTTTCCCTGTTAATTTGGAGTCCTTTATCAGCAAGGAGCAGGAATTGTCTTGCTCTATCTGCTTTGAGCTGGAAGGGCACAGTGACTGTACAAGAAGAGGTTAAATCATGAACAGTAAGGAGAATATGGATAGGGAGTTAACTCTTGGTTGTTCTTCACAAACAGCGAGTGAGAAGGCAAAAAAGGAGGTTTTCAGGTACCAAGTTTAAGACAAAAGTACTTAACACTGTTAAAAACTACTGCATGGATGTGAAAGCCCTTTCAGTGGAAAAAAAGGCTGTAAAACATGAAAACATGCAAAACATAGCAAGTCTCTAAGTCAGAGATTGAGGGGAGCTTGGAGGGCAGGTGGAGGAAAATATTACTCAGTGTTAATCTCATTCCTTTGATCTTCCCTTAGGCATTTGGCTACTGGGTTATCTTGTCCCTTGGTCCATGTTGGCTAACAGTTTCCAGCTGAAGTGCCCTTGTAGCTGATACCTGAGGCCGGACAAGCATGCGGATGCGCAGAGCATCTCGGAGAGCAGCAGGCTGGGTGAGCAACCCAGCATCGCCAGGAGCGCGCGAGGCAGCGCTGCCCACTGAGCACACCCAGGAGCAAGCAGCCGATATTTAATATGCTCGGTGGAGAATCCCATCTCCAGCTGTTATTTCAAATTACCTGTTCTTTTTGCTACAACTTACAAAGTGACGTCCTTAACCTCTTGCATAAAATGCAGAAAGGTTTTTGGTTGGTTTTGATGGCAAATGGCTGCACAAAGTTTTAAATTTCAGACTTTCACTGAGAAGAAATACGAAAAAATGAGCGTAGAAAAGATCAGGAAATTAATTTTGTATTTTATTGTGAGTAGCAGAAGTCTAACGCCTTCAGGGATCAAAGTCTACATGCCATTTTTAAGAATTTTCTTCAAATCCAAATCTGCTACAGATACAAACCCATAAGAATCAGCGTTCTCAATAGCCTCTTAGGTAGAAGATGGCATCTCTGACATTCTGATGTCTCTCCGTCGCACAGTCCCCAAGGACAGCCTCTGAGAGCTTCTGAAGAAAGGAAGTTTTTACAGACTTCTGAAGAGGTGCCATGGGATTTTCAGTTAGCCTGGATGCAACGTCCTCGGTGCTGCATCTGAATTTGGACCTTTATCAGCAGTGCTCGGAGAAGGGCTTGTGTGAGCTTCAGGATATCCTCAGCTGGCACGACAAGGGTCCTGCTCCAAGACGGGGCACCCTGGGCATCGTTGCTAGAGAAATGATGACAAAAAGGTGAAGTGGCTTTTGCATACTGGGAACTCCTGTGCTGCGGGATCCGTTGGTGGGAACCAACCCCCCTGTTTTTCTTAGCACCAGTACTATACTTTTGAGATCCATTTCATGTGGATGAAAACAACTTCTGGCAATGAGGCTGAAGACGTGTCCAGCCTGTGTGGAGCAGAACGGAGCCTGGCAGGAGTGAGCAATGCTCTTGAAACAAGGATCTGGGAGTGACATTCCGAGAAGACTGAGGAAAAAAACAACAAACAAAAAACCCACCCCCTACCCCAAACCACAAAAAAAACCCCAAACCAACCAAACAAACAAAAAAACCCCACCCAAAACCCAAACAAACAAACAAACAAAACCCCAAAACCCAAATATTCACTTTACCATTGAAAGGAAAAGCTGAATGTGACATTCTAGCCTGCTCACTCCATGCTGGCTTTGCCTGAATATTTGCGCTGGAGGTGGCAGCCACGTCAGCCTCATTCCTTGCATCTGCAAAGGCTGGAGCAAGAGTAGCCACAAACATGTTTTAAGCATTTTGTTGAGCTGGGGTTGTTGTGTGGGAAGAGCTCTATTAGTGAGATGGTGTTTTCTGTTTCGGCAGGGTCTGCCTTTCAGGGCAGGGGGCTTACCGCTCTTGCCCCTCACAGGAAAAATCCGGGGGGATTTGTCTGTTCAAAAGGGGCTGTCTGAGCGTAAAGTATCCACAGAGAAAACGAATGTCTGCTGCTCTGTGCAGTATGGCTGTTTCTGTGCTACCTACACACAGCAGCCCACGGCTTTTTTACCTGTGGGAAGCAGCCTCCCCTTTCCCAGCGGCCAAGCCCAGCATCCGTCGTGGGGAGGGCTTGAGCCGTGCATCCCACTGGCAGCTCTGTTCTCTTCAGCTGGCTGCCCTGGAACACAACTTTCCTGCTGGTTCCTGTGTTCCAGTTTCCTCCATTTGATATTTATTTTTTTTTTCCCCCTCACCGTTATTATGGGCTCTGAAGAACAGCTCTTAAATTAGCCCTGGCGAGGTGGGAAGGCAGAGGGAGCTCGCTGCGGGGAGTTGGTCTGGCACGTGTGGTAAGCACAAGCTCTACCTGATTTGACTGATGAACCCTGTCATATGCAGAGCCCTCTCCTGAGTTTGTTTCTGTTGTTTTAATTAACTTTTGGCAGTCACACCAAGCACAAATCCTGCGTCTTTTTCCAACCGCTGCTGCAAAGTTGCAATGAAGCTCTTTGGTGGTCATAGCTCCACTCGGGAAGCTGGGGTCCACCCAGGGAGCACCTGCTGAAACTCAAAGGCCTGTGTGAAGGTGCCAAAGGTCCAGAACGTCCCATGATAGTGACCTTTTATCACTGTTGCTACAATCTTCCTGCTCTGTTTTCTCTCCACTGCTCTGAACAGCTCAGAGACCTACAAATCTGCTGTTCTTGCCACTTCTTTGGGACACCCACGTGCTGTTTGGCCAGAGATGCTCCTGCTGGACACGTGCCATGCTGTGCTGACCTGTGCCCGTGTGGATAAGGGCTGGCCTGGGTGATGCTGGCCCCAGTACCTCTGAAGGCTGTCCCTCTGTGGGGGACACTCCTCAGCCCTGGGGACTATGGAGCGGTTGTCTTGGTCCAAACGGAGAGGATGCCCCCAGGTTGTCCCGTGGCACCTGCCAGGGGTGAAAGCGTCCCAGGGCATCTAACAGTGGGGGAGGCAGCACACAACCCCCTTCACTGCCCTGCAGCATCGATGGGCGATGCAGGATCTAGGTCCCCTGCCTAGGGAGCGGTATGCCGGGTGCTGGGCCCCTCACACAGGGTCACACAGCCCTGAGGTGCTGGCAGAAGGGAAGAGCTACTTTTGAACTGGACTGTACATCGCCCAGACTCCAGCTGAGGTGTTACGCTGTGTGTTCAACGGGGGAAGGTGACTTTGCAGCCAGCCGTTTTCAAGTCAATCTGTCTTAAGAAGATAGAGCTGCTCCTGCGTTACCGGGTGCTTCAGCCTCTGCGTAGAGTCCCGAAGAAGAGCAGCACAGCAAGTCTCATCATCCGCTGCTGATTTTCATTAACCACATGAGAAACTGGGTTAAGCTACCTCAGGCAATAAAATCCTGCAGGCTGCTGCAAGGCTCTGTCCGCTGGGAAAGTAACCGTGTTATAAAGAACTCCTCGTTGCTCCAAAAGAAACAGTAGAGGCAAACCTTCCCTCCTCTCTTTCTGTTCTGGTTTTATCCCTTTTGGGTAGCGTCAAAGCGATTTGGTTACTTGCAGCGTGAAAGCGGAGCCAGTGGGGACCAGCAGCTGTTAAACCAGGGAGACAGCAGGTAGGGCGAGCACGTGGAGGGGAGCAGGGGCTGGTGTAGCTGGTGGTTAGACCTGATGCACAGGCGTGGGGGTTGGGTCCCCACCTACCCAGCATGAGGACAGGAGTCCCAGTGCCACTGAGTCAGTGGGAAGCTCCTTGCAGCCCAGTTTTGCCGGGTACCTGGTCCCCCTGGCTCAGAGGGTACCTGGCCATCACTCCTGCAGGCTGCTCTTCTGGGAAGTAATGGGAGAAACGTTCATCCCAGTGCCTTGCAAGCTGCTCCTGAGGTGTGATTTACAACTGGTGTGCTGACCCACCCTGCCTCTGTACGTGTTTCCGTTGAAATTTGGTGATGTTACCGGAAAAATCCTGAGAAACAAATTGTTTGTGGTGGCCTGTGGGAACAAAAGCTCAGGAACCTCTTTTGCTTATTGCGTGAGGAACAGCAAACTGTTGCTGGCACCCACGGAATCCACTCGAGCACCTGCACTTGGGGAGTGTGCACTTGTCCCAGGCCAGCAGAAGGCAGAGATATTCTATGCAAGGTAAAAGCAGCTTCTGAAATCACTGTAGCGCCTAAGCCTTGAAAATGGCTGCTGTCCTCCCCGGTAAGGGTGCTGTTGAATATGGATGGTTTGTTTAAACCGATCTAATGTCTGTTTATTGCACTGGCTAAGACCCCTGCAGGGAATGCTGTGGGGTGGCTGGGAGACAACGGACATGTTATGAGCAATCCAGGCCAGGTAACTTTGGTGTAACAGCAGGCCGCGCAGGCCGGATAGGCCGCGCAGGCCGGAGCTGTAACAAGCTGCCGCTGTTATGAAGTACATGTGTAAGGCCAGGGGAGACACAGAAACTTGTATTCACAGAGAGATAAGAGAGTTGGGCAGAAAAATGAGAAAAAGCAGGGTGCCTGCACAAGGGGGGAGCAGCGTGTGGGTGTCACACCAGGACCGGTCCTAGGGGAGGTGGAAGCGTGTGAATGAGTAGTTTTAACTTATCGCCTTTTACACAACAGAGCGTGCGTAGCGTGTGTATTTTTAGCTGGGGGTACAAATTGGTGTGGATCTATTAATAGCATCTTTAGAGTGTAAATTGCTGTGCTTATTATTTTTTGTTGTATTTTTTCTTGTATGAAAAAAGGCTTGGATTCAGTTGTTAATCAGGCCTGGCTTGTTCAAAAAGAAAAAGGGGGATATGTAGGGGAATTCCTGGCAGAACAAGGGCATACTGTACCTTGCAGGAGTTGGACAACCCTGGCCTGCAGATCACAGTTACCTTAAAGATCTTGTACTGTCCTTGAATAGGCAGAATAAAGAATAATGAACATTGTACAAGAACAAGGCGGGATGCCAAGCAAAAGATGAAAACCGCTAAGTTAACACACTCTTATTAAGCACTTGCAACCTGAATACGTAATTAACAACCAATCAACAAGTAACATGAATACATAATTGTTAACCAATGAATGTTAGATAGCTACTGCACATTAGAAGTATAAATATGACAAAGTTGCTGAATAAAGTAGGACGACATGTAGCCATATTGGTTGATTGTCATTACTCAGCTGACTCTCCGATTTGGGACCCTCTTCAGAATACAGATGTTCAGCAGCTGGTCTGAGTCCTACCAAAGTACCTTTCAGACACTTCAGAGCTCCTCTAGTCCGGGGTCACACACACCAAACTCCTGGCTGCAGCGACAAATTTTTCTTGCCTTGAGAGTGCCAGTATCTCCCCAACCCTTACCTGCAGTCTTTAATAGCGCTGCAGGCTGCGTGGGCCATCAGCTGGGCTCCCGCTAGTGAATACTTGATGTTCTCTGGTGTCTGAAAAGACAGAAACTGTGCAACTCTGCCGTGGCAGAGTTTTTCTGAACAGGGGAGTGCTCTACTCACTCTGTATTAGTCATGGGATGGGAACAAAAGAAAAGTGATTATCTGAATGCAAACTTCTTAAGCTAAGCTAATTGTTGGGGTGCCTCTCTTCCATCCAGTCTCAGAAGCAGCTCTGTACCAGGCAGTCGTGGGTTATTTGGGACAGTAATGGGGAGGACTGAAAAAAAAGAACTGGAGAGATGACGAGAAGAGGGACAGGATGCATGAACTGCAGGAAAGCTGACAGGTACCAAATTAACATTTTTTCCTTTGTGAGTTGTATGGGAATTTCTCCTGTGGCTGGGTGGAGATAGAGTTGCTTATATTTGGAGACCAACTTTTTCATTTTTCAAATGTTCAAGAGATACATATGTACATTAATTCATATATGTGTCTTTGGTTTAATTGTTAAAAAGCTTTGGGATACGGATAGACTAGCAGGCAATGAACTTTCCTAGTTCCTGAGAGTGATTTGCAATTCATGCTGGTGTGGCTGGCTGCAGATGCTAATCTTATTTACAGCAAATTAAAGAAATCGCTCCTATCCCCCCCTTCCCCTCACAAGCTTCCATTTTTGTAGATTATTATTTGGCATCATTGTACCTGGCAGTTTGTTTTTAAATTTTGTGTCTGTCCAGAAGAGACTGAAGTGCTTTGCTTTGCTCTTTCCCCAAAGGGCATGAGACAATGCTGCGATCTTAAATCCCACCTTGTTCTTGGGGTGTCTGGATCTGGCAGAAGGGATGGCTAACCCTTATTTTAAGAGTGCAACCCAGCCCTGAGAAGTAGGAGAAGGAGCATGTTTTGGCTTGTTGCATCTTGTCATGGTCACGTTGTGGTTGGTACCAGCTGTCCCCAGGCCAGTGTGGGGTCCGGGCTGTGCTGCGGTGGGTGAGCCTGGCTGCTGGGGGAGGTTATTCTCATCCAGGTTTGTGGATCGTGAATTCCCCATGAGCCTGAGAACCTGCTTTGCTGCTGCTCTTGCTTCTTGGATGAGGGGAGGATTGCAGATTCCCAGGCAAAACCTGTAATGCAAAACAGCTTCTGGAAAAAAAACCCACAAACAAAAACAAACAAAAAAACCAAACACCAAAAAACCCCCAAGCTGGTAAAGTACCCAAATGCTGTGCTAGTATCTCTGGTGCAGGTGTTCCTGGGGGGAATCCTGTCCAAGCCCTCGCCTGGGGAAGTGGGAACAGCAGAAGAGGGAAGGAGATCTCTGGCTCCTCAATTCTCATCACCTTCTGCCTTTCGTTTTCCTAAACTCTCATTCCCAGAGACAGAACGGTGCCTGGCTGTGCATCCAGCCTGTGCTGCAATCTAAGGAAACTGGAGCGAGGGGAGAGTTTCTGGAGTGTTGAGGTGGCTTTGCTTTGCTGGGATCTAATGAGATGCCGTTCGTTACCGCATGTAAAGCACATTTTCAAGTCTTGGATGAAGGCGCTTTAAGAGTGTCTGTGCTTTGACTTAGTGATGGCTGGCAGTGTCCTCCTCCTCCTCGCATCTCTGACCTGGTACTTTCCTCTCTGCTTCTCTCTGGGGATGGAGGGGCAAGTGGAACAGGGTATTAGAAAGCACTGCAAAATGGAATGTTAAGTTTGGCTTGCTTAAGAAAGACTACGTTGTTAGAATTATTAGTTGCAAATTCTCTGGAGAATAATTTCATGGGAGATTGAGTTACTGATCTGAAAGGCTGGCATTGTTTTAAATGACAGCGCTAAGGTTATGCGTGTGTATGTAAGTGTGTTGATCAGAACCTGGATTTCATAATTTCACAAATTAAATCCCTTGTTTTATTCAATTAGTGTGTAAAAGATGAATCACATTGCTTCTCACCACTCTGATCATACAGCCTGATTACACACAGCATTAATTCTGCTCATGGCACGTCCAGGGAGCAGAAAGCAAAGCGATGGGCTGCTGGGGGTGGCCCCCCAACCGTGACAGTCAACTCAGAGGAATTCTCGTTCGGTTTATCACACAGCTGAGCATCCCGACTGGTGTGTGGGTGGTCTCACTGCAAGGGCTTGTAATCGGTCTCCTTAGGTCCCTCCTGCCACTGCATGCCTATGGAGCGATGTATGGAACCACCTGCACATGCAGGTGCCATGCTGTGCATGGCTGTCTGCACCTCGGGGAGCCCTGCCACCCGTTGGGCTGTGTTTGTGCCAATCCATCACCCTGATGATGCACCTACATGTTTCCAGCCCCTACTGCACGCTGCAGGCACGCATGGTGGTTTAATTCCTTCTTCATCCTGGATGTGATGTCTTAACGTACAAACCTGTGGGTTCCTCCCCAGTTACTCAGCAGTGACCATTGTGGTGCAAAAAATACAAGGCAAAGGAGAAAAGGAACCCGTTTCTTGGAGGAGCCGGTTGTGTGAAGGGTCCAGGCTGTTCTTTCAGACCAGCACATTAAGGGTTGTCAGTTCAGCCACCTATTTGTTGAAAAGATTTCTGAGAGCTTGGCTGTGTCGAACATGCCAGCGTCTCCTGCCCTCCCCGGTTTTGATACTAGATAAGCAACTGAAGAAAAAGTCACCCCCTTAGAGACTGGCTCCACAGAGATATTAAATAGGTCAAGGGGCTCACCGCTGGTTGCTTCTGTTAATGCTCGATTTTCCCTGGAAATCTGGATTTTTTTTCTTTGGACAACTTAGATGCCAACTCAATTTCTTCCTGTGGAAAACACAAGTTGCTGTGAAGAAAGATCCTGAGCAAATTCGACATGGCAGACACTTGGCAGCCACAGCGAGAGGCCAGTGTTGAGCCACACGAGCACCTACCTGGAGGATGCTCTGCAGCCTGGTCCTTGGTGGTGGCCCTGTGGCCGTGGGGCAATGAGGGACACATGCCCAAGGTGTGTGGAGCATCTTCACTGTGGTTGTTGGCAAAGACCCACTGTAACCCCACTTACATGTTCTCCTGCAAGGTTTCCGCTCCCTTTGAGGATCAAGGTTTAAACCTTGTTGTTGTAGTTGTTGTAGACTCGGAGCTGTCAAACAGTGGTCACCCACAGATGACGCGTGTCTGGTTTTCCCTGCAAATGCTGCTTACTTGGTATGCAGGGCGCGTTTTTGGTGGGTGCCGCTGGTGGTACAGAGAAACCTCGCCAGGAAGGGTCAGAGCATTAAGGACACAGGGCTGGTACCCTTTGCAGCTGCCTGTGTCCACCCCACACTGCCCTGAGGTGGCTGGAAAGCATTGCTTGTGGGTGTTGGGAGGGCAAGGGAGGGGAGCAGTCCCCCTTCCTATACCTGTGTTGACCATGATGAAAGGCTTTTTAAACTCAGTTCTTTCTAAAGAAAATGCCTTTGTGCTCAGTGGCTAGATAAAAATGTCAGGCTTTTGCCTCTAATGGTATTACAGTGAGCACCTGTAATTTCTCTAGCAGTACCTCCTCCATATCCTTTCAGCTACACACCCAGGGGACTACCAAACATCTTCCCCACTTATTCCAGAAAAGAACGAGGCAGAAAAGCAATCGGTAATATATCTGACTGTATTTCAAAGTTGTTGATTGTAAACAAACTTTGTTGAAGAAATAAAACCACATGACAAGATATCAGAGTGATACTATAAATCCATTTTGTTATTGTTGCCACACTTCACATTTTTTGGAACTCAGAATTTAGCTCATGGTGTACAAAACTTGTAAAAATTTATTGCAAGCGTGCCTTTGTGTAGAACAAAACCGGTGTCACAAAAGTAGTTCCCTGTCCCATGCAGAAACACAGTTGTGTAGCTCTTGCCACAGAGGGTCACACACCTGCATTTCCTGAAAGACTTAGCTTACAAAATAGCTCTTAGAACTTAAAAAAAAAAAAAAAAAAAAAAAAAGCAATTGCAGTGTATGCTTTACCTCAAATTTACACTTTCAATGGATTATTTTTTTTATTCTAAAGAATATGGAACTTTGCAACAGAACTGCAGTTGCTGACGCTGTGAGCACAGCCCGATGGAGTCATCTTCGAAGTACTGAGCCAGCTAAAACCCGTCTTCACGTTTGGAACCGTCACTGCATTTGATGGAATGTAAGTTGCACATCTTGAAATGAAAATGAGACATAGAGGGGGAGATTCCTTCTCCAGAATTCCTGTAATCCCTGTTTCTACTGTGGCACTTCCTCCGAGTGTCGCTCCCATGCCGTGCGGACATTGACTCCAAGGTTGGTGACTACTGAATGCGTAGCGTGTAAGGAAAGGCATGCAGCTGAAGCAGGGTTTATGTTGCTAAAGCAGCTATGTGGACTGGTTGTATTAAACATCAGCCTTTTTAATTCAAAGGCATCAGGGGAGGGGGAGTGTACACATGCTGGAAAGATGAAAGTTGGAGCACCTGGCTCCTCTCCCTCTGCATGCCCAACCTCTGAGCTTCCCTCTGCCTCCTCAAACCTGCTGTTCTCCTTAAACTCCAACTTGTGTCAGACTGAGCTGATTCGCCTCACCTACACGGATCAGATTAATCTCTGGCATAAATGTGAGTTTTGCTATCTCCTCTAATCTCACCCCAGACTGTGGGGTCAAGTTATTTTTAATTTCAGTACTGAAATGCCAGGCAAAAATTTGGCTCCTAACTAGAAGAAAAATCCAGGTTGCAAAAGTAAGTCCAAGAGACCTGCAATTTGTTTTCCATCAAATGAGTAACTGTTTCATAGAGAGGTGTGAGTTGTTCAGCACTCATGGTTTGCATACTCAGATTAATTGGAGAACAAGACCACACAGTTTGACACCAAGTGGGTTGGGGTTCTGGACAGATGAACCTAGTGCATTGGGCCTTGCTTTTTGGTGCAAAAATGGTGGGTTTTTTTGGTAACTAGTGAAATTGGGACAAAATGCTCTGTTTGAAATCCAAAACTCACTGTGAATACTTGAGAGTGAAAGCATTCGCCAGCTGTATTATTTTAGAAACAGAGTTGCCAGGGCTGGGAGCAAACGGTATGGGCCTGGCATTTTCCCTTCCCTAGCAAAACATAGGAGACTGTCTTTGAAGACTTTGTCCAAAGAGCTTGGATCCCAAATTGCCCTCATCTCTCCCCTCTTTGTTTACCCAATCAGGCCTATAACATGGCATTACGGTCCTTTCCCACTAGGTTCTCCATCCAGGTCCTCCATGCATTCAAGGATTGTTGCAGTTAAATCAAACGAGCACTTTTGCAGAGTGGTGTTTTCATGGATAAGATTTTTTTGCACTACACATCATGTGGACCACCTTGACATCTAACACAAGCAATTATTACTTCAGAAGAGTGATACAAAAGGGATTTACCACTTAAGGCCGTTTTGTGATACCTAACAGCTGTTCACCAGACCCATCAGTGTGGAAGGGTTAAAAAACAAACAAACACACCAAAAAACTCCCCAAACCATGTCAAAGGCCCCTCTTTGACAGCAAGCTCGAGCTGAGGAATGTTACAGCCATTCCAATGGGAGCAGAACGGTGAGTGTGGTGATGCTGATCCCTGGTTTGGGTCCCTCCGAACCTGACAGGACAGCACTACTGCAGCAAACAGGCAACACCTTCACAGTGATTGCAATCAGTATGGGCTTCAGAAACAATACCCTGTTTCATTGGAGAGCTGCAAAATAGCAGAAAGGACCCCAGCAAAGTAATAGCATAAAGGTAAGCTGAAAGGCCAACTCCGTGTTGTTAGCTCTTCCAAAACTGATCAAGAACCTGTGGGATGATTTGGATGTGCACTAAATGCATGGAATGAGGGAAGCAAAGGAAAGCGTAGGGCAGGAAACTTCTCAGGGCTAGATTTCTGAAGACACAGAGCTAGAGCTGTCTCTCAAAAAAAGAGGAAGAAAATCTTTTTACACAAAGCACAGACGTTCTCAACTGCTCCCCAACAGTGAGATGATGATGCAGGGGCTTTTCCAGTTCCAGTTCATAATGCTTCTGGAAACAAAGGTAGGTTAGGGAAGAACAGTTACAAGAAGGAATATATATCAAGCAGCACTGGTGACAGGCTTGCATTTGAGCAGATGATGACGTGATCTATCTGTGCAAGATATCCTAGTTAATGACAGGCCAAATATATACATGTTTTGAGCTCAGGAGTTCCTCGCTTTTGTCAAATGTTGCTAACCGTCCTTTGACACTTGAATGTTTTTCTCAACCAGATTGAGATGAGCTCTTTTTTTACAAACAACTGATCTTACATCAGTCATAGCAATAAGAAAGTGCCAAGGCAAACTCCACAACAGAGATGGATGGAAGACTTCATATTCCATTTCAACCTCAGTGACTTTTCTCAAGTCAGTCTTAGTAACCGTTTGTCTGAATTTCACATTGATTACGGGACTATAGCAGAGCTTCAGATTCTTCATTTATCTCCTCTAAGCTCCTCAAGGCAGGTTGGGCTGCTATGTTTTGTCCAGTTGTCTCTTACCTTCGGTGCCACTTGGTTTTGACTCATACTGGCCTATGTGGTGTAAGGAACCTGTGCTGACAAAGCCCCACAGCCCTTACTTTAGGGTTGAGTGATGTTCCACATGCTCTTGTTTCTAGTTTGGAAAAAAGCATTTGAACAAGAACCAAGTCACTGAAAATACAGAATGTGGACTTCAATCAGCAGGAGTGTGAACTCCACTTCAGTTTCATCACCCCCTTACCTGTTCTGTGCCTCAGTGTCTGATCAGGGAAGGGTAAGCTCCTGCTTGAGAAGCTAATGATGTCTCATGAGTGCTGAGGTTGTTACAGCACTCTGCAATCCTTGCATGGAAGGTAGCACAGATGCACAGAATTATCACTGCAGCGTAATTCCCTGCTCATTACTAAAATCAGTTCTAGGACTAGGGAACTAAGACATGTAAGACTGAGAGCAGAGACATTGGAGGCCTCTTTCGCTATCATCAGCTCAAGACACACTACTAAATAAATGTTAGAAGGAAACAAACCTCTTCAGCCAACAAACAAACAAATAAATAAATAAATAAGAAAGCCACAGAAGTGTAGCTGGAGGTAAAGAATGGGAATGCTGTTTTGAATTGTTGTCCTTAACGTAAGTCTGGAAGCAGCTAAATTGTTTTCTTCAGACAGTTCCTAGAGAAAAATTAAAATTGTTATCTATTACGGACACTGAGACTTCTCTAAATGGGGATTCCTGGACCGCCTTGTAAATGTAGAAGGGCTGGGGCTAAAGAACAGAAATGAAAAGGGAGATGAGATTTCTTTACGTTGCGCACTAGTATTAGTTGCACAAACGGGCTGAAGTAAAGAAGTGGCAGAGTTTCTGCAAGCCCTTGGAGCATTTTTCAACGGAGATAACAGCAGTGGAAACCACTTCGCAGTCAGTGTTACATTACACACGGGGAAGTGTTTTCCAAGAAAGGATTGTGGCATGGCAGACATTTCTTGAAAGAAGTATTGTGCATAGAAGGTGGTCAGTATGTCTTACTGATGGTCTCAGTTCTTTGAAAAAATGTTTGCATGCCATAAATAAGTAATTTTCAGTTTTCAGAAGTACATATGAATGAAAAGTCAATTCAGCAGAAGAGAAACGTGCCCTGCTGCTCCCTTGTCTACTTCAGCTTCAACCTTCTTTTTTCCTGGAAAAATTTAGAGACAGTCCTCTGTGACACGAGCACTTCCACTGCATTCTAGCTACTGCTAAGCTTTAGGATCTCCTACCAGATTGTCTCAAGGCTACACCCCAACCCCAAACAACCCAAACTTGCTATCATTTCACAAGCCATTGCACAATTAACACACACGTGCACACTAAAACTAGCATCCTTGCACTACTTTGAGATTAACTCCCTCTTTTCCCACCCCCTCCTTTAACTAGGGAGAAGCTTTAATGTTACAAGCAGGTGGGGAACCAAATCTGAGTAAGCCAGTCTGCAGTAAAGGAAACACTACAGAAGCTGAGCTGCAGTTAACAAACGTTTGCCTTTATAAAATGATTCAGTTTCTTCCTTAGTTACTTTGCCTCGTTTGTACTAACATAGAGAAAGTGCAAGATGCTTTTCCAACAAGGAGAAATCTTAACTTTCCCCAACCCTATCCCCTCCCAGCCAATAAATGGAGAAGGTGAGATGGAATAGTCATCTGTGGATATAGACTAAGCTTTGGTGGCTTTTGCTTGTTGGCTTCAAGAGCCAAAATTCAGGCATTTTGTACATATAAATATATATAAATATTTTTGCTTATTTATGGAATGTTTGTGCATGTTTAGGGCACCAGTTCAAAATGATGAGGGATGGTTAAGGCTAAGAAAATTAAATTCATTGCAAAGCTATAATTTTCTCTTCATTTTTCTCCTTTACAAAGGAGACTAAAGCATCTTCCCTGTAATAGTCAGCCACTGTGTAATCCCCCGTCAACACCAATTCTAGGGAAAACTACTCAGGACCCAGTCCCTGAGGCAAAAAGCTAGGACCTCATCATTTTAGCTCAAGTAATCTATATCATTAACAGCATATATCAGTGGAAATTTAAATATTCCAAGTTCTTGGACCATCACCTGAAAAAAGAAAAGGCATTTTCTGTATGGGATGGCCTAGATCTAAGCCTTTAAGCATACGTAGAATAATGTACCAATTGGCCAAGGGCTCCAGATCTTATCTCAGAGGGCTCCGACAGCGCTGGAGAGCGCTGTGCTTGCTCCTCAGACGTGCCAAGTGACTCCCAGGCGGTCCTGCAAACCTCCCGGTCTCTGCTCAGGGCGTGCACCTTGCCCCTGCTCCACCATTGCAGGGGAATGCCGGGACCCTGCGCTCCCGGGAGCTACTGCTCATTCGAGCTGTCCCATCAGCAAAGTTCCAGCCTAGACGGTTCCTTGCTGCCTCAATTTTGACGGACTGCCACGTAAATTTACAGGACATAATGAACTTGTAGCTACTCCTCCTGTTGCAGTATAGGCTGGCACTGTCTGAGGGGGAGCAATGAGAACACCCTTTGCCTCTAGGTACCCCCGTGGAATTCTCAAATAAAAGGACACTGTGGTCTTATATTGCTGAGCATTCGTCTTTCCTGACTCACACTAGCTCCTCTCCCCTTTGAATACCTACAAGACTAGTAAGAACCAGCCACCACACACACTCCGTCTGAAGAGGGGTGGTCTCAGTTCTCTACAGGGCCAAGAAGTTTTGACCTCATTTTTGGGCTCCTACACAGCTTCGCATTGCCAAGGACTGGAGCGGCACAAACCTCTTCCTTCCTTTTGAGGCTGGCTAGGAGGCCTCGGTGCACAAGGGTTTGTCCTTTCTCCCACATTTCCTGGGTGGAGACCTTGTGGACTGAGAAGTGCAAAGGGATGCTTGGGAAGCCCACTGCTGTACATCGTGCAGCTGGCAGGTGGGTGGGACAGCAGCCAGGCTGTATTGCAAGCAGAACCACCACGGAGGTCGCCACCCCTTGCTCTCCCTGCAACCAGGTGAGATCTGCCTCTAAGTCTACTCCAAAAAAATAAGACTTTGGTGGAAATAGAAAGACGTCAGCGCGAGGATGCTCCTTGGGCTAGTCAGTAATTTACTAACCCCTGCTGGATCCTTCCTCTGTTACGATTTACATGCTATGCGTTTGCACATCACATAATAATGAAATGTGGGGAGTCCTCAAATTCGTTAGTTACCCTCTGCCATCTCTTGCCAGATAGATACACCAGAACCTGGTGAGGTTTATACTGATAAAGAAGTAACTCACCCACTCACTCCATCCCTCTTGAATCAACCCAAGTCATTCTTTGGTAAAAGTTTTCAGGCTCAGGGACCTAAAACCAGCTGGTCCTCTGAACAACATGGTTTCTGCCCTGTAAGTTAATGCAATTCTGTTTGTGTCCATCACTGCTAACCTTTAGAATACAGAGTTTTTTGCTGATTGAGTTGTGGGCTGAAATCAATAATGTGTAGAGGACAGGGCAGTATTTCACCTCAGCATCAATTCTCCCATTTCAATCAGACTCCTCTCTCTCTCAGCATTGTTTTCCAAAGCTTCAGCAGCCTTCAGATTCCATGAGCACCAAAATGTGGCATTTCAGCTTTGGACACCAATTCACGGCGATGCTTGTCCTCTACAGCATTACTCAGAAGAGAACACTTTGGGCTTGCTCTCTTTTAGTGAGGTTTAAGGTCTGGTTGCAACTAGACTTCTTTCTTTTTGTGAAACACAACGCTATGTTATTTTGCTAAACATGTAATCTGCTTAACTACAACTACTGTGACAAGCCCTGAATGCTAACAAGAAGAATTCCTACAGAACACCCTGCAGTGATAATGGGAAACACACTGCTATTAGTGACTTATTTTTTTCCTGCCAACTGTGTGCCAAAAAAGTCTTGACAGTTACAAAAAGAAAAGAAAGATATTGTTGTTCCTAAAAACTTAACAGTCCATTACACTAGATTTTTAAGCAACATTAAAGATACAGTTGAAATCAAGAAAAAACTAGAATTGTTATATTCTGATTTCTCACCTGTACACCAACCGTGGCAGTTAAGATGTGAGGCAGTATTACTTACTGGTTTACTCACTGTTAATACTCACAGTATTACTCACTGTTTGTTTGTGTATAAAATGTTTCATCCTGGTTAAAAAAGAAAATCAATGTAATGTATTTCCATTTTAAATTCACTAGCATATTTGGTTTGTCCTAATTTTGCTGTGTTCTAACTGAAATCAAATTGCCTTGCATTACATTAATAAAAACAAAGAAAGAAAAAGAAAAAAAAAAAAGAAAAAGGACGGAAAGAAAAAGTCTGAACTGGTCCTCGATTCCTGGCTGCGTGCCTGTGAAGGTTTTGCTCGTCAATACATTTGCTTCATTGTTTGTGTATCTGACCTGCTTCATTTAGCACACCGGGAGGCCAGCAGCGACACCGTACAGGGTGGCGGGCACTCGCAGCCACAGCCCACGGTGCAGACTCACGTCGCTTGTCCCAGAAATGAGTAACTCCAAGTAAGGTACAGAGTTTTCTGTAATACCCGCCTAGGACTGCTGAGCTATGTCAGCTTATGACAAGCTCGCAGCCCAAGAGGAACTTTACAGGATGACCCTGTTCAACAAATAGTACTGAGATGACGACGAATACAAGTCTGTTTCTGGTGTAGAGATTCCCACAGGGCATTCACATACGCAATTTTGTTTTGGCTTTTCCAGTGGCACTTTCCGCAGGACATGTTTACATCCAGCTGCTACTAGGAACAAAGTTTCCACCTCTCTAGTGGCATCCCTTGGCATTTTTGGATGACAGCACTGGTGGTGTCACAAGTTCTTTCCTTTGCCGTTCCAGGTGTGGTATCTTCTCCTGCTTACCCTCCACCCCTGGCCTGTGCCACCAAGAACAATGCATCAATGGGACGGTGAAGTGTCTTCCAAGCCCAGAAGCTCCTTTACAAGTCTCTCACCAAACTGTGCGCGGCTATACCTTGACACATGGTAGGCCTCCGACATTTTGTAGAGGATGTAGGCATTGTTTATAGCGATGCTGATGGCAAACCAGAATACTTGTTGCCAGGTCTTGTTTGGTTTGTGGGAAATGAAATACCTAAAAAGCCAAAAGAGAAGGGGAGGGAAAAGCACCGTTCAGCCAAACACTGGCAGATGGGATACAAGAAATAACCCCAACAATTCTGCAGTCCCAAAGGGGAACCAGTCCCAGGACTTAACACCTAGTGCAAGTATCATCTAAAGAAATTTTGTACAATGTATTTGACAGTCATTTATAGTTAAGTTGCACAATTTGGAAATTTCTAGTGGTGTTTAAAAGAACAGGCTTCCTCGCTCTCAGAAGCCAAACCTCAGCAACACCCAACTCTGCACCACTCCGTGTCAGCAAAAGTACAGATACAGACTCCTCGACCTTACCATGTGATGGGAGCTGTGGGTCTGAATCCCTTCAATTTGTAACTAAAAAAACCCAAAAGCTTCAGGCACATTACATTACAGTTTAGGGAAGACTGCTGGTGCTTCTCCTCTTGTTTATCTCTATTGCCAGCAAAGAGTGATGGCTGCTGCTGTCAACAGTAGGTGGGAGGATGTGGGGGTAGAGCAGGAGCATGCAGTGCTGGTATGTGGAGCACCTCTCCATAAGGCTGAACTAGAAAAGACTGACATCCTTATATTTAGGTTCTGACTAATTCTAGGCCTGCCAGAATATTCACTCTTTGGTCATAAGATTTCCCACTTTCCTACCTTCATTTTTTCATTAACCATTTAAATCTACTAATTCACCTCTTTTTTGTATTCATTTCCAGAGATCCGATCACAGCATCGGTCTCCAGCAACCACCTCCTCTCCTCTTATCTCCTCTGCTGAATTCTTGCTGCCTTGCCCGGAACTGGCTTGGAAAACCCCTGCTGCTTTTTTCACTCTCCTCAATTTTTAGCTCTTGAAATCTTCTGCACCTCGTTGCTATTCCCACAGCCAAGCTTCACCACTGCTATTTATACTCATCTCTGCTTCTCCCTGCTACATTAAGAGCTAACACTGAGGACCCCAAATCTAGAAGCCAAAACATCTGCATTCTGCTTTCCCAGATCATCTAGATCACCTTTACATCCACAACTGGACATCCTTTTCTTCTCGCTCCAGGTGACACAAATTATCACCAGATAATCACCTAAACACCATCTGCTGATAGCGGTGGAGAGCTGAGGTAGTCTGAGAGACTTGTAGGGGTAGACCCTGGTTGAATTCTCTATTGAGCTTTCAATTTGATGTGGCCAAGAACAGCAGCCTGCTGGCTCGTCTTCCTAAACACTTCTTAAAAGTCATTTACAAGATGCTAAGAACGTAAGTCTCCAATTTTTTTTTGACTGGTGGATGGGTAGATAGAGCCAAAACAACACTAGCAACGCAGCTCTTGCCCTTATGCAGAGCCAGCTTCTGACCTTTGACTAAAACAGGAGTTTTGTCAGAGAATAATTCCATGAAAGCAGAATTGGACCCCCAGCTGCAGCTCAACATGGAGAACTCAAACATTGCAGCAACAGAAAAGGAGTGAAAGACATAAACACACACACATGCACATATTCTTACTTGCTGTATTTGTCGTCATATTTGCAGATATAGCTAAGGTGAGCAGCAAAGGCTTCAACCGCCAATGGGCAGGGAATTTCTCCGCTTTTTCTCTTGATTATAACTCCTGCATCAATTAGAAACATAACCATTTTAAATCCATATCACAGGTCTAGCAATTAAAAGATACAGTTTCTTATACAGTTTATTGTCAAATAAACCTTATTGACAGTTTCTGCCCTAAAACTGGGAAGTTATCTGTAAGAGAAATGCTAATTTGATTTATTTTTTTTTCCATTGGTAGCACACTGAGTGAGTGAAAGGGGAAGAAAAGGGATCAGTTTTCAGTTGGCAATTAAAAGATGTTAGACACAAACACTTTTAACATACGCTCAGGAAAAAAAACACGTTGCCATAGTCCCACAGCAGCTCCCTACAGACTGTATTAGTCCCTCCTCTGTTGGGTCACAATCAGTTGTGGTCACCTCTAGAGCTGTGACTTGCTATTTTGTGCTTTCAGTTCTGAAGGGCCCAAATGAGTCATTTGATAAATCCTTTGCTTATCTCCACCCCGGGGACCCAAGAACAACATTATCTCCACTCCACTGGGTGCTAACTGACAAAAGAAAACACAGTAAGAAGGAGCCAAGGGGTTAAACCCAGTCCATGCAAGAAGTGATGCTGATGGGTGAGTTGAAGGCGCCACAACCACAGTAACTTTGAAATGAGAAGCAGCCGATTCGTGGGGAGCCAGAGCTCAGACATACACTTGGGTTGCTCAGTGGAGCTAAGCACACGTTACTCTGCCCGCGAGCGGTGCTCCCTGCCCTGCCTGGTCAGCTGGCTACGTAATTCAGCTCATCTCAGGGGATGATCAAACTGCCCATCGTACAGAGCTGTGGCAAGGTGACGAGTCCTGGGCAGTTACAGATACCTACCAACCACTCCACACAGACAAAGATGTGGTGCCTAGAGCAGGTTACTCCACAAACAGGCCCGTGCATCTTTGACCTGGCCTTCTCCAACACTAAGGTGTATTTATGAGTCAAACGCTCTCCCAAGAAACTCCTCCAGCTCTTCTTTGATTTATTTCTCCTGTCCTCAGTGTTTTCCCTGTCTAGGGGAAGCTCCTTCTAGGAGGGAAGAATGAGTAAAATAAACTTACAGTACAGGAGTATGTTCCCTAACTGGGAGACTTTATGTCCCCACAGAGTGGGAAGGTCACCTTTCCAGGGTACAGACCACCTCTTGCTCCGTGTCTATGGCAGACATCCCTTCTCTTTCCCAGGCTCAACAGTATTTTCTCCAGGTCTAGAGAAGCACAGGCTTGGTTGCATCCTTTCACAGCATTGTTTCAGTACAGGTACAATTCTGGGTTTTCTCACTTCTCAAGCCTTCACTCACATTGCTTTCCTTCTACCAACTCTTTTACAACCCTCCCTAAAATGCTCCTCACGTTTTCATTACAGACTTCACCATTCCATTCCTTCAGCTGGAAGTCTCATTCCATCCATTATCTCTGTCAAGCCCCCTGTGCTGTCCTAGCTGGCCCACTCTATTTTGGAGCAAGACTTATGACACATACTAAATGTCATGTTATAGCTGAGCCATGCAGCAATTTATTTGGGGGTCTTTAAAGTCTGCTTTTTCAAGAATCCAAAATGATATCACCTCTAAATTGTTCAACACCCTCTCCTTTCACCTCTGCCGCACCAATCTGGGTGTAAAATTACCCCAAGGAGAGGACAAAACCCCACAATCTAATAAATAAATCCTTTGTTACATTCACGCATTTATTATGCTGCTTTTTTGGGGCCTTTTATGGAGTCCTACAAAAATCTGGCCAGCATGAGGTAAGAGGGAGGATATACCACCATCATGAGCCATCAGTGCTGCAGATCACTTGCCATCCCATCTAGGCAGGTCAGGAAAGGTTAAGTATGTTCCTGGTGCCAGTGTTTTACAAAAAACCCTCTTCTTTCTCCTCTTGCTCGCCTCTTCTCTTTCTTCCCCCTCTCTTAGTTTGGAGGATTTATATTTCCTTTGTAATTCGCTTTGTATTCACAATTCTTAAACAAATGCATTGCCGTGGCAGCTACAGGGGTACCAATATATACCCTCTCGCTTTTTATTATATTCCACGTAACGTTTCTGTTTTGAGAATATAAAAAGCTTCACAGGCACATCACTTTTATAGCCTTTCCTAGGTTTGTTTCACAGGCACAGGCCACCTCTCCAGGGAAGACAACTGCCGGAGCTCGGCTGCTCCTAGCTGCAGGTCTCTGTGGCAAGCGGTCCCAAGCCAGCTGACTCACCCACGCATCTGATGAGATATTTCCCCTCCTGGTCCTCCCCCAGCACCGCCGTGTTCCCAGCCCTGGCAGCACTCCAGGGAACACAGCACCTGCGCTGCAGCCGCAGCCTGCCTTCGCCAGCATGCTGGGTGGGTGCCGGCTGCTGGGCTCCAGGCTGCCACCACGGGCAGGCATCTGCTTATGGGTTTGGGGTTTTAATTATTTTTAATTTCAAGTTTTTAAGCTGTAAGCTCATCAAGCAAAGCCTGGAAAATACTACCGCAAAGGAAACAAGCAGAAAGACAAAAGGTGTACATATATTTGTTTCCTCAAAGCACTTATTCTCAGTCAACCTGTGATTTTAGGAGCTAGAACCATGTCCATAAAAAACGGAGGCTCAGGAATACCACCACTTGCATCCACCTTGGCAAACACCGAGATGGCATAACATAACAGAGGGTGCACTGCATGTACCGAGTGCTATATGGCTTTTTATCAGGGCTTAGATTTCTTACAGTTTTAATCAGAATTGCAGGCACTCAGCATTCTACAAGATCTAATATTCAAGGTCTTCCCATTGGAGTCCTCCAGTCCCATCCCCTCTCTCACCATACTTGAACATTCCCTGAATGAGGTCTCGCAAAGTTTTTCTCAGGATTCAGGAATTTCAGGAAACTAGACAGTCACCAGACACCCCTCACTCCAGCTTCTCCTGAGCTAAGAGCCACACAGGGTCTTACACAACTGCTTCATGCAATTGCGATGCCACCACACCATCCCCCACTTCTCACAAGTCACTTGTGAGGTGCCAGCATGACATCTGCGGCTCTTTAGTCCTTGTGTATGTGTCCTGAGCTTTGTTTTCTATCCTTAGCTATTATCTGTTTAGTTTTTAAGTAGAGCTGGTCTGAGGAGCAGCTGTGAAAGCTCTTCTTGGAAAAAAAGCTAATTCATCTTGGGCTCAACAAGTTTTTGCTAAAGATGTCATTCTAGTCACCCTGCTGAGCAGCAAGTGAGGTTGCTGCCTGCTCCATTCTCCTTCATATGAAACACAGAAAACATTGTAGTTATTTCTAGAATGCAGTAACAGAGATGCTGGGAAAATGGGCACCAGATCTAGAGTGGAAAAACAAAAATGCAGCCTTGTCCCACAGATGGGGAGGTTTGGGCCAGCACATACTTCACCTGCTTCAGAACAAAGGTTACTTTAGTCTCTGGGGGTTTCAATCTCTCTTAGCATCTCAGTTCTTATGTAATACAAGGACAAGGAAAAATTAAACTTAAGCTAAAGCTTAAGGGAAATTAAAAACCCCACTGAAGTTTGTTCTAGGCAGAAGCTTCATACTTGATAGTAGAGTAAGCAGAGTAATTTTTGCAAGACTAAAGGAAGAGGACTCATCCTTTACACCTGAGATGATGTATTATGACACATCGGTTCAAAACATCCATAAGAAATAACCTGCTGCATCTAAGAATAGTATTCATAGATCAGCTCTGACAAGTGTACTGCCCTCCTGGTGCCTCTGGCTTGGTTGGCATTTGCATTCCAAGTACAGGCAAGATTTACCTTCTCAAATTGCCTTTAAATTGCAATAAATAGCTCATTATTAGCTACACCCACCTCTTTTCTCATCCTAAATTTTGTTTTGACCATCTCTTGCCTTCTGTTTTTAAGGTTCCCTTCAGGGCCTCCTCCACCCTGCCAACATTCACACTCAACCAAGCACAAACACGCACCATGTGTCCGGCGATCCCACTGACGTCAGCCTCTGTCCAACTACCCCGCGTAGGTTTTATTTCCCTTTGTCCCTACTTCCTCTCCCGTTGAACACACGTGCTCAGCAGGTCTGTGCTACAGGTCTGCCTCAAGGAGCACGGATTCCTCTTCTTCCTCCTCCTCTACGTTTACATGCCTTAGGGGAGACTTTGGTGGTCCAGCTCCAAGTTGGTTTAAACTAGCTTTGCTGCACTGACTTGAGAGATGCCAAATTAGAGGCAGGCAATCTGGTCTCCTGCCTTCCTACCGAGTCTCCATCTGTTCCCAGCTCTGCACTAGAGACTCTCTTCCTCCCAGCACCACTCTTTAAAAAGCCAGCCTTTGTTTTCTGCTCTGATTCACTGTGAACTATGTCAACTGTCCCAGCCAGCATTTGGTGAGCAATGTGCCGGGTACGTCTTGCCCATCACACGCGCAAGTCCAAATCAGTGGATGTTAAACTACCTCACACACACAACCTACAATCCCACCTTTGCCAAAACAGACCCAAGGTCAATCACAAGCACAACAGCTCGCACCCCCATGTGCTGCTTCTAAAGGATGCTGCCAGCGCAGAGTATGCTTTTGCTCCCTCTTTCAACAAGGTGGTTAACAGTGATGTTTACAAACAGGGTATTTTTCTAGTACTATTTATGAATTATAACCAAATGCTCTGTGCTAGCCTGTAAAAAACAGGTGACATGCAGTGATAACTCTTGTCGGGTTAGTGCAGCTGAATAATCTGAAGACAGCAGAGCGCACGAGAAAACAGCACAAATCCTAACTGTGAAAGCCCCTCATGGGAAGCAACACTGCATTTCAGCAGGGTCCCCAAAGTGTCTTATTTCCTTCATGTACATATTTTCAGCATTTGTGCTGAGACAACAGTCCACTTGAGTCACCAAGTCCTCTGCAGGGGTGCCCAGCAGAATTCCTTGGCATCAGCCACGCTTTGCTAAGGTAATGAGCCTTCTGGCAAGGCACTGACCAACACAAAAAGTCAACTTCTCACCATACAGTAGCTCAGGGCCTTAACTTTGCTTCTGTAGCCTGTTCACACATGTGAGAGTCACTCAGGATTCAGAACATGAGTATACAAGATGCCTTCGATTTGGTGGCTTTACATTTAAAGGTTTAGGTTATTCTTATTTGTCTTAGGCAGTTATACATAAATCCAAATAATAAAAATGAAAAGAAATTGAAACAATATTTTCACTCAAAGACAGATCTCAAAAGTTGGCTATCATATTGTATCTTACAGAAGTTTCCAAACGTTCTTAAAACCATCTGTATACTTACAAAAAAAGAAAAGATATTAGTATCAAGAAATTCTTTGCAATTATTGGAACTATCCAAGTTATCTATTTTGGTGTCTTTTCATCAACTGCTAAAATCAATTCAACACACACCAGGAGGCCTTAATCATATTTACTTCTGGCAAAAAGACATTTGTTTATGACTAAGTTTTTACTGGATAAGATAAATCAATTTTAGGATCTGCTCAGAGATCTAAGTACATTATGACATTTATTATTCTGTAGTAGCAATCCTACAAGATGCTTTGCAAATGGGGCTAGTATAGTGCTATGAAACAAACATCTTCCCTTCTCTGACCATCAGCAAAGATATAATCTTTATATTTGAAAGGATACTGCCTCCAACAGCTCAGGCAAAGGAGGCTACATTAGCAGTAGGCTTTTAACCTTTTGCGAAAAAAGAATAGCTGTAGGAAGATGCAAAAGGGAAATAATCACAACTGCTACCATTGATCTGGGATGTTATGATGATCAAGATCTTTGTCTAGGCTTATTAGCAAACTCAGTGACTCATTTTGCCTTGTCACATAAAGCATGTGAAGTTTTGAGATGAGCAGTAGGAATATTGCTTACCTTGTTGAACCGGTGAATAGGCGTTGGTCAAAAACCGAAAGTGCCCTTTATTGTACCAGCAGATCAAGGACATGTTTCCCTTCATTCTTATTCTGTACTGTCCTCTGGACTGGGGAGTTTCAGGGTTGTTCAGCATGGATGGAGGTAGGCCTGTGCAGTCACTCTTCCTCGTGCTCAGCAACCCACAGCAGTAAATCTCTGCATGTGAACAAAACCATTTCTTATCAGCAAGCCACTGCATGAACCCAAAAAACAAGGAGTAAGTCTGAATGACCTGACTAGAGAAAAAACTTGTCCTAGAACTTTGTAGTCCAACAGATCTGTTAGCCAGCTAACTGGCTTTCTCCTGTAATACTAAAGATTTGTGTTGTACTTGTCTCTGGAAACTGAGGCAAGTGCAGAAAGTCTGATGAAATGTATTGACACCTCCTGCACAGGCATGATGAAATGACATGATGAAGAAGAATTCAGGGTATCTTCCCAACAATAACATCTATAATCTGTGCAATAGTCTTCACAACATGTTTAAAACTGGACTGAAAAAAGCCCCAGTGGTGATATATATTATGGAAAAAATCAGAATTTATGATCCAAGATAGTCTTTGACGTTTAAGTAAGAGAATAAATTGTGGAGGGAGCAGGGAGATAGGGAAAGCCATAGCATCTTAGATGTTAACTGAAATAAATTCTCCTACTTGACTCCCGACACACTTTTAATCACAATATACATAGCTGACAAACTGGCTCAATCTACTGCTTCACTGTGCTGCCCAGCTCTTCATTTTTAGCTGACTACTCTTTGCATCTGCATCATCTGGCTTATTAAGGAAATGCTGCTTAAGCAATTAAGAACCACTGAAATCACTGGTTGATTTATAAAAACGCATGTGCCAGAAGAATGGAGAAGATGGAAATACAAGTTCAATGAAAACTGAATTTAGAAAAAGGAGATAAAGCAGAGTGCCCCAGCTGAGTAAGCACTGATCTTGTCCAGCACAGACATCAGACGCTCCACAGGTGACATTCTGCTGCTCACAGCCTCTTGGCCTTTTGAGATGTGAAAGAAGCAAAGACTAAAATCTAACACCACAAAACACATCTCAGTGAAGCCACAAACAAGATTTGGAAACAACCTTAACAACAATACTTGAATATGTCATAAGGCTGTGAAATAATAACAGCTTGTTTCTATTACTCCAAGAGAAGCAGATCTTCTTGATCAAATTCATTGAATTCAAGGAAATCTTGGATGGAAATTTCCTCAGCGTCCCTAGGTTTTGTATTAACCCACCTCAGTGGAAAAAAGCAATGGGCATGGAAGCAGGTGACATCTGTGCACATCTTTCATATGGCAGCAGAGGCTTGTAGTAGTTTAAAGCTCATCTGTCAACTAAGTCTGCTTGATCAAAGTTTTCATTGTGCTGAATTTTGCAAGTTGGATAACTGGCTACCCTTACAGGGGAAATGCTAAGTCAGACTACAGCGTCTGGCTTCCCCTGAGCACGTTTCCTCTCTTCCTGGGCTTCCATTTATGTGGCCTTTCTGCCTCTGTCTGGAATGAACTAAGCCCCTGAGTGCAGGTGCAGCCTTTGTCCATGGTTCATATAGTGCTGAGCGCTCCCCCAACAGCTCACAGATACTATAGGAATACTAATATAATAATTGGTAATACTCATGAATTGTTTCAGTTGCTGTGGGCAGGTCTACAAGGAGTGAAGGCTCTTCCATCAGAAGTGTAAGGCACTCATGTCAGAAGAAAGTCAACCAACACACCAAGAGGGCAACTTCACTCTAAAAGTGGAAATCTGCACTCCATCGATTATTCCTAACAAGTAAATCAGTCCCTGGAAATCCATAAGTTCCTTCCACAAAAGACAACAAGAAAAGCCTGATGGCAACAGGCTTACAATCAATATAGGAGCAACTGCACCTCCAGTGGAAGGCTTTATTTTTTTTTTTAATTTCTTGTCTTGCTAAAAGGTACACAGGTCATGTACCTGCAAACTCACATTAACACAGGAAACTTTTAGAAAGCTTTCTTCTAGCCAATATTAAGATATTTCTGCTCTGATAACAAGCAAGCCTGAGAAGAATTTCCTTAGCTGCCAAAAGTTTATGACTCACTGAAGGGTGATACTCTCTCCAGGAGACTGCAACGGTGTAAAACCAAGCTAATAACTACATTATTCTGCTAGAGCTTCAAAATAGCAACAGCCATCTCTGAGATCCCATAATAATTAATTGTAGCCTTTTCTTTCAGCTCAGGCAGTAAGCCTGCAGGAAGCTTCCAGCAGATGTTTCACTCCTTATACAGAATAACGGGAACCATTTCCTCTCTCAGGAACACACTGTGTAACCTTCCTGCTACGTAGCCTAGAAAAGTGCAGCACTTCTGCAGATTTACTAGCGTCTCTCATCATGGATGACACCCTTAATCTGTAGAGTTTTTTAAAACCGCCCAGTTACTATAGCAATAGAAGCAATAAAAATTATGCCCATCTGGCTCAATGAAGTTTTTGTGTATAATTAAATCAGAATCACAAGTGTTTGCCACATACACAGGAGTCAGTGGAGATAGGCCGTCCTCCCCATCGTTAAGATCATCTTAAGTTAAGTTAAGGTCATCTTAAACTGTAACTGCAATATAAATGCATATACCTAAACTAGATTAGCAAAGAGGAGGAAACGTGATGTAGTCACGCAGGATTTATTCCCAGGGTCTCCAGGCCCTGGAGAGCTCGTGCTGAAGCCTGCTTCACCACAACCTTCATTAGTATCATTTGCAAAGGCAGCCAGGCTCAAGCTAGTTCAGGCAAAAAACCCACATTCTGCAATCATTTATCCTTGCACGCAACGCTGGGTCAAATCAGGGCTAGAGCAGCTGGGGGGGCTGTTGTGGGCAGGAGCTGAGAGCTTTAGTCCATGTGCTGGAGCTGCAGGATCCTGCAAAGCTTGTGGGAGTGCCATGGTCACCCAGGCTGGCAACTCCTGCAGCTTTGCCAACCCCAACCACTCTGTGGGGCAGAGCCAGCTGCTCCTGCTGGCTCAGAAAGGGCAAAAGAGGCTTTCAGGGATCATATGTTTAAGGGAAGCATGGGACAAGGGGCTTTAGGAGGTGCTGTCCTTTGCAATAACACTAAAGCTTAGAGGGGGAAAAAGGGATGTGCACTATGAATGAATGTCACAGCAAATAATGACAGCTGTCTGCTTGCAGAACAGAGAATTTGGGGCACTTCAGTGCAGGTTTCCACCTTTATTCAGAGGCCAGAGAAAGAAATGCTTCGCATGTCCCCGAAAAATAAAAAAGAGGTCTATTCACGGTTTTGATTTTGAAGAAGATCAAAGTGCCCTGTGTTATCTTCTGAAATTTTCTCAGCTCCTGGTATCTTCATAGATCTTAGAATTATGTTTGCTGGCATCCCTTTATATTACTAGTCACATATCTACTGTGGTACAGTGAAAGCACTACACAGCAGGCTTTCAATAAACACCGTGGGTTTTGCAGTAATGCATGTGTGGGTTTGGGTTAGGAAAAGCAAATGACAGCTAAGGTTCCACAAAAATCTTCATAGGATCACGGGGTCCTATGTATTAAAGGATAATTCAGGTTGGAAGGCAACTTGGGAGGTCTCTAGTCCCATCCCCTGCTCAGAGCAGGGTCAGCACTGAGGTCAGACAACACTTCTCAGGGCTTTATCTTGTCTGGGCTTGAAAACCTCCAAGGACAGAGACTGCACAACCTGCCTGGGCATCCTGCTCCACTGCCCTCAGGAAAAACCTTACCTCTAGTCTGAACTAATTCTTTTGTTTCAGCTTGTGTCTGCTGTTTTTCATCCTTCCATGACGCACCACTAGGAAAAACAAGCTCCATTTTCTCGATAACCTCCTTAGGGTAGTGTAAGGCTACTGTTGGGTCCCCCCGAAGACTTCTCAGGCTGAACAAGCACAGCTCCCTCACCATAGCGAAGCACGTGGTCCAGCCCTGGTCAAGTTGGTGGCCCTCTGATGAACTTACTCCAGTTTAGCACTGCCCTTCTTGTACTAGGGGGCATGTTGCCCAACACTGCACTTAGTATAGTAGGAGGCAACAATCACCTCCCTCAGGCTACACTCCTGTTAACACAGCCCAGGATAGTGCTGACCATCTTTGCTCAGCCAGGGCATGGTGCTAACTCATGCCCAACTCGCTGGCTACCAAGACCCCAGGTGCTTTTCATCAAGAATTTTGAAAGGAACTAATACATTTTTACTGGGTGCCTCTTTCTAGATTTTCCAGAATTCTCTTTAGTTCCCTTAAAGGTCAGTTTAGGTTCCCAAAGAGTTTAGTTTCTAAACATTAGCTTATTTAAATCTTCCCCATTTCTCTGTTGATAGTTATAAAAAAAAACAAACAACCCCAAACAATGTAAAGCAGTTAAGATCAGTACCAATTTCTTTTTATTTTCAGTTCTCAATGGGATCTTTCTACCACTGATCCTGCTCTAGCTCAGAAACTCAGTTGTCTTGAACAAGAAAAATAAATTCATCAGTTTAAGAACAGGTCTTGAACTGTCACAAGCATCAAAGTATAGATGCTTTTCATCAGGCTCTCATGACACTTCTTGGTCATGGTGTGGACCTGTTTGGATTTATCTGGCTAAGCCACATACCACAAAAAGCATTAAGGTCATTGCTGAGGGTGATTGTGTGGTACATTAGGAGAGATGTCTCTGCTGAGTCCAGGCTCCTCTGCCTGCCTCTCCCCAAATGCACTGCCAATGCAGTAGGATCCCAGCAGGTACTGGCAATACATCAGCTGCTTTGCAGTAGAGTCAGTAACACCACCTCCTCCCGGACTCCTACTGACTTCACCACTGCTTGACATCTCTAGAATCTCACCTCTCCCAGTCTCTCATAGTCCTTCCAGTTCAACATTCCCCTGAAAAACCTTTGAGCTAGCCCCTAGTAACTCATGGCAAATGCAGACAATGCCAAGACCTTATTAAACAGAAATATTTTCACATTCTCCCCATGACCCTCTCTATACAGGATGGCACACTATTTTGCAAAGCCAATAAACCTGCTATCTTGGTGTCCACCCCACCCACGCACCCCACAGCTTCACCCCTAGGAAGCTGACAGCATGTACCAGATCTGAAATTTAATTTTGGAAGCAGCTGTCAAATATCATAAAATGTCTCATGAAGCCAAACAACAACTCATGAAACAAACTGAAATCTCAGTATAGCATTAGCATATTTGATCAGATAGTAAGTCAAAATTACATGCTTTAAAAAGACATCAGCAAATTTGCTACCTGCTAGAAACTCTTAATTTAAATGATCTCTTCAGTGTAAAGCCCGTGAATAATTCACCCCTGCGAACAATCTGAATTATCTTTAAGCAATAAACACTGAACTGGTTTAGTAGCCATGCATTTTTTTCACCAGGGTTATGGTCCAACTGTGTCATGCCATATCGTCTTTATCCTTCCCTAGTAGGGCATAAAGGGTATGACTCAGCAGTCAAGTTTTTGTCTGTCAGTCGACACATTTAAACCTAAGACACCTCAGGTACTAGGAATATGTGAGTTCTCTGCATTTTTTTTGAACCCACATTTTCCTCATTGCTTTGGAAGTCTTAAAAATGTAATACTTATAATCAGCTGTGAATTCACTAAAGAACAGTCTGCTCAGAGGAAAAATTCCAGTGCACTATAAATATGCTTGACTTCTTTCCTATTTGGTTATTTGCAGTGTTTGGGAAAACGTGACTTTTGTGAGAATATGCTGCTATTCCACTGTGCTCTGTGAGCTTCCAGCTTACCTGGAATAACGTAGGAGCAAAGTCCTGCACGGAGCTCAACAGAGACAGCCCTCAGTGCCAGCACAGTCTGAAGTGCTCAGCTACAGCACTGGTGCAGCTCATTGGCATTCTAATTTTAAATGAGAATCAACATACTGTCTCAATTCCCAGTTTTTCCCCCTGCTTTGGGCCAAGTGTCATCAATATAATGCTGTAAGCAGGTTTAATTTTCTGCAATGCCAAAAAACATGCCCAAAGCAAAACTCAGTCATCGGTGGTGTGCTGAGAAGGGAAACGGCCCTGTAGCCTCCCCATACATGACGCACAGTGGCAGCCTCCAGCCTTACTGATGTGAAGGATCCATTCTGTGCACCCCGACTCTGAAAGGCCAGGCTGACTGAAGGATGAGCCAAGCGTTACATTGAGATGACTTGTAACTGACTGTCAGGAGTGCAGGAGCCTGTAAATTAAGGGGAGTCACAAGCCCCCAGCATTTCTGAAAGCAAAGTAACATGTGGCTTTTCCACACCCAAGGTGAGGGGGTGTTTGAGAGAGAGGACAACCTGGGATTACCCTCTGCACTAGCAAGAAACTGGCTGGGAGAGCCATATTGATGGATGTTCTGCTGGCAGGTGTGCTTTTGCTAATGTAGGGTTTATTATGCTTTCAAAAGTAAGAACTGTCCTGCCAAGGCACATTGATACCAGCAAAAAAACCCTGAAACTGTGCTAGGGCTTTTGCAATGTCATAAAATGTCATCTAGAGAAGTCTCGTCTTTAACAGATATTAAACCTGCAAGGACTTCTAAGGCACACCTTTAAGGATTCATCGCCTTCCTGGTCTTTCATAACAGGAACAGAAAAATCACAGGCAGCTAGGAAATCCTTGGTAAGTCCCCCAGGCCATACAGGAGATTAGTCCTCACATTTCTAAGGCAAAGAACACAAGCAAGGGCTTTAAATGACCTTATTTATGATGTTTTTACATCCTTATTTTGAACTTTAAGAAGATTTACAGAGCAACTTAGAAAGTCCTCTCTGTATAGTACCTTTTAATGAATAAGAACTTTTGTTAGAGATGACCAACTTATCTATACAAGGAACTGAAATATCAGTGTAGCCTTTTGGGGTTTTTGTTTTTTTAATCCGGTGGCAGAAGGCCCCTAGGTCATCATTAAAACCCAGTGAGTCACCCAATACACACCTTGCTTCTCAAATTCTTCAAAGAGATTCAGGCTGGTAATGCTTGGGCCAGTGAAGATGATGTAGTTCTTCCCAGCGGCGTTCTGACAAAGGCTTTTGGCCACCATACTGTGAAGCTGTGGTTTGTTCTTCAAAGCATCCAGCCCGTCAGCACCACTCCCTTCTTTGAGATGGACATAAATCTTAAATGAGAAATGGTAAGAAAGTCCGGTTATAAGGAATCCAGCGGGAGCAGATGCAATTGCTAACATACCTGCTCAGCTCAACTGGAGACAAGCTGAGAATCAAGGCAGCAGATACCTTTTATAAACTGCTAATTAATCTAAAGTCCCTTTCAAGAGGCTGTTGCCTTAAAACCACCTCAGGTTAGCTGGCACAGCTACTGATAAATACAGCGTCCTTTGCCTCAGCTTAAGGGCTTCCTGAGGTTCTTGTCACTGTTGTGCAGTTTGAAGATTGTTTGCTTGGCAGGAAAAGACTCTAGTCATAACTGAGATTATGTGTTCTACTGAATCAGCACAGGCTTCAGTGCTGCCAGCAAAAGGAGAGCATGGGAACTTCAGTTTCAAGAAAGGCTACTACGAGATGACCAGAAGGAAACGGCCCAGTAGCTTCACTGCAGCAACATTCTGATTTATTTCTGCTGGCAGAAATTTATTTTTTTATTTATTTATTAGGCTGCAATGCAAGTGTGTGTGCACCCCCCGTAAATGAGAGGAGCCAGCAATACACATACCCAACCAGTCAGAACATCCTCATCAAACTCCCCAGGCACAGCACTAATTCTTAGATCCTTTACTTAGATCATGAATTGGAGACAACCCACCAAACCAGACTGACCCAGGAATATGCTGCTGCAAACGGGGAAATGCCTGGCACATTCGTAGCAGGCTGCAGTAGCTTTAGCGTGTTATCTCGCTACAGCGCAGTCCACATCGCTATGCATTTCAAGAGAGCTGTCACCGTCATCTGTAGGTGGACATACACGTTTGTGTTAAGAGCACAGGAACTTTTATCCCTTAGTAACGTGACTACAATTAACAACACAGTCCCACCAACTGAAAGAGCACTGAAGTAAAGCTGCTGCTTCATTCCTACAAGTGATCCCTCTAGAAGAGGAGTCTTCTGTGTTGTCATGCAGAAGGACAAAACACAGAACCCTTCCTTTTGTACACAAGCCTTCAATTTTATTTCGCTGACAGTATGTTACAAGCATAACTTTCACCAAAGTTGAACACCTCTTAAAACCAGCTAGGCATCTGACCTTCATCTTTTTCCAAAAGTCAGCAGAAATAACCTGCTGGAAAAAGAAATGAGAAGCAGCAGACACTGTGCTCAGTCACTCAAACAGTACTGTAACACCATGGAACTTGCAAAGATTTAGAAGCACACACAAATGCAAATTTTCTGAAAAATTTGCCCAGGCCTGCCTTTGCAACTTTGGCTCTGGAATACTCGGATCTTGTCGGAATTCCAGAAAATTTTACCCACCAGGGAAAAAGCTGAAAACTGCCCAGTATCTAGGGGCAGGGAAAAGGAATTTTGCCTTCTTTACTGGAGTGATGTATCCACAACAAGCTTTTGTTAAACTTGCTTGAGACCTCAACCATCCAGAACATGCAGCATTGCTTTCCTGTATATGCATCTGTTTCTCTTACCAGCACACTCCTTCATGAAGGAAAGTTCATTACAATGCTCAGAGAACAAAAATGATCACGCTTGCAGTAGTGTTCCCAGTAGTTTATATCTCAATGATCTTAGAAAGGAACAAAATTCAATTAAACAGCTTCTCCCTATTTTAGATGGCGTATCTCCCAGCACTGGTATTCTAGACATACTGATGTAATATTCCCTAGCAATTCATGCACCGTGGAACAGCCCCCAGAGGAGTGTGTTATGTATAAAATCTCTGAGAAATGAGACTTAATTTGTATTTTAAAGTAATTGACGTGCTAAAGCACAAAGTTGGTGCAAGGACAAATGCACACTAATTTCAAAAAGAAGCACAGCATATATTAAAAGGCAGTCTTCAATATCCATTATTTAAGGGTTTTTTTTAAAAAAAATAAATAAATCCCTCTTTTGGTAGAAACAGTTTCCAAATGAGAACAAAGGCAGGAAATGTTTGCAGACTCCCTGATCGTGCTCCACTCACTTCTGAAAGCTGTCAAATTTGTGCTTTCCCCAATGCTAAGGCTGAGGACTAGCTAATTATGATAAGTCATTTAGGTTATTAATCAGGGCTCCAGAGAACAGCTTAACAGTGAAATGCCTACAAAGGGCAGACTGTTCCAAATTTACAGCAAAGCCATTTTATGATTATTGGCATCAAAATTAGGATTAGGTTACTAGTATGCCAGCACAGAGACCACACATCAAGCTCTTAAAATCTACAGACAAGGCAGTGGAGACAGAAGATGTAGACAGATTAGTTTGACCTTGGATTAACAGTTGAGATGAAAACAAAGCAGGAATCTCTTAAGTCTATAAAAATGTCCTACACCTTCCCTCCCCTATTGTGGTAAGCCTTAGCCAACCAAGTCTCTCCTGCTCCATGCTCATTTCGTGCTCCTTGTAGGGTACCAGCCCTCCAAGGGACGAGACAGTCTGCTGTCACTGCTGGTGTGCAAATGGATCCCTCACTGTGGGTTGGTTTGGGTCTGCAAGCAGTTACTTTGAAGAGCAGGCCCACCATGCAACTGTCCACTGAGGTACCACTATTTTCATGCTGGGATACCACAGATTCTATAGGTTTTGTTCCCTGTGCACCTGGCAGCCTTCCTTTGCACCCTCCTCTATTTTGAGGGTCTTTGTAATGGCCACCTTGTGATTCTCATCCCTCCTTGCTCTGTCCACCTCCGCAGTGCCCTTTAATCAAACATCCATACCCACTGCTGAACTTTTCCTCCTCCTCCAATGTCAAATTTATCCCCCTTTTTTCTCCTGGGGCATCTCCTTGCCTATCCAAGCACAGCCTTTGTTCTTGGCACAATTTTTCTTGTTTTGGAAAAGCAACATTCAAAGCTTCGGCATGCTCAAGCAGCTCTGTTGGGAAGATGGGTGACGGCAGCATCATGTTAGAAGGCATAAAGGCTGCTGTGAAACAGCAGCTGGTACAGACAACAGGCAAAGGCATAGCTTCAAATATCCTTCAGGTGCCTAGGATCCCATATGGACTTTATTTTCCTGCTCCACATCCTCTCATCCAGCTTATTTCATTCTACCTCAAATCATTAAGATCCTGCCCTACTGAAGCCCACAGCATTCCCTCCCATTCTGTAATACATTACAAGTGGTATTTAACAGTTAGCAGTCTGTAGAAAAAGCACAGAACTGTCAGAAACCGGCTGCAAGACCTTCACAGGCACAGCCAGAAGCAGAACCCCCCAAAATGCTTGTTAAACCATTCACCAGAGTTTCTGGGTTCCCCTGTGACAGCATCAAAGCTTTGTGTCCTTTCCATGTGCTCCAACAGCCAACTGTCACCTGAAGTACAGGCTCGACAACTGTTGCTGGACAACAGATGGAGATGTTGACAGCAACATCCTCTGCTTCTGCAGGTGGCAGACAAAGCAATGCTTCTTGAATAGCTGCAGAAATCACTTTCACTGTGTATCTTTTTTTAGTGACTACTGATCCATTCGACCTACAGAACCAAATGGGATAACTTCTACAGATGTGACACCACCTTAGCAGACACCATGCCTTAGGAGGCAGCTACAGGCTGAAGCTCTTTACCCTGCAGTGCTGGGACAGAAATGGAGCTTCTCTAATCATCCCTCAATTATTTGTTTCTTATCAGAAATACATTCAGTTCCACCATCTCTCTATCTACCACAGCCCTAATGCACCAGATACTTTCAATCCAAAATGTTTTAATCCTGGTGCACAATACCAGCTCTCTCTTCTCACACAGTTTGACTCATCCCTCAAACCCTCCTCTCTTCTGCCTTCAGTCTCCATGCAGCTTGCTAACAGTCCCTTCCCTTTAAAAGTCTGACAGTAAGAAAAGACCTTCACAGCCTCTGGCTCATCTTTCCTTCCACCTACAATGGCTTCTGCCTGCTCCCATCACAAACACAGAAGTAGGTATCAGTCAAGATGCCGGAATGCCTGAGTGACAAGGTATGGGTGAAGACTGTGCTGAGCTCTTCCAAATCAACAACAAGAGTTAAAACTGTTCTGGCAAGACTGTTTGCCTGCACAGAAGCAATCAGAAAAGACATCACATTTCTGAGCAGGAGATTTCATGTGTTGACAGATGAGAGGCAAGTCAATCACCCGTTGTTCAGAAACTCAAACCAGGTATGTTTGGCTACAGAGGCAGACTGCTGGAAGAGAGTGCTACCAGAGGAAGGAAGGTCTCCAAGTAGATATCTATGCTACAAGCCAACAGGATTTTTTTTCCTTGCTCTGTGCTAGCAATTTGTTCTATGGAAAATGGAAGGTTCATAATGTCTCCCTAGAAACTGAGTAAAAAAACTGAGCTCTTTGGAACAAAAGCTGCATCTTGACTGCACATTTAAGAGTGTCCTAGAAACTAAAATATTGGTGATTCTGCTCATATTCAAAGCTCAGATGGCAAACTGAAAGTGCCTGTGAATAGCACATCCCAAATACTCCACACTCATACATAATTGAAGCATCCCAGGGTACAAATCTTAAATGAAACAGATGACATTTGGAAGGGAAAAAAAAGTAGTAAAGGGGGAGGTAGTAATAAACAGAAGGAAGACTTCGAAAGCTGCATTGTACTAAATATCTCACAAAGGGCAGACCCTAAACAATCACAAGACAGAAGCCAAGTTTTTAGATGACACAGTTATAAAAGCAAGAGAACAAAGAAAGGTACTGTCAATACTTTTTTTGGATCCTAAATAGATATTGAAAAAATAACTTCATTTTTCTATAGGCTTTGCAGTCATATACCCAACTGCTCATCCTAGCACCACTCGCTAGATCCTGCCTCACTCTGTCTTCCCTCCTCATCCTATACCTCATCTCTAACTCCTGCCATTACCAATGCTGTTGGGAGATCCACCTCCAGTCTCACTCTAAACCTGCTGCAGCTCATATTCCCCCCTTCTTTAATGCCCTCTTTCCAGCCAGCTCTTAGGTCTAGCTCTTCCTCAGCAGCTCTCGGCACCACTGATGGTGCTCCTACCAAGGCCAGATCTTTTCATTTCTCTAAGCCTCTCTTCATTCTCTTCCTAGTCCTTTAAAGGCTACTTTCAAAATAGCATGCAAGGGACAGGCAGCTTTCCCAATCTGTTCCCAACTAGCTCTTGGGGTTCCCTACAAAGCTCTTTCCTTGGTCCCCCTCTCTTTTTCCTCTGCCTCCTATTCTGAGTGATTTCAATCTGCATTAACATACAGATCCAGCTAACATCTTTGTGCTGAATACTGGTAAATGTCTGTTTTGTCTGCATATGTTCTGCAAAGTTTCTAACAAGATCTTTGTGAGACTGGCCGAAAGATGCTGGTAGGGTTGACAATGCAAGCCCAATATGGCCTAAAATAAAGTTCTTTGTTTTCCTTTCCATGATATCCCTCCCCCACATGACTTTTTTTATCACTGAGGGCGCTACGACATCTTAACTCTATGGCAGACCAACAGCCTGTGGATTGCCAAATGCAGATCTCCCTCTGCAGCTTCTTCCAGGCCAGCCACAGATTCATTATCTGTAACACCTCCATGATAAAGAATTTCCAATTCTTCCAAATACCTAAGAACTTCCTGGCTCTGCTCTCAATTCCTGCTATCACCCTTCTTTCCTCTGGCCTTACTTAAATGTATCTTGACAACCAGACAGTGCTCTGCCCCAGAGATCGCTTGCCTAACCCTTTGCTTCGACTGTGTCAGCCTTCTGCCAGTTCCCTCTTCTTTCCAGCATCAGATGGACGTAGGGCTGGAAAACGGAGACAGACCTTTGTGTTTTGGCCTTCCCTATTGAGTTCTTCCTATACCTTTTCAGTATACTGATTCCTGCCTGTGTTTGCCCTGAGAAGCCAGGTATCTAACCAGTGATGCCAAAACAAGGCCACATTTGCTTCTTTCCATGTTGCCCTTCTCCTGCCTGATTGGAAACCATTGCTAACCTCTGCAAAGCTCTTTCATTTTGCTCTTCAATACCTTTCTTAGAAAGGATACAACCCCCATAATGCAACTGCTAATCTACGCATTGGTGCTGCTGCCTCTCAGTGCTGCTTCGCCAGGCTCCCTCTGTGTAACTGTGTAGTGGGTTTGCATGGCAAGGTTTTAGTAGGGGGTGGGGTGGGGGGTATAGGGGTGGCTTCTGTAAGATGGCAGAAGCTTCCCCCATGTCCAACGGAGCCAGCAAGCACCAAGATGGAACTGCTGCTGGCCAAGGCCAAGCTAATCAGTGACAGCGGTAGCGCCTCTGGGATAACATATTAAGAAGTGAGGAAAAAAATTCTGTGCCAGCAGAAGACAGGAGTGAGAATATGTGAGAGCAACAACTGTGCAGACACCAAGGTCAGTGGAGAAAGAGGGGCAGGAGGTGCTGGAGCAGAGATTCCCTTGCAGCCCATGGTGAAGCCCATGCTAAGGCAGGCTGTCCCCTTCATCCCATGAAGATCCACAGCAGAGCAGATCCCCACCTGCAGCCCATAGAGGACCCCACACCGAAGCAGGGGAATGCCCGAAGGAGGCTGTGACCATGTGGGAAGCCTGTGCTGGAGCAGGTCTGCTGGCAGGACCTGTGACCCCACGTGGAAGGGAGCCCAGGCTGGAGCAGGTTTGCTGGATGGGCTTGTGACCCCATGGGAGGGACCCGCGCTGGAGCAGTTCATGAAGAACTGCAGCCCCTGGGAAGGACTCATGTCAGAGATGTTCATGGAGAACCGCCTCCTGTGGGAAGCACCCCACACTGGAGTGGGGGAAGGGTGTGAGGAGGAAGGAGCAGCAGAGACAACATGAACTGACCACAACTCCCATTCCCCATCCCCCTGTGCCACTCATGGGGAGGAGGGAGAGAAATCCGGAATTAAGCCCAGGAAGAAGGGAGGGGTGGGGGGGAAGGTGCTATTTCTGATTTCAATGGTAATACATTAAACTAATTTCCTCAAGTTGAGTCCATTTTATTTTTTTTTTTTCACCTGTGATGGTAATTGCTGAATGATGTCCCTGTCCTTATCGCAACCCATGAGCCTTTCATGGTATGTTCTCTCCCCTGTCCAGTTGTGGACAGCAGTGACAAAGCAGTCTTGGTGGGCACGTGGCATCCAGTCAGGGCCAAACCACCATAAACTGGCAGCCCAGCTCAGGTCTGTGACGGAGGCCTCACGCTGATGCCACACAATTGCCCAACATCGGCTACATTTTTCTAAGAAAATTCCTGTTGAGCTGTGAGTGTGTAAGTGAGGATTTGTAAATGACAAGGTATACAAGTGACGCAAAGTAAGAAAAGTAAAAACTATCAGAGATGTTCTAACTGTTGAGGGGAAAACATATAGCAGCTCAAGGAGGAAAACACTTACATAAAAAGAGTATAAACCCAGAAGATGACAATTCAGTGATATCAAGGACTCAGGTCATTTCCAAGGAGCAACAAGGCTGATGACTGCCAGGTCTGTGGAGGCTCAGCGGGAGCAGGGAGCATACTGGTGCCTAGCAGTGTGTTGGTCTGCTGGGGGCATTAGCCAACAAATCCTGCTGTACACATCCTGCTGGCAGAGTCTGGGGGCAGCCGAAAGGTTGCCTAAACTAAAAGTGACTCACGGTGGGAGGCTTATGCCTCCATCTTGCATTTAGATGCTAAGCTTGCTAGGGCAGGGACTGGCTTTGTGTTCCGCCTACGGCACCCAGCACAAAAGGATGAGCTCAGTGAGGGCTGTTCCTATGGCAAAACCATGAAGTGAGGAAGAGAGGAGGCTCTGTGCTTTCAGACCCTTCCCCAGGCGGAGTTGCACTGAGTGAGAACAGCTGCAGAAAGGACACAATTACACAGGTAGTTTTATCATCAGAAATGCCAAACACTGCAGTCAAGAACTAAAAAATAACCTTAATTCCCACCCAAAAATAGACACTAGGACTGCGTGTACACTCTGGGAGATATCTTTGCATTAGGCCACATTTACATGTTTGCTTTCCCCTTTCATCTAGAAACACGGCAAGACTGTAAACTCTGTAGAAATGAATGGGGCTGGCCCATCACACATCTGCAAAACTATCTTCTCACTTAATACCAGTGAGTAAGAGGATAATTGACTTTTAATTGAGATCTGAGATTCTCAGATGCTGACAGTACAGAACTGCGTGCATTAAGAAGCCAGAGCCTGGTGGGAGACAGGGGAAGAAAGCAGATAGGATTTTCCAGCTGCCAGTGACTGAGAAACGAAGGCGATCAGATTTCCTGGGATCCCCTCCCAGCCAAAGCCTGACCTTGAGAACCTCCTCAAAGCAGCCGCTACATCTGTGCATTCCAGATGCAACTGTTCCAGCAACTGAGAAATTATCAGGGCACTGGTTAAAGAAACCCAAAGGCTCAAACTAATCTCTAAACAGAACTTAAAACCGGCTGAAACACCAACGTTTCCAAGCAGCTTTATTAAACAAATGCACAGATGGCGAACTCTTCTGCAACTCTGACCTTGAAAACAAAACTCACTCCAGGCTTATTTACCCCTCCCTTTCCCAGTGACCAAATGCACTTATGTGGTTTGTTGTGAGATTATAAATTCTTTGGGGCACCACCTCAGTTCCCCTAAATTCTGGAAGTAAGCTCTTACTCTGTAAAATCAACAGGGTTATGAAGCGTTGGAGCCGAGTGTACTTATATTTGAAATCAAGAATGAACTACAGCATTTATTATGAAAGCACATTGTTTAAATTGTTTGGGTTTTTTTGCTGCAACTGAGAGCTCTGTCACTGATCTCTGAAGCGACTCAGACATCCCTCCCTTCACTGAGACTGTTGCTCTACAGGGAAAGAGCCATTCCTTACCCTCCCATGCAGCAGCCACCCTGATCCAGGTTGCACTCTTTAAACACTGCTCTAGTGCAAGTCATTGATCACTCAGCAATGTGGGAAGACTCAAGCTGCAGAGGCACAGTCCTCTTCTTTAATCTGTCCTGACTCATCACTTCTTCAGGGTAAGCAGTGGAAGGTGGAAATTCAAAGTCAGTCCCAGCACAAGGATCTAAAGAGCTTCATAAATCTGAGCAACACATTTCACAGGGGTATTAGTGAAAATGAAATGCATCATTGCAAGAACTTTCTGCCAGTGAATAAAAGCAAGTGAAGAGCTCATATAGCTGGGGGCAGGGAGGGTGTGTGGGAAGGGAAGAGTGTCTAGAATAGCCTCAGAGAACAAATATAATCCCAAGGAATACAAAAGGATACACACATCCATAAAAATCATCTCCACCATGATATCACAGGGGTTTAAGCAAATAATTAGGCTGATGAGCTAATTCCATTACCACCTGTCATAATGATTAATACTGCCTGACCGTCCCTTTGCAGGGCCCTCTACCATCTACATCTACTGCCTTCCATTTTGTTGATTGATGTCTCTTTGGATCAGGGACTGTCTTTCGGGTTATGTTTGTGCCGTGGGCCTGTGGTTCAGGACAAGGCACTATGGAAATAGCTCATCCTGCCTGACTCCACGTGGGGTTTAGTGCGTGGCATCAGCTTCCTGGGCTTCCTTCTCCTTTTGCAAAACGACCAGAAAACCTTCTTGTGGAGGAGGAGCTATGCAAGGACCACGCATCACTCAGTAACAGTTACTCATGACCATGTTCATTCCTTATGAGCCACACAAGAAAAGAAAAGAGAGAGCATGAGGAGTGTCATACCAGGACAAAATAACCAGCCTTGGTCAGATATTTGGGAACTTAAAACTGATGAATCTAAAATGAAAAGAGTCATACCAATCATATGTATGAACATCTTTTACAAGTGTTCCAGACTTTTTGAGAAAGAAAGAGAAATAAATACAGACACAACTAGAGTTTTAATTTAAATGAGCTGACTTACTCAGCAAATACTCTAAGAAACACTTCTAAGCTACTGTGATTATTTTAACAACAATCAAGATATTAAAATACTGGTTTGAAAAGTGTCTAGTGAAGATGGAGTAGAGAAGACACCTGAGGTCCTGCAAGCTGAGTTTGCTGTTCTCACTGAATTAGACAGAAAGAAACTAGAAGACCCAAGCCCTCTCCTGCAGCAGCTGCTGCCTCCTTGATGTCCAGCATCAAGGATGGGTGAAAAAGGCAAGAGTATCAAGGCAGTTTTGCCACCTACTTTGCCCAAGTCAGCTCTCCTGGAGCCCTTCTAACCCTCTGAAAGGTTCTGTTCATGATCCCAGCTGCTGTAGATGTATATTTACTTTGTTTGAATGACGTGTGTCCTTCCTGCATGTTCCCACTTGGCTAGCTGACCATGAAAAGATATTCAGCAAAGCTATTCACTGCAAAAGTGTTTTACTTGAGAAATTCCGAGGCAGAGATATGAGCTGAAATTGTGCATCCATCTTAAAACACAGACTTAACTGTCAGGGCACAGTCAGATCATCTAAATTACAGAAGACAGAAAAGTAGTCTAATATACATACATTGTATTAGGTACATATAAGCGTATGCACATGCTTATATCCACAAGCAATATTTGTTTTTTGTGCCACTTCTGTTCCATGAATGGCTTATTGGGCTGGATTTTTAACCAAACGCCATTTGCTTAAAAAAGCTGACAATGAGACATCAAACAGAAGTATTTACTCACACTCAAAAAATGGGATTCAGTTTTGTTTATGAGAACAAGCAGCAAGAGGAATCTGGGGAGTCAAACAGCCGAAACTCCTAACGTTAACTGCCCTATGAGCTGCCAGCCAGGAATCGTTCACAGAGCAGCTAGCTCAGCTTGTGGCTTCAAAACACTGATACCGGTTTTACATTAGGAAAACAAACCAACCAACCCTTTTTCATTGTTGAAAAAGCAGATCACTGGAAAAACTGGGATGTCCTCAAATGCATATTTTTTAATATCAGGCTCATCATTTGTTAGAGGACCTTGCTTTTGGCCAGGAGCATCACAGACCTCTTAAGGTTCCTTCTACTCCTGAGAGCCAGAGATACGTTGGCTCACTTCCCTCTTCTGCCTAGGCTGCCTCACCTTTTTATAGACATATGTCATTCAGACTTCTGAAACTAAATTATCCTGGTTTATGGAGTGTTTATAGTCATATTTTATCCTGAATAAAGTGACCTCAGTGTCATCATGTGGAAAGAGCAAGTGCGGGAATTCATCCAGAAAGGATCACAGAATTTCTATGTATTTCTGAGTGGGTGCTGTAAGGTTTTTCAGACAGCAGACAGGTGAAAGACAGTCAGCCCTTAACTATCAGGCAGTAAGTTTTACCTTAATGATGGCAGAGATGGAGGGGAAGGTGTGCACATGAAGAGGGAAAACACTGGATTTTCTTCTTGTTTAGATTAATTATCTTATACACTAAACACAGGAAAAAAAGCCCCTCTAATATAGTAAATAAACCAAACAACAACCAACTAATTGCTTTAGATGCTGCAAGATTCCTTGTAAATGTGACATATAACTGAACGTAGCATTTCAAGCATACCACAGTTGAAGATCCCCGTCCTCCCTGGACTAGCTTTTTCCATTTTAGCATAAATGTTCATGTTCCTATATATTCCTTTTCACTCCTCCCTAAAGTCCCTTTTACTCAGTCATTTTAGCATGATCATAATTACAGCCAGGTCATGGAATTAAAATAGAAGGCAGCTGGTAAGATGATCCTGGATGTCATCCGGATGCAAGTGAAGCATGAGTATCTAATTCATTAAGGGAACAGGAGGATTAGGGTGGTACTGAGCATCTATTCTGTTTAATTTGACATTCCATTAATTTACTCTCTCAATGGACAGGACAGGAGGTGCAACTAATTATAGCTCAGAATCTGAAACCTTTGGCATGTCTGAAGACATATGAGTTTGGTGGCAGTTGGCTGGGGGGGGAGCATGGCAAGAGAGATCAGCAGACTTTGTGCTCGTTGTACCCATTACACTTCAGAAATAAGCTGTGTGCAGGGCTGGTGGAATTCACCTCGGAGATTAAGGACACTGCCTCTGTGTAGCAAATGACGTTCCAAAAGCCCTGAGAGCAGAAACTTCCAAGGATGCTTCACAAGGTGAATCTATTTTGTATCGGACAAAACAACTGCTTTAAAACCTGGATGGAAGATATATGGATCCTAATTTTCTTCTTGGAGTGAATAGCATTGCTGAAAATGCAAACCGCTGTTTGCAGCGAGCCTCTTTTCTTGCATAGCTACTCAAACAGCTGTAGTGATTCACGGATCAAATTTTACTTTGAACAAATGTTCAACTACAGCAGTTCCTACCCTGTGGTTTTGACATGCATTCAGCCTGAGCAGGCAGCATGCACATCCTACCTGCACCTCTGAACCACTGCTCTGGAACATGCAGGACACCACATTTTCACAGAAGCTCTTGGGAAAAAGAAATGCCAGAAAATATCTGCCCCCTCACCTCTAGGTATCAAAATAAATGGCCAGAGTTTTCAAGAGCTCTCAAAATACATCAGCAATTGGGGAATCGGAGAATTAGAAAAGTTGTCCCTAATGCTTTACCAACAGTAAAAACAAACCCTTTAACACATCTCCTACTCGAGCTCGTATCTCACCTTGAAGTCACACCAGATTTTATTTCTTTGGTAGAGAAGTAGAGGTGTGAAAAGAGATGTAATAGGACACCCCGTTAATACATTTATCACAGAAAAATGGACATCTTGATACCGTATTGATTTAATCTACGGGACACTGCTGGCTATCACAGATGCAGTGTTATACTTAAGGGAGAGAAGCTGACTCATTAAAAATTACAGAAGTCACAATCCCTAGACATATAGATAAACTTAGGATGTACAAACAGACAGACTTTTAAACTCCATTTCAATTTAATTAGCTTTGGGCTGGCAGCCAGATAGACAGTATTAGAGACAGACACCCTTGATTAAATCATACAGCAAACAGAGCATCAGGAACTCGTCATCACTGCCCATCAGATCTAGTATGTGGGAGTCAGAGGCCGGCTACAGTCAGATTGTAGCCCCCAGCAAGGCAATGAAGGGCAGTAACTGTTACCTTTGGTCCTGCAATACATTTAAGGGCCCACTGGAACCAAATCAAGACAAGTAAAACCCACCTGGCAGATGAAACCAGTGGATGAGCACTGCCGAACCCAGAGACTGAATTTCCTCTTTTTCCTCTTGCGCAGCTCCCTCTCTGTGCATGTGGCAATGAAAACAGGATCCTCGTCAATCAGGGGCTCATGTAGCACCTGCAGTTGGCAGGAAAAGAGGGGGTGCAAGTAAGAAACAGAAGAGTATGATTGCTGAAAAAAAATGGTGCTTTAAATTCTTCCAAGAAAATACAATCCTTGCATTGTGCTTGTGTGCATCACTTCATACAAAGGAGCAAACCCACTTTGGTTCAAATGCTATCATCCAACAAAAACGGAAGCCTGGCCAAGCACACTCCATCTACACGTGGTTTGCAAACGTTGCAAGGCATGGCTTTCACTTCTCACTCTCAGCTACAGTTCAACATCCCTCCAAAATGAGGTGGGGATGGGGGTGGTGGGGATTGTTAGTAGCATCCTTCTCCAAACTTCATCAACAGCTTCATTGTCTGGCAGAACGCTTTCCATGTAAACATCCCCTATGATATGCTGTAAGGTATACTCCTTGGTCACAGCAAAGGAAAACACACAGGAAAGAGGGAGAGAAGGCAGCACAATGCTGCCACTTCAGGAGGTGGTGAGGAGACAGAAAGCATTTTTCCTGGTGGCAACAGCTTCAGGAAAGGCTCTCCTGCCTCAGGAGCTGAAAAAAATGACAAAAAGAAACAGAAAGATATACAACCAGAGGCAGGAATAGAAAAAGACAGGGCAGACTGGAGTAAGTAATGAAAATCTGTGCAAGTGAAGAAATTTCTGCATTCCTCATCCAGATGATGTAAGTGGTTTCCTTACTCAGCTCTTTTGTTACACTTGTCTCCACTAATTCTGTAGCGAAGTTGTTAGGTTTTACACTACAGAACCCACCTATAGAAAAGCACTATTACCACCTTGCAGCTCTGTCCTGGTTTCAGCTGGGATGGAGTTAATTATCTTCTTAGGAGTGAGTACGGTGCTGTGTTCTGGCTATGTGAGACTTCAGTTCCTCAGGCCTTGCTAGCAAACAGGCTGGAGGGGACAAGCCAGGACACGTGCAGGGCAGCTGACCCAAACTAGCCAAAGTGGTATTCCATACCGTGGGATGTCATGCCTGGTATATATACCTGGGGGGTTGCATGGGTGGGCAGGTTATTGCTCAGGGACTGGCTGGGCATCAGTCAGTGGGTGGTGAGCAGTTGCGCTGTGCACCTCGTGTTCCTTTCTTCCTTTCCCTCCAGATGTTATTCTTTCCCTTCCCCTTTTCATTATAACTGTTATTATCATCACTGTTATTATTGTTCTTTCATTTTTATTCTATTTCAACTAATAAATTGTTCTTATCTCAACCCTTGAGTTTTACATTCCTTTTCAACTCTTCTCCCCACCCTTCTGGGTGAGGGAGGAGTGAGGGAGCGGTTGTGTGGTACTTAATTACCAGCCAGCGTCAAACCATGACAAGCTCATAGGTAGCTGTGCCCAATATACACATCCCTGATGGCGTGGTGTGTGAGTTGGCTAGCAAGAGAGCACAAATACTTGGAAACTGCTGAAAGGTCTCAGCTAATGAAGGCTGACCAAATTCAAACATCTCCATCTAAATCAGAGCAAGTCACTGCAGGTTCCCCTCCTAAGTACACAAGGGGAAAACAGTCCCAGCAGCCTGCAATTCATAACCTTTTAAAGATGTGTAAAATAAGTCAGATGGGTTATGAACCAAAGCAGCCTGCTATTTTCAAATGACCATCACCCCAGGAGACAGACTTAGACACAGGTATCCACAATGCAGAGGTTTTCACCCTCAGACCAGCCTTTCCACATCTGCATGCATGCTACTTTTGTGCATATCTGCATACAGCCAGTGGTGGAAACCAGAAGAAAACTGCATTAAACCTGGGAGCAATGCTCATAGGAGACATGTGGTGAGTAAGCAGTTAAAGCGCCAGTGACGAGCAGCTGCTGGCCTCCTGAATACAAGATATTTGTTGAACATCACTCTGCCAGCCCAAAATAGGCACCCATGCCCTCCCCACACAGTGGCGGCTGCACACTTTCATTTATAGGCACTCCACTTCTTAACGGCTCATAAAACATTCACAGGACCATCTGAAAGCACTCTTGTGAAATGTTCAAATTATACACCAAAATGCAGATGCGAGCAAGGAGAGCTGTACACAAAGCTATTTGTTCTTAAAGCTGCAGCTGCCCCACTTCCCTGCTGGAGCCAAATTCTCCTCTCCAGATCTACATGAAACAGCACTCTTCCTTTCCTAAGGCCACCTGGGGCATTTCACACTTCCACTTCAGGGAATTCTGACAGCATTTTGCAAACATTAAATGTGCCCTCATTTGCTTTTGCCTTTCTGCCTCCTCCACGCAGAGGGGAGGACCACATCCCTTGGGATGGGGTTGGATACACCATTAAGAATTCCTCAGCTTCTGGAAAGGCCACCTTTACCTGCCAGATCCCACTGAGTGGTGTGGTTCAACTGCCCCACTGTAGGATGGAGAGCAGCAGAAAGAAAAGGCTGTATTAAGCATCGCTTCAGGACACTTTTTTACCTCTGGATATTAGCTTAGGTCCCTCCTCTGCACCACAGCATCAGCTCTCCTCACAGCAGCTCTCCTACATCCTGCTTACCCTTTGTGCTCTTTCTGCCTTCTAAGACACAGCAAGGCCTGTCAGCCTTAAATTTAGAAAGCAAATCTGAATTTTGAAAATCTCTCCTCGCCTTCCTCTTCTCGTGGTCCATGCTCAGCCCTGCCTTCCCCTAGGACCCAGACCTTCCCCTCCTTTCCCTGATCCAGAATGTTTAAATAATTCCCGTTTCTCCATAAGAAGACTATGGCTCCACTGTAGTCCCTACTGCACTGCTGGGAAGAGGGAACAAAAGTGGAAACAAGTAGGGCAAGATTTGCTATTGTTGCAAAGAGGGAACATGGGCAGGCAGGGAGGCTGAAATTAAAACCCTGGAGCTCGCTCTTCTTGCTTCCTTCAGAGAGGGTGGGGAGACAAGTGTTGTCACCCCTTCATATGCAACCACTGCTTCAACAACTGTAAAGGACTTTGTAAGCAAGGCACTGTACGAACTATGCCTGCTGCTGGAACAGCTGATCCCCACCCTATTCTCAAAGTGGGCAATCTGTTGCTTCTGGCACTGACATGGCTTTCTTACCACAAAAGTTAGCCCCACTGCCACTGGCCAGTCCTATTAGTTTGTTCATCCTCCTCCATTCTCAGTCCCTTTGCTCCTCCTGTAATCTCAAATCCATCTCTTTGCCAAATCCCCATACAAAGTGGTATTTGCTCCTTCCCCATTCCCCGTTCTTGCTGTCGCTGCAATACCCGCTTTTCCAGGAGTGAGCTTACTGCCCCCATGGAATATTCTTTCCTGCTTCTCATCTTCCTAGATAAAACTCTACTTTCAGGCTTAATTGACTCCTACACATATTCTTGGCCGCCTCTTCACCATCTTTGACTCACTCCCCAAGCCCTCCCTTCCTATTCTGACTTCCTTTGATGCAAGGCATCTTGTAGATTTCTTCATAGAAATTGTCCCTATTTTCTTCTCTCAAATCCTCAGGCTTTTTTTCAGGTCTAAGAAGCATCTTACCTAGTTGCTTCACTCCCACACAACTATTCCATTAGTTGGTGGGGTTTCCCCCCCCTCTTCTTTATAGCCATCCTCATCCCTGCTAGATCTTCTTGCCAAGCTTTCACTTTGTTTCCCCCTCAATATGTACCTGTACTCCAAGTGTTGCAGAGGCAAGACTCCAAAATGGGACTCCAGCAATTGCTCCATCTCACAACATCTTTCATTCACTGGACAAAACAGCTAGCTACTCTCAGAAGTGCCCTTCTTTCTTTTCCATTTTAGATTATCTCCAGAGCTCTTTCCATTCCACAGTTCCACCCATCCTGCTCTCACCACAGCCCAACAGGCCTGTAGGCAAAGCCCAGAGCCACTAATGCTTTTGTACTTGGACTTCCTGGACTCCGTTGACCTAGACAGTGAATTAACATGTCCTTGAGATAGCTCATTTTCTCTTAGGTCTATGGTCATTCCCAACACTGGCTGTCTCCTGCAGAAACTGCCTCATCTCACCTCGTCTCTGGCTTTTGCTGGGTACCTTCCAGTTGCAGACAGAGTTGCTTGGTTAACTTCAGCTGTATGGACAGATTCAGCCATAGCTTCTGCAACAGTAGCTTGTGCTTCTGCTTCTTTGCTCCAAAACTCCTCCTGTCTAAATTAAATTCTCTGCTAGCATCTGACATCTCTGCTTGAATATCTAGTTGTCAGCTCTGATTTTATTACGCTGCATTTGAGAGCATCTCCCTTCCCTTAAGGTAACTCCTTACTCTCTCCCTTTTTGGCCACTGCAGACATCAGTCTCCTCTTGCTGCTCCTCCTCACTGGCCAATAAATCTGAATGTCAGTCTTTACCACCAACTCCTTGCAAGGATTTCTGAGCCAGACAGTGCCTGCATTTTCCATGCTTTCTGAGTAACAGCTCTAAAATGTTACTCATTTTAGAGTAACAACCCACCTGGTCAAGTTTCCATCCAAGCCCACAGTCATCCTGCAACAGTTTTCTTTTTGGCCTCACCAGCCCTACAGATTGCTGCTGGAAAGCCATTCTCTTAGTCCATCACACTGGCCACATCATTTCTCTTCAACAGCTGCTCTTCTCCAATGTATCAGACAGACTGCTTCACTTTCAAAATCCTGTTTGGCCTAACCACATTTTACCCATCATTCAAAGGTCAACTCCCACCTCCGATGGAGCCATGATTTCATGCTCCTCTGCCCATTTGTTCAGTCTTCAATTGACTCTTTAAAGAATAAATCCTGTCAGTTCTTATAGCGCTGCATTACCATGAGGTAATTTAAAAGTAGCCTTAAAGTTCATCATTTTCTGCTATCAAACTCTCCCTAAAATCTGGCTTCACCAGAGGATCAACTGGCCAAGAGCTACAGGACATCAGAAATTTACCTTGCTGTTCAACATTCTTACCGCTCCTCTGCCTTTCTCTTGCTCTGCGCCTTACAGTTGGCCAACATCCTCTGAATACTTATGTCTTCGTGCTACACTCATGGAAGCCCCAAGACAGCACAGTCCTGGTTAGGACCAGCATCCTTACTCACAAAGAATCACTCTGAAAGCAGGAAAACTGAGATATAGAGGTGTGACTTGAGCAACATCTTATAATTTGGAAACGCCCAATATCAAATCAACATTTAATTATGAGGACTCAAAAGAGCTATGAGTTGATCAGCCTGGTTTTGCCCCTCCATGCTGTCAGAGAAGCAGTTGTCTAATGCTGTGAGTTGGTTTGGAAGAACTAGTCTGAAACTGCTTAGCTGTACCCTGTGATACCACCCAGATCAAAACACAAACAAACCTCCTATTAACTGGCCAAACTTTAGCACCCTGCCCTTGGAGCAAGAGGTTGGAGTTATGTCTCTCTTTTTTGATAGGGAGTTCACTCCTGCCTGAGTTAAGGACTTAATCTGACTGTTCCCAGCTGACATTTCACTGGGCAGACACAGAACTGTTTGGTTCCAAGATGCCAAAGAGAAGGTACTTTGGAGGGAAACGGAAGAGGAGAGTGTCTGGAGTTGTGCTCCTGACCTCTGCCATGCTAGTCAGGGGCAGCCAAAGACAGCAATCCTGTCTAGCCACATCCTGCTGATAAGCATATAAATACACAGCAGGCACAGAAGGATATTTGAGCAGTGATGTTATTTTCCTGAGCTCCTCTGGTTTCTGGAATTCAGCGTTATATCCTTGGCAGGTAAGTACCCTTGAATTTGTTGCAGCATACCTTCTGAGCTCAGGCAGGGCATCCTCCCTGTCTTCAGGCTTCCACTTGCAGACAGTAGCACAGCTACAAAGTTAAGTAGCAAACAGACCGACTCCAGGAACAAACCCAAAACTCCACCTCTTGTTGCTCAGGCAGAGGCAGCAGTTATTTATGCAGAAGATCTTTGGGAGGGATAGAACGCAGAGAATATTCCTGTCATTCCTATCCGATCAAGGTCAGAACACCATTTTTTTTCACTTCGGAAATAGAAGCTAGCAATGCTGATACACAATTATAATGTTCTGGGCTTTCAATACCTTCATAAGCTGGAGAGTAATTATTTCCTTTTGTTTGCTCAGTATATTTAGCAAAATAATTATAATTCACCAGATTGTTTTTGTGTTTTGGTATATTGGCATAGTTTTCTCTCTCTCCCTCTGTTGCCTTTCACAGAAACTGTGGTGTCATTTTTGCATGCACATTTTTGGGGGGAGTTACATGTGAGAAAAAAAACCTCTCCAAGTATCTTCTGTCAGAAATTCCACTTGAAGTGTATTCTCTAGCTCTCCAAAAAGAAAAGATCAAGTCTATAGAAGAAGTAACTGTGAAAGCAGATGTTGCACTGCCTGCTGGATGCAGACTGCCTGTTCTGTCTATAGGTTGAGTTAAATATGTCATCTTTCTAACCCATGTTCTGTAAGTCCACCTGTCAGGGGAAGAAAGTCAGTCAGAGATCTACCTACAAGCCTCAACAGCCTTGCTGCATTCAATAGCAAGGAGCCAAAGTCGTTCCTCTGCTTGATGCCACTTACAAAATGTTAGCCTAAAGCTTGAGCATAGATTGCTGCTCAGGCACAAGACACCCCAATACCACAAATCTCACATTTAAGATGTACCTTGAGGCATACCTCAAGCAAAAAAATCCATTTTGAACTTGTTATCAGTGATCGCAGAAATAGCACCAGATATCACTGATAGCACAAACTTGGGCCTCTGCCCAAAACACTTTCAAGAGGCAACACATCCCCAAACCCATCTGAATGGGTCTTTCTCCTTGATTTTTCCCTTGTTTCTGTGCAACTGGGTCGTTATTTTTAATTATTTCTATTATTTCTCACTGGGCCTGACATTTTGGGTTTGAAGATTATTGCAGTCTGCTAATCTGCACTCAAGGCAATTTCCAAGGAGAGGTCTTTCCTGCTATTTTGAGCAGATGGGGTTCACATCTCTTGAGACACATAGTGTGCAGCCCTGCCTGATGGCACCCAGGAGGACATTAGGCAGAAGGCTCCTTTCAGGAGGAGGCCTGGAACATCCCCCAGTAGGCTACTGGCACTACACTAGAGTATTTTAAACAACAGATTCAAAATCTTTTTCTTTCTCACAGAGTTATTTTTGAAGCTGTATTTAATGCTTTTTGTTCCACTCAATATCACTGAAACATGCTGTATAGAAATCACTGACAAACATGGATAAGGGAGCAGAGAAGTGGAGAGCGAAGGAATGTAACTGGGCTTTCACTACTTCTTCCCCTCTTTATTTTTTTCCAAGCAGCATGTCCTTTACCAAGCTCAGCACAAGCCTACACTTTGCTTGTGGAGCTTTAACTGTTTTGCCACTGCAAACAGGATGCTATGATTTTGCCAATTCAGTTCTCAAACCTTGCTCGGGAGGGGAGCAGGGAGAAGGGATATACATGCAAATCAAATTTTATCCTTTAATGGATTTGCACTCACAGCATGTCCCACAGCACACCATTATAAGCATTTACATTAGACACAGTGATCACATTTCTGAAGCCTTTATCTTCTGCCCATTTAAGTCAGTGGTCATAAGGATTAGATTTCATATCTTAATGAGACCTCGGTCCCAACAATACCATGACTCTCACTGCCTGTTTTATCCTGATGGAAATGCACCTTGCTGGCATGGCTTAGTGAGAACACTCCTCCCTCTTCTACAGCAACAGCTTGCTAGATAGCAGTGTTGTCCTGAATTATACAGGTATGATTTCTGTTGTCTATAAAATAGAAAAAACCTGTAATCACTCCCAATGTATTTTAGGCACACTCCAATGGATGTGATGCATCTATGACTTCCACTAATTTTGTGCAGTGGGCAAAAATGTAATACTTCTGATGGGAAACAGGAAGAAAAAGAGGACGATGGACACAACACCCTTTCTAAATGTATAGGTGAAATCTTCATATTCTGAAAACAGAGTTGATTGAAAAGTCATTTCAAGCAGTACCATATTTCATGCTTATTTCTTTTTCTTTCCAGACTTCTGATAGAAACAGGTCCAAAAGGAGAATATTTACACTGGAACAAAGTTTAAATAGTGCATGATGAATATTGAGAAAAGATTTCTTTGCACTTTAAAAAACAAAAGTTCATATGTACAGCTGTAGTCAAACAACCATCAGCTACATAAGTTTCTATATTTAGATGCTTACATTGTCTGTCCCAGTCTACAGAGCAGTTTCCCTACAGAATGGCGTTCTGCTCTACCCATAATTGTATCTGGAAATGAAAATTCATTGGAGTCCTGTTTACTTTTATTCCTGGTAGTCTAGAATGATTTCAAGTTCACCTTGGTTTTAAATCCACACATCAATAAATTTTTCCATAGGCACATCACCCGTCACTAAAAACCAGGACTGGCACAAGGCACAGGCAGTGCTGTTGAGGGCAGCTGACAACTGCACAGCAAGCAAAGGCACCTACCTGCCCCCCTGCCTATTTTCCCTTTGCTCAGCCATGAGGAGGCAGCTGTGCTGCTGGACCATACAGCAAGCCCCTACTGCTGTAGCAGAGGCAGCTACAGGTTTTCCCTCCAGCCCAGCTGTACCAGATCTTTCCACTCCCCCTCACAGGAGCAGCCTACAACCTCTCATCCTCAGGACAGCAAAACCTACTGGTGCCAACCTCACTGAGAAGTCTCCTGGCTTGTTTCAACCAAAAAAGCAGATAGCCCCAGCTCAGAGAGCATCATTCCTATTGAAACATGCCGGATACCTGCACTGTAGAGCTCCAAGTCAGACACTGCTGAGAAGTCGCACAGGACTGTGCTGCTTTCTCTCATGTTTCACGGAGGCATCGCAGCATGGCTTCACACTGTGAAGCCCCGGCTCTTTCTTCAGGCACCTGTGCTCTGCACTTTCCATCATAGTGGGACAACCTGGAGCACATAGGTTAGATGTTCCCTGCCAACAGGTTAACTCTTACCTGGGCTTGAGAAGGTTTAAAAGCAGAGTCAAAGCCATTCTGTAGAGAGTCCAGAAAAGGCTGGATTTTGTAGAGGCCATGTGTTGTCTGGCTTGAGCGGAAGGCCACAATGTGGAAGTACTTCAGGATCTTCTCAAACCGTGATTGTGTCATGATAAGTGCAATGCTCTTGTTGCTGTAGAAGCCGCTGCTCCAGATGCTGAGAACGGACTCACAGTGGTGAATGCTGGTTGATATCATGTAGCCTAAGAAGGCCTTCATTTCCGTCAGGGTGACATCAATCCAGGCATCATCACTACCGAACCTCTCCTGGTACTTCTTGGCATACATGTTGGTTTGGACCACCATATTCTTTAGTACATTGTCAGGGACAAAGAGCTGAAAAAAGTCCATGGCACTGGCAGTCAGGGGCATTTTTCGTGTTGGACCTAGGGCAAAAGCAAGAGGGAAGATAAGCTCACCTCTGATCATCAGAAGACATGTCCAACACCAGCAATCTAAAGCAAGGTTAACTTTCCTAAAGCAGGAAAACAGAGCCAAAGTGATGGTACATCAGTTAATTTCTTTGAAAGCATACCCACTGTCTGACAGATCTCATCAGGAAACTTCCCCCCTATATTCTCTGTCTTCCTCCTATATGATACGAATACAACACACTCTGAACAGTTTCTTCCTCTGGTCTGCACAGTCATTAGTTTGTAGCATGCAGGTCTGTGAAGCAGCATGCATCTATTTCTTCCATCTACAGACTATCTGTAACTTTTACCCTCAGCAGCTGTTTTGGCCTTTTTCTGGATAATCTTTGATTTGTCCATATGCGTATCAAAGCAGTGCCTTCCTCAGAACAGCCCAGCAGGAAGGTGTCCAAGCCCTCCAGAGACAGCACACTGTCCCCATCCCAGATGACATGACTCCTGGGCACTAGAACCTGATCCCACCTTTTCTTTTGCACCTCCAATTCCTGCCCAGTTCATAGTCGTTAATCCCGTGACTTTCAAATCTGCCTCTGCTCCACACACAGCCATACAGATCATGTCCACACACTACTGAGTTATGTGTCTCTGCCGCCACATTGGAGCCTTATCCTGCACTGTGACATCCCCAAGAACGCAGGTTACCAGAACAAGTCAAAGACATCACATGGCTAGTGTTGCAGTCCTATATCACAGCAAATCTTTTTAGCATTACGAGGCATACATTGGTCTTCTTCCTCCCAAAATGTAATAAGCTTTACAGTCCCATGCTGTCATTACTCCAGCTTTTTCACTGATCCTGCACCTCCTCTGCCCATTTCAACTATTCCATAAGAAGCAGAGGGAAAGAAAAAAAAAAAAAAAAAAAAAAAGGAGGCTCAAGGGTTGGCAGCACTGTATCAGTATAACAAGGTTATCCAGTCAGACACCAGATTACATTAAGCCGAATTAGGAACATGAAGCCTGCAATACCAGGGATGCATACAGCCCTTTCTCCTCTAATCCCTTCCATAAGCTGATTAAGCTCCATTTTAAAAGTAGTGCTTTTCATGCTCCCACCCCATGGCAGTGCTTTAGCCACCAGGTAAAGGCTATGGAGCCAAGGACATTCTATATTCTCCTACAGAAGCGGTGAAAATCAATACACCTGAGAGGAGCAGCATGGACAAAGCCAATGGACAGGGCAGTGCTTAAGAGTAGTTCTACATCCCTGGACAAAAGATAATGTCATGCTTATAATCCCAAAACAAGAGCTGGATCCAATAAATACTGCACCTTAGTTTAACAGCCTTCAGCCTTGGGACTGTTTGAAACTTCCTGAACAAAAGCAGGCAGCACACAGCTGCTCATTTGAAGTTCTGCCTAACAAGAGTGAGTCTTCCTTGCACTATGTGGCTGCTGGGGTCTCAGCATTGGCTCTCACAGCTGAATCGGAGCACAAGATCTGCCCTTCTACAATCTGGCTCTGCAAAGATCCACTACCATGTTGGTCAGGTCACATTCTCCAGTACCCCTGTATCTCAGCTCACATCCTTAGTTACAGCAACAACTATAGCTTGCAGAAATTTTGTACAAAACGTTGCTACGAGGAACTACACAAATACTGTGACTGGACTTAAGCCTTATCATTTGGGTGCACTCTGGTGAACTTGAGCTATTAGAAGGACAGTAAAAACAGCACCAAGATACCTTCAGATTGCAAAGAATGCCAAAAAAGCAAGCAAAAGTGAGTATTTCTTTTTCCAAGTGTCGTGGGGAAATAAACATATATATAAAGATTACTTTCCGATTTTAATTTGTGAGACTGAGAAACTGGAAGTGAAACAGTTCAGTTGAATGCACTTTCCTCTATATAGCCAGACCAGAGCACAGAGCCCCACACAGATAATGTCCTGGTAAGAACAGAGCAGAACATTTCAGCTTAAACGATAAAACGTTTTCATTATCAAGTGAAAACTATGGGGCTAGAAGAGATATACTTACTTAACCTTAACTGCTATTGCAATAATAAAGCCTCTTAACAAAGAAGTCTCTTCTTTTGATCAGAAGATTTATATTCTAGTAGCACCCGCTAGACTGTTATAGCTGACATAAAATGCTCTATAAATGAGTCTGTATGAATGACTGACAGTACATCACTTTCTTCTTCCCCACAACTTAATCTTAAGTTTTTACATTCTACAGTAGATATGGCTTCATTATAAAAAGACACTGCACAGAGTGTATTCCTAGTTATACATGAAGTCTTAAGTAGCTATTGAACTCAACTTCAGTGCCCAGGCAACCTTCCAGGTACAGCATAGAGATATTTTTTAAACTCTTGCCTTTAGAAGCAGATGCTGGGAGTGGGGGTAACTTTTTAAATCTTGCCTACAGCAAACAAGATGCATTCATAAAGCATTAAGTCTTATGAAGTGAAAAATATTTGTCTTGAGACAGGTGGGTATGGACAATAAGTATGTGCTGGAGTCTGTCTTTAGGAACTAGGAAGCACAAAAAGGTACCTTTGATGTATAAATAAATTTTCAGTAGCTGCACACTTGAGAAGTGAATATGGAAAACTGCCAGGTATACTGGATAAGACCAGTATAGACAGATAAAGACCTTTTTACCCAGCAGTCCTGCACCAGCTGCACAGAATCTCCTATTTGCTCTCCTTCCGGAAATAAATATTAAAGATTTGTATCCCATTGGCTATGCAGAACCCACACAGCTCTAAAAAAAGTGAGCTGAATCACTTTCTGACTCAAACATCAACCTAATTGTTGACTAAATATAATTCTGAAAAGTCCTGTATAATCTCATTTTCTTTGAGGCTCACAGCCTTTATTGGCAGTGAGCACAACTGATTCATAATTCACTGATATGCAATAAAACAAGAATGATATTGAATTTCTGTAGGTAGAAAACTGAATTTTTAACATGAATTGGGTTTTGCATAGTTAATTACTGGTCTAAAATAAATTATATGACGTTCTAAGTACACAAATATATCCCATATATAAAGCCAACTGCATAAGAAACCTAAATAGTGAATTTGTACTTTTTAAAGATTTTTACATTGACTTAAATGGCACTTACCAAGAAAATACTGATATGAAAAGAGTTCAGTGTTCCATACACGCACCATTTACCTTTCAAAGCTTTACTCAGTCAAATAAAATACTGGCTTTGCCTAGTCTTCCGTTCTCAGAGTGAATACACAATTATCTCTCTCCTCTGCGCTGAAGCGTGTGCATGGAGAATGTATTTATTTACATAGGGTTTTTTTGCTTTAAGAACCAATCAGGACTTCCAGTATAAGTTAAGAGTCAGAGAACAAAAGCACTCTAGGAGTTCCCAAACATCCAGCTAGACCCAGTATCCTCTGCACACCCAGAGCAGGGACAGAACTCTACTGAGTAACCTCTGGCTGGGCAGCACATGCACCAGCACTAGCATTTTGGGCTTGCTTTAAGTGACTTGGCAGAACATGGAAATGAACATAAACTTCCTCTGTTATCACACAACATGCACACACAAACTCTTCTTCCTTCTCGCCTTGTCTACCAGCAAAAATTTGCATGTGCAATTAGCAGCAATCACCTTGCAAGTCATTACTGCAACTAGATCCTATTTTGACCAGGTTGGTTCTATTTTCTGTTTTGCACTCAGAAGGAATGTCTCCTCCAGAGCGATAGGTATTTGATATGTAAGAACAGACTCAAAATAAATGAAGAAGCTAAGCAGGGAAAGCCATTTGTGTTTCCATACTGGATATATGATTGTGCAGAGGAGGCTGGCACCTCGCCCTCAGACTGCGCACATTGCAGAGCCCGTTTTGGCTCAACTCAGCTCGCAGCAAACTGCAGCAGCCTCACTAGGTCCAACGCCTAGCTAGAGAGCAGGCTGCACGCTCAACTTCTCAGCAAATACAAACACTGCAGAAAAACCAGAAAGATTTAAGAAAAAGGTCACGTGAAACTTCTGTCACCATCCCTCAGGCAGCCCCTGTGCATCCTCCTGCAATCTCTGGTCTTCTTTCTCGACGGGTCTCAACCATCACAGTCTTCCCCCTGCTTTGATCCCACCAGTGTTTCTAGCCTTCCTTACTGAGCAGCATATTCAGAAAAAAAGTAAGAACTCCAAGTGAATTAACTGCTTTTTCCTGGCTTCACTGGTTTGCAGAACTAAGTAATTTGAGTGCATTTTTATAAGTTAATTTACCCTTTTCCATTTTTCCAGTTCTGATTACCAACCTTCACAGACTCAGACTAAAAGATGGAAAGTTTCAAAGCCTACTGTAATTTATCAGTGCTCACACATAACGTACAAATCTTAAGGAGGTCAAAAGCATTGTCATTATGGGCAGGATAAATCAGATGTGTAAGAAGAAAATGCAAGATGTAAGAAGAAAATTCTCCTTTTGCTCTGCTGTGCAAAAGACCTAGTGCTCTCATTCAAAGTGTAACTGAGGTTCATGATAAAACATGCCATTACATTAATAGGCCCAGGTATTATCATATGTATGCTAATCTAAATTGCACGGGCTGGAATCAAACCTTGTACAGAGCTAATCCAGGGTTGAGTTTGAAATTAACTTTACTGGCAACTGGGCAGACCCAAGTACTCCTGAATCAGGCACAGGAGTGATAGAAGCATCAGTTTAAGAATTTAGAGGCCATTTTACTGTCCTCTAGGCAAAAATCTAACAATTTATAGTAATGCATGAGGAAAGCACATTTAGGTGTATTATACACAGACACATACCTAAGGAAAAATCTATGCAGAACCTGTTATTTTTGGTCATTTCACAAGTATTTTCTCCTCTGACATATGGCACAGCTTTCAAAGACTAGGGTTTGAAAAGACAATTAATTCCTTCTTCCTAAGTGTAAGCAATTAGACACTTTCCAAAAGTACACAACATGATTTTTGGGTCTTATTTAGAGAACATAAAAAAATGCTGACAGTCAGAAAATAGAGATTCATCAAAAAAATCATGATGTTTTCGTGGAAAGTGTCAACTGATGAAATATGACAGACAGTTTAAACAATTCATCTTTCTCAATGAGTAGAGACCAATACTAAGAGCTGACAAAACAGCAACAAAATCAAACCCGATGTTTTAATATTTCCCAAGTGAGATTTTTCAGAACTTCCGTTTCACATAAAGTTCCCTCATGTAAAGCTTTGGAAGCACTGGACCTTATCTGGCTTGCCAGAAAATCAGGTTTTGTGTCGGCCCTATTCTTAATAGTCTCGAAGAAATGTCCATCAGATCATTCTCAAACCATAGCCAGTTTGACAGCCTTATGAGCAGCCTGTCAAGATAACTTGAAGTAAGTGCATTTAACAGTTCTCTTCTGAGTTTTATTCCAGTTTATTTCAGATACTGCTCTCCTGTAGCAACTGGGCAGCAAGTATCCAGGTCTTTAATGCAGGATACTATGCTGCATGTATTTCGTTCACCTTCATTAAAAAAAGAAACTTCAGTGATAAGTCTACTTTAAAGGAGTCGTCCTAATTTATACCAGCTGTGGTTCTGACCAATATTTGAGGGCAAGTAGATGTTAGCATTTGTTATTCTGACAGATGAATTTTAGTTTCCCTTAGGACTGCCTAACACAAGAACTCTATATATAAATGATCAAAATATGATCTGTACCGTGGAGTTGCTGGGAGCTCAGAGGCAACCTATGAGGATGCAATAAAAAACCCCAACTCCCGAACAGACACTATATTGGCTTTCTTAAGTGAGAAAGAAGAAACCAGACATTGTCCTTCCAAAGATGGTTCTCTTCTTAGAACCATCTAAGCTTAAAGGGTGCTCTCAGCAGTCCAGGCTTCTGGGTAGGATTTAACAGGTCCAGAAACTTACTTACTTCCCCCAGAAACTTACTTTGCGCCCTTGCCTGGGCACTCAGTTGCACACATTTCTGCTCTACATTTGGTTTCAGTTAAGTTTATTCCGAGCTATTTAGCAAAGTGTGATTTGACTGCACTTTTCCAACCTCTATAAGTAAGCCTTTGACAATGCCTCCAGGACTGCACATAACTGTAGTCACAAAAATTGTTTCAAACGGCTTCCATGAAAGTGCACTTTCTCTTCCCTCCCCAGCACTAAAAAGATTGTTTTTCTCACAGTGTCAGCAACAAATTGATCCACACATTGCAGTCTGACTTCTATCCATAGAGAGATTAAGAGCTGGGTCTAAAAGCAATTCAGGGACAAATGAAAAAGAACTAAAACCCAGTGCACATCCACGCCTTGCTGCCTGGTCAAGAGTCCCTGGCCTCCACACCAGACAGCACTGAGTTATGACAAGTTAAATAAAGAACTTATTTAGTGAACCAAACAGTAAAATTTATGTTAAATAGTAAAATTTAGCAAAGTAGTAAACTAAGGAACTTCCTGCAATTCAGCTTGTTTCACTGCTCTGTATTGGATACAGATTCTCATTTCATTTTCTTCAGTGTTATAATAAAACCCTGGAGAGTCAGGTCTAGCACATCAATCTGGCATAGGTCAGGGATGAGTAACATACCTATTCCCACCCAACACCAGACAGCCTTCCCACTCAACGTGACGATGGCCTCCCTAGGCCCTGGGTGATAACCAAGGCGCCCTGCCCATGCGTCCTGCCCCGTGCTGCTGTCACTCAGCAGGTTACTATGTGTGACAAGACACTGTATGAAAAATAGTTAAATTTCTGGGCATTTTCAGAGGACCAAGCAGGCAGGTCTTATGCCTTTCCCATTGACCAAATGTACACTGTGCCACCAACAGCACTGGTCTGGGAATGAGCACAGGAGTGATGTTGTGACAGCCTTCTGTGGAAGTGCAGCTTGTAGATTTAAGTCACAGTCAAAAAAACCATTTAATTAAGAGAGTACTTCTTTGTGTTTACCATCATGTTTAAAGCTACAAAGCCTTCAAGCTGTGACAAGTGAAGTAGAAAGAATAAAAGGCCCACTGCGGATAATGTTTACACCTTTAATTATATACTTACTTCATTTCTGTGGTGAGATCTTACAACCTACCCATCACCATTATCAACATCCAAGAGAACCTCCCAAACACTGGTGCAAGGTCTTATGGTTAAAATAATTTTAAAAAGCCAAACACCTTAAAACAGCAGAGTCAATGCTGGAACAGTACCATATTGTGTCAGTTTACATAATCCTTTGCATATTACTCATCTGGCTGTGGAACTGAATACGCTTGTCCCTCTTTAGAGGAATTCCTGCTGCAGCAGCTTCCATGGCAATAGTCAAGTGCACTTTCTTTTGCCACTGCAGTTTTCTATTAACATTTTACTGCACTCAACCATCAGAGCAGATTGGCTGCTCCTGGCAGCCCAGCTGACACTGAGCGTAACTTGCAGGTTAGAGACAACCATCAACATTCTGACTTCATATATCATCAGTAATACAGCTTTTTGTAGATCACAGAGCAGTTACACATCTGGCTGTAGGCACAGCTGTGCACATTTATGAATAACTCTATAAAGCAGCATGGATAGTTTTATGTCAGCACAATTTCCATTACTAGGCAAGGTGACCCTCCTAACTAAATCCCAGAAGGCTGCTTTGGGATGTACCCGTGGGAGGACACGCCGCTGCACCGGCAACTCTTGCAGATGCAATTCACCATCACATCTTTCTCTCCCGGGTCCCTGGTCTGTTCTAGTGCACGCTGTTCACAAATACCATTACCTGCATGCAACTTGCTCCTTTCCAGCAATTTAAAATAAAAAATCATCTGTATAAGCAATAGCAATATTTGATGTCAGGAACCTGCCTCCAAAAGGAGGGATTTTGCATTTGAAGAAGGGAAAATAGCCTACTATGTTTTCCAGGCAAATCATCAGGACATTTAATTTATCTTTTGTAAATAAAAGTCAATAAGCAAGTGACCCAACTAATGAGATGCTGAAAGCCTTCACATCAACTTCTGCATTTACATGCAACACACATATGCCACTGAAAAATGAACCTCTTGGTTTTGAGCAAGTCTCATGAGGAAATGGTTTTCTGCTTTGTTCAAAAATTATTAAAAAAAAGAATATATCAACTGGAAATCCAGACAGTTTGGTAAAGCATTAGAGACAACCTTTTCATACAAGAACATTCATTTCAGTACAGAACCTCCTCATGATTCATCTCCATCCCACATGAGCTAATATAGCTACAGTACTGGTCTCTGCAATTGCTTCCCAAGAGCTACAGCCTCTTCCCGAAGAAGGCAGAGAGTAATTGTTAGGATAAGCACATAGTCCCCAAAACATTTGATGCTACTTCCCATGAACAGAACTAAGCACATACTGCTGCACCCACTTGGGAGAGGGTGATGAGCAGGGTGCTCTTGCTGCAGCCCAGCTAGTAGAGCTCAAAAAACAATGTGCCCAAGAATGTTGGTGCCAGGTGCTCCATGGGATGATATTCAGGCTCTTTTTCCAAATACCCTTCCTTTGGGTTGTATCAGCCTCCCTTGAATTTTACTGCTCTCTGTAGGAAAGCATACACATACACTTTCAGGTGAGCTTCACAAACTGCCCTGTAAGAAAAAAGTTTCTCTGCTGTGATCACCCCAGACTGGGAGGCAAAGGAGCTCTCATCACTTTAGAGATTGTAATAATAAAATATATCAACGCTTCAGCCATAGGCACCCTTGTTTGAAGGTTACACCACCTCTATCAGAGAAGCTCATGATGCATCTGCATTTACACAGCTGCTTTTAAACTTGTAATTTCCCTACTTTATGTTCTCCATGTTCCTCCCCAACACCCTCAAAAACCTTGGGACAAGCAGTTACAAGCCACACATTCCTCGTTGGTGCATTAGGCTTAGAGGCAGATGAAAGTCTAAACATTTTCTTAGGACACCTGAGATGCAAATACATGACCCACACTTGCAATCTTTGCTAGGGCCTGGGCTCTTCTACACAAGCACACTATCACTTTGTGCAGTTTGATTTTTCCTCTTTTATGCCTGCCCCTGGTGTTAGACTGCCTTTTTCCATCCTTGTTCTGCCTGCCCTTGGAAGTGACCAGTGCCACAGGCTGTATGAACATCTGAACTCAAAATAGTCAAGTGACTGGAAAGTTCAATAAATGACTTCTATATACCACAAACAACATCCCTAATCTTCTTGCCACATGCAGGATACATGACACACTCCACAGCACTTCAACAGCTTAGGCTTCCTAATAACTTATAAACCCACAACTTCTCAGTTTTTTTTTTTCTCAGAAACCAGAGCCTTTCTTCAACAATGAAGTGTAAAAAAAAAAAAAAGCGGTCATCTGTGCAAAAAGGTGGATTTATTACTTGTACTACCTGTGTTAACTCGAGTGATGCAGATTTGTTTCCAAACCTCTGTACCCCGAGGGAAGGCTTTTGGGGAGTTGTATCTGTAGAGCAAGCCAGAAGCACAACTCTGAGCTAAACAGTGCATGTGCAGGATGGGATCCTCAGCAACACAGCACTGCTCATCCTCAGCGATAGCAGTCCCTCAGCAACACAGCACTGCTCCTGCAGCCTCTGCCCAGCTCCGTGCCCAGCTGCCCTCACAGCCGCATCATGCTGCACCACTGCTGGGGCACAAGCAGAGCACGGACTGGGCCAGGGAACTAGGTTTGCAAAGAACACCACCATATGCCTTCCCCCATGGCCTTTCAGGAGAGATGCTTTGTTACTTTGGAGCCAAAGTCCATCTCCTCAAACACAGTCTCAGTATGCTGTAGTCAGATCTAGCAGGGAAAAGATTTAAGGTGACCAGACAGGCACTGCTTACTGGTAGCCATCCATCACACCAGATCACAGCTACACCTGGAGGTCATCTTCTCCATGCTTCTTGGGGGTTGCTAACAGATGAACCAATAAAAGCTGAAAGACCTCATGGGATTTAATCACTGTAAGAACATACCTCAGTTTATAAATGGAGGAAATAGCTTGTACTTCTCATTTTGGACCTAGCAACAACAGAGATTCAACAGAGATTTCATACAGCAGAGATTTTCAAAGAATTTTATAGTGTGCTCACTAAAAAAAATATTTAAAAAAAAAACTGTTGCTGATAAAATCTGGGTCATATTAAGTAATGGAATGGAAGGCAAAGCAAATAAATATTTCTGCTATATAAAACCCAGGCCCAAACAGCAGTTCCTTGAATCTGCAGGTATAATTATACAGGATGCACCTGCGAAGTAAATTCACATTCGTAACCACTGCAAAACATGTCCTGTTTGCAAAGTGCCAAGCACTTCACATTAAGGATTCCGACAGAGGCTTCTGGGCATTATCACAACAGAAATAATAGCTTCCCATTCTGTAACCACAGATTAGGACATTTATAGCGCAAGACCTCAGCGACTGCAGTTTCACATTTCGTAGTTATATTCTTCCTCTTATAGAAGCTGCACAGTCTTCATATTAGGGTTCATAACAGATCTTTGGATTACTATGCCAGAGCTAAATCCTCCACGATCTGCAAAAATCTGGCCAGAACAAACCCCTGTGACTGATTAGAGGCTATAGGCAAATAGCATGCTTAAGGTAATATTTTAACTAACAGTAATAAGGATGTTTCTGAGTATGTTTTTGTACTGTAAACCCTGGCCCCATGTCCTGTCCTGCATGCTCTTATCTACTCACAGATCAGTTTTCTTAAGGGGGAAATATATAAGCTACTGTTTTCATATCAGGCTGGCTTATGATTTCACGATATGATGAATAAGTACATTTACTCTGTGGCAAGTAACTGGAAAAGTTCCCATTTAAATAAGGACTGTGAATTTTGCCTGCTGCTCAAGGACTGAAGTGGTGCTTCCCTTCCGAAGTGCCTGCCTGTTGAGCAAGAGCAAATATTTCCTGAGTTCAGGAATTGGGAGTCAGCCTCCCTGCATGTTCTACTCCATGACTGATATGCTCTGCTATCTTAGGCAAATCACACCATCTGTGCTTCTAGCTTAACCATGTCTCGGGCTGGCACTGGGACCTACGTCCCGTTTTCCTTTGCTCCACTCTGCACATTCTCAGCCTTTCCCAGTTGCTTGCTGTTATCTGACCCTGAGCTTCCCCAGGCTCCACTTCTCTGCTGCTCTGCCCACCCTTCCTCCTGCATTTCTGAGATGCTGCCATATGTCAAAGTTTCCCGTTCTCTTGGTACTTCACTTAAGCGATGAGACAAGGCTTGTGTCAGTACGAATCCTTCAAGTCTACAACTGCTGTTTCTAAGGTTACCTGCTTTGAGACAAGGATTCACTGTTAGGAGTTAAAGGTGGTCAGCTGGGTCAGCACTGGTTGGGGGCACGTCCAACTGGATGGTATTCAGCCATAAGCCATAGAATAAAGATCTGCACCTGGGCCTGACCAGTCTGTGGCTGCTCAGATGTCCCAACCCTCTCTGGTTCCTGTTCCACTTCTCTCCCTTGCTCCCAAGCACTGGCCCATGTGAATTAACACAGTATTGATGCCTGAAGTCATACTTTCGTACACCATTTTTCCATTAAACCCTTTCCAGCAGGGAATATCTAATTAGCCAGTAAGCACAAACCAAACTCCATTATTACTGGTGAAAGAGATCTGCTACTGAAGATTTTTCTCTTTTGTTTCGAAGACAAGTGTAATGTTACATTACAGTGTTGAAAATAATATTCTCTGCCTCTTTTCCTACAATCCACAGGTATGAGCGTGCCACACCTGCACCCTCGTCAATCATTCTCAGCATAAAAGAAGAAGTGTTAAAAACCTTCAAGTGTGGATTCAAATTCTTGGGGGCTTAAAACACCAAAAAGGTGACATACATATTTCTGCAAGTGAGCAAAGGCAGAAATGTATTCTTTATCCACCAAAATCAATCTAATTTCATAGCAGATGTGAAACAAATCACACAGAGCTGCTATTGCAAGTCCCTTCTTGCCTTGGCTAGTCCCTGCTGGCAAGCAAGTGCCCAACATCTGTGTTGAGGACATCAGTGTTTATCTAGCACCATATTTTCTACAAGAAAAACTCCATTCCCTAGATGCCTCCTAGCCTCCACATAAATAACGTTTGAGGGTTATTTAAGTAAGCCACTGCTCTCACAGGACAAAACTCTTCTGCCTTTTATTGCTACTGACATCAAAGCATCTCTGCCTCTTTACCACTGTGTCTTCCAGGAAGCCAAGACATCTCTTTCTGCCCTCACTGAGCCACTGCATCAGTCAGTGTTCATTTATCAGAAAGCCCAGTGTCAACTTGCTCTCCAGGAAAGATCAACCTATGCTACTGCTCCAGTCAGGATAACAGTACTGCAGCTCTGGCATCAAGAATGCTCATCTGTTTCCAAACCTTCTTTCATTTTCCAATTTGTATTTTAAGTGCTCTTTGAATATGGAATCCACCAGGAAAAGGAGTATCCAAGAACCCCAAGTTTTGAACCCCCCCACCCCCCCTGGGTTCTGTGTGTGGAAACAGCAAGGCAAATACAGAAGAAGATATATCTCCACAGGGAGCCTCCTGCTTCCTAAGCCTTCCAGACTTAACTTCTAAAGCTGGTTTTATATTGTAGACAGATTTGCTCTCTTGCATTGCCCTTCCACTTCCTCAGCTGCTTGTTGCTATGTTCACAAAGGTCTTATTTAAGTAGCATTTCTCTCCATTCATTCTTTATTTATGTTGACTGCCCCATAAAATAAAATTAAGAAAAGAGACCTGCTGAGTCTCATTCAACGCCATCAGCTTCTTCCATCATCTCTGATGCAGCCCCTTTCCTCCTCACTAACTGTGAATGGACCTGAATAGGTAGCATTTTCCCTTCCACGTCAAGAATTGATAACATTCCTCCCTTAGGGCTAGATTCTACTAGGTCCTAAGTGCTATAACCTCCATCGACATTTTAGTGGGGGAAAAAAAAGCTGCCTTCAGATTATTAGCAAGGCTGGGCTTGGAGTTTTTATAACCTTGTATGATCAAAACCTCAAGCCTGCTAGGCAAGCTAGATGTTATTTATTTGGGGAGGAAAGAGAAGATTGAGAAAGCAGGTGAACCTACTGCTTTTCATCATAGCTAAATATTTGATCAGGGTCTGGTAGTACTCCTGGCAGAAAAAGCCAAGGCAATTTACAGAAATTCTCTCTCGGGGCCTGGACTGAAGCAGTCTAGCAGAGCTGGATACAAATGACCACAGTTCCTGCTTGCCCATATAGGAACTGCATAGCAAGATACTTTCACAGGCCTTAGCACAGTGGTTTCCAACACGGGGTGCCAGGGAATGTGTAAGACAATTGCAGTGCTGGAAGAAAATATTTGATTGTAAACAAACATAAAAAATGTGAATAGTAAATGAAATAAATTTTATTTCATCTTTATGTCATCCTGGTTTAATTTCTATTTTTGTGTATGTTCTATAATGTATGTAACACATTAATACAGCAGTGCATGTAGATGGGGTAGCTGCTCAAACAACTGTTGTTAGGTGTGCATGACCAAAAATGTTTGGAGGTTCTTCAGTAATTGTGTTCAGGACTAAAGCAGCCTAACAGACAGTTCACCCTCACTTTAGGAGAGAGATGAGTACATGCTCAAATCCTGTAAAATTCAGATCATCTATCTGTACAGGTTTTATATCAGTATAAACAGTTTGCTTTGAAAAGCTGTCATTTCTTTGCTCCCCTAGAAAACTGTTCTTGTAAGAACAGAATGGTGGTATCAATCAGAGGTATTTTGGCATTGGTATAACAGTTTTCATGTCACTCTGCTTTTAGCATATTGCTATAATGTACCATTAAAGTAGTACCACATATGCGTTTATTTAATTATGTGCTTATATATGCTTCTCTAGATTCAAAGGATAATGTACTATATTAACATGCCTTGACACTCACCTTTGAATTTTAATTTGCATTGCTCACAAATCAAAAGGCGGTTTAACAGCCTTGTGTTCTTCTCTAGTGGAAGTTTCCAGAGCGCACACTCATTGTGCAGTCAGCCATGCAAATCATTAATTCTATAAGAAAGACTGGGACTGCAATATGCATAGTGGCAGGAAAGGATGGAAATGTCTTTTTACTATAAAAATGCTCTACAGTCTATCCTGCAGCCCTGCTGTCCTCCCTTCAGGGCCTTATGACCACTGCTCGATAGAGCTGGTTGCTCTTCTCAAAACTTGGCAAGCAAATTGAAACCAATAGGTTCTTCAGGGAACATAGGTTTTTCCTTTTCATCACAGGTCTTAATGTTAGTTTCTACCACTTATAATCAGATCTGATACCAAACTTCCAACTGTTGTATAAAATGTTTTAGGAAGCAATCCAGTTCACAACTTGCCATTGAATGTCAGGTATTTAAGTTCCTTGTATAGTCAAAGCAAACAGGTTGTGATTTCAATAAACATCAAAAGGGATCTCTTAAGAAATTTTTGAGGCTACACTCTAGGAGTTAGCTGACAAAAGTAAGCTCTTTAGGGTCTCTTAGGCTGCAGTCCAGCTTAACCTTAAGCTACAGTGATCAAATTATTCTTAGGTACCAGTGCAACACTACACTGAAATGAATGTTTCTGAAGTGACATTACACATGTTTCTTATAGTCCAGCGCTGCTTCAAACAAATTATTTTGTGGTCAAGTGATGCAGTCTGTAAAAATACAGGAGTAACTGGAAAAGAATGAGTAGGGAAAAGTATAGACTCAGCAAAAGAGGTGCTAAATACTCTGCTTAGAAAAAAACCCTAACTTTTCTTACTTTTTAGAAGTAAAAATAAATAAATAAAAAAAATTAAAAAAATTAAAAGCTTGCTTATTTCTTTTTCCATGTTCTAAATTACAGACAAGGCAATTTACAGTGGCTGTATACAGCAATAGTCACAAAGCAATACTTGAAATCTTTGTCTCCTTTCTTTAGGAAGCATTCAAGCTCCACCTGTATGAAATACAGTGAGTTCAGCTATACTCAAAGAAAAGCAAAGCAACAGCCAGACCAAAACTGCTTAAACAAATGTAACATTTTGTTTTCTTTAATAGAGACCATCACCTGATTTTGGCCAGGTTTGTGCCTCTACAACGAATGTCTGGGGAATATGGGGCTCCAGGGTACACACCCCACAATTGAGGGAAGAACCAGACATAGGAGACCAAATCCCTACCTCCATCAATAAAGGTCAGGGAGGAGAAGGGACAATATTCCTTAAATGCTTGCCACAAATAATTGGGCCAGTTACTCAGTCCATTAGCCTCTCAACTTCCACTGCTCTCTTCTACTAGGCAACAGGACCACAGATGCATTCACACCTCAGTCCCATAAAATGGTAAAAACTAAGTAAAAACCTCAAAACTCTATGCAGGGGGCTGCTGATACCCCTGAAGTGCAACCTTCATCTAAACAGAAGGTTGATTAACCATGGGTAACCAAACCCATAGATACGCACCACTCCTATTAGATCTGAAACTCAAATTTTTGTTGAGCTGCACACTGCATTCCTTCCACCTTTTTAATGCTAAGTTTGATGTTGTGGCGGGTGTGACAGTTGTTCACATATTGCATCTCCCACACAAGCAGATCTGGAATATCAACTGTAGCGGGTGTGGGTGAGCAGCATGGTCAGGGGCATCTGGCCATCATTTTGGTATGCTGGAAGTACCAGCTGCCATCTTTATGTGACACTGAGAATGCAACAACAGGCAGAGTATGGTTTCATGTGACCCAGCCTCTCAAAATCAACTAGCTTTTTCATTGCAGGAGGTGCTGTTAGAGCCTGCATGCTCTTCTCAGTACAAGTGTTCTGTCTAAAAAGACTGAACTCAAGCAAACCATGTTTCAGCAAGGGCAATTCAAAAAGCTGTCACCCCCATCAGCTATTTTTGCATAAGGTAGGTGAGAACTCAATACCTGTAAGACCTTTACCTTTTCCTCCTACAGGAACAAACCTGAGCACACAGGGCAGAGCAAAATTGCAAAAAGCCTGGCTTACTAAGCAGCAACATTTGAACAATGAACCCCTGGCCGAGACTACCTGCAATTTTAACAGAACAGTGGAGACATGGTGTCCAGCAGAGCCCAGAAGAATCAAAAAAAAGGAAGTTTCATAATGACTGAGAACATGACGTTAAAATGGGAAGTATCAGTTAGATCTATATTAAGACATTAGAGAAACATTCATTTTTATAACAGCAAAGAATTCTAGGAAGTAAAATACTATTAGAGAAACTAAATGCTGTAGCAGAGAAGAGCAGGTTAGGAAAAGGTTATAGTACAGATTAAAAGGATTCAGTAGAAATTGAAAGCTTCAAAGTAGTTGTGAACACCTTTTGTTATACTTGTTTCTTGCTCCTTTCCTGATGAAAGTATTCTGCTGAAGCATTCTCCCCTTAGCTGCCCATTTCAGCTTAAAAAGAAAGAAGCCCACCTCCCTTTTATCTTAAGGAAGAAAGCCGACAGTAGAACAATTGGTAGTGCGCTGCTCAATGTCAAGCCGCTCCAGGTCAATATTCAGACCCCTTTTTGAGTCAACCTTTCCACAAAAGACCTGAAGAAAAGGCACAGTTTGTATTTTAACATTTCACTCACTCGACTGCAATATCTGCCCATCAAATGTTTCTGCTTCAGCATACAAATGGCTGCTTTTACAAAGACACTAATGCTCACTTAGTATCTTTTCATTGATTCAGAGAGTGATAGCCAACAGCCAAAAAGAAAAGAACCGGTACAATCTCAACAACACATGAACAGTGTCAAGTCCATTTCATTTTCCTAGAACAATTTCATATTCAGTACCCACTTTGACAGTATCAATTCAAAAATATCCATAGCTGAATATTTTACACCCACTATCTGTCCCAGAAAGAAAGTAGGTGCTTGCATTATAATTTGCATTTAATAGAGCTCAGCATGGTTTATATATACCCCAGTCTAGTGGGATTGTAGGATTGGGTACTTTTGGCTATACTCCCACCACTCTTAACCCCTCAGAAACAGCTGTGCCTTGTCAAGAAAGACACAAAAATGCTCTTTAAACAAATACAATGGGGATGAAGGGGAAGAAGGAAGTGCATGAAGTGTTAGGTGAAAACTGGGGACAGAATGCAGACCTTGGGATATTCCAGGGGAGAATAGGACGCCGGTCCATGCACATGAAAAGAGGCAGGCCGGTATGAGGTAAGCTGATATCAGCCACCCTGGCAGTTGCAATAC
>JAVJGJ010000059.1:79730238-79741936 GCA_035590215.1 Microhierax caerulescens | reverse complement strand
GAAGGAAGTGAGGCCAGTGAAATTTTCAGGACACAGACTCATGACCTAGGCACATTTCAGCTGTCAGGGCAAGGATTTTGCCTTCATTTTCAAGGCAACTAGCAGGATTCATATGGGAGTAAGTTTCATGAGTCTGAGGGCAGAACACCAGAAGCTGCAATACCTGTGGCAGAGACAAAGACAACAAAAACTTCCAATCTTGCAGTTTATATTTCTGTTTCTAATCCTCACATACTAGGAATCCCATAACAAGAACCTATGTGAATCCAAGTTCAAGGTAACACGTTAAGCTGAGAAAGCAAAGACTTTCAAAGAGAAATAAGAGACCTAGCAACTTTAAACTTGTTACTCTGATCTCTGTACTCCTCAAAGACTGAACAGATTTTGGAGAAAGGACTAATCAAGGACATCAAGACAAATGCAGAGCATTTGTATCACAGACAGGTGACCTCAGAATCATTTTTAGTGGGTAAGCTTCTGAGATACTACTTGCAGGCTCACTGAATTTATCTGTTATGTTTCTAGCTAGGTACTTGTTAATTGGCAGAAACAGGGATGAGTAAGAGTATTAATGTCTCCTCTTTAGCCAGATCCTTGACTGAGAGAGGAGTTGTCTGGATGAAAGTAGGTGACTTTAGGGAAGAGATTGTTTCAGTTTTGACTAGAACTGAGTGTATTATCAAAACACTGGACAATGCTGGGCTGGTCATCCTACTACTAGATAGTATCTGGATTTGTTGGCCAAAATAAATCTCACAGACCAATAATGAAAGTTTTTTTCCTCCAATTATCTGCTCAAATCAGAGACACTCTCTTCATTCTGCAGAACAGCAATGCACAACAGACCTCTAAGCCTGTGGTTTTCTAGGTAGCATCAGGCTGTTTTTTAGTTATCTTTAGTGGAGATAGCCTGGACTATGACTTAGCTGGGCCTATTCCAGACCTACACTGGTCTTCCTCCATGTATCTATCCTCATGGCCTACAGATATTTGTGTTGAGATTCAGCTGAAAGGAGGCTCTTCATACCTTAAAGAGAGTCATGGACAAAGGCAAGTATGACCCTAGGCACCATTGGATATCTAAGTCATCTAAGTGCCTCCAAAAGTGTAGCATTGCTAATCTCACAAGTATTTGGGTAACATTTTATCAGGCATCCCTGGCATAAAATTAGTGTTTAACACACAGAAGGAGCCTCAGAATTAGTCCTTTCAGTAGAGATACAAGATTCATGGACACACAACTCATTACCATAGAAGTGAGAATAATACCCTAAGTGACTGTCAAGTGTGCTTAGGCCACTTTAATGGGGCAAAGGGAAGGAGGGAGTTTCACCTTAATGGAGCAGAAGGCCTTCTGCAAGCACACAAGCTCCTTCCTGCTCCCAAAACCAACACGGAGATGCAAGTAGCGGGTCTTTTGCATAGCACTATAATACACAACTTGCCACTAAGCAGCTTCCCTAGTGTTTGCGTTTATCTTAACCAATCTAAAACCGAGGAGAAAGTGCTGGAAGGGATCTCAGGAAGTCCTCTAGTTCAGGCCTCTATCCCCATTCAGCACGCATACTGCGTGTCAGTCCATTACAATAGGTTAGTGCCACTTGTTCTTAGGTTTCCAGTAACATACCTCATGTCTTCTGTAGCACTGCACTGTCTGAGAGTCTTTTTTTTTCCTGTTTGATTTAATTATCCATCAATGTATACCTACTATTCCTTATATTCAGTTTTCAGAGCAGGTATGGCAGATAATTCAATTTCCTGTAATAGCCCTGAGGTGGTCCAGCTAGTAGGTTTTCTGCTTCTCAGTTTTTCTCTTCATGTTTGACTATTTGCTTCTCACCTGGATTGGTGACCCAGAGTCTCTCTCCTAAATGGCGAGCCAGACTCATTGCAAGTCTAGTACACTGTTTAAATATCTGGGGAGGATATTTGCTTTTTCAGAAGAACATGGTACTGAGTCACATTTGTCTGGTGTTTAGCTTCAACCTCCAGTTCCTTTTCCACCTAAACAAGTTCTTCTTTCCCCTCCATTTTTCACTTCTGCTGTTAGTCACTGCTGCCTCCACGCTAAGCATTTCTCTTGCACCATGCTGTTTTTTCTGCCTTGGGCTATTTCAGACTGTCAAGAACCTTGCAAATTCTCAGCTGTCCTCCAGTGTACATAAAGTCACTCCAAACTTGATGATATCTAAAAGTTTAACAAACAAATTCAGCAAGTCCACCTCCATTCAGGAAGGCGGTTTCAAATTCTCATTTAAAAAAAATAAATAAAATTCTTCCATCAGAACATTTAAGCTTTTACCAGATCTTTATGCAACATGGTTTTGGAGATACTGGGCCAGGTTTTATCAAATTCAAACAGAGACAGAAATAGACATTTGCCATAATGATGATTTTAGTGATAATACCTGATAGGGACTAGATGGCATTTATTCAGTCAGATGTTTCTGCACCTGCCTGCTTCTCCCCCCTATATATTTTAACCTCTACTTCTGTTGCAACAAACAATGCAGTGTAATGCAAAGCACAACGTGAAACTCAGAGCTAGTAATGCAGGGATGGTTCCTGCCTCAAGAATTTGTCTCAAATTCAGAATAGAAAACAAGGAGATAAGCCTGACAGGCAACACCTGGACCATGGCTGGCCACCGCAAGGCTCAGACAGCTCCTAACTATACATAACCACTCCAGGGACCAAAACCACCACAAGCTGGGACCTTGTTTCATACACACAAAATAAAAACACCCAAAGTAATTTGAACTGAAAAGAACTTGCAGGACACCTATGAAATAGGATCATAGAATGGTTCAGGTTGGAAGGTACCGTAAAGACCATCTAGTTCCAACTACCCGGCCATGGCAACTACAGCAGGTTGCTCAAAGCCCTGTCCAACCTGGCCTTGGACACTTCCCTGGGCAGCCTGTTCCAGTGCTTCACCACCCTCACAGTGAAGAGTTTCTTCCGAATAGCCAATCTCAATCTACCCTCTTCCAGTTTAAAGACATTACCACACCATTGCAAAAAGTGCCTCTCCAGCTTTCCTGCAGGCCTCCTTTGGGTACTAGAGAAATAAAGGTATCAAGATGACAGCACTATCTCCCAGTCACTCCTGGAGGCACCAGGCTCTCCATGGCTGACAAGGGAGCTGGCTACTAACAGCCCAGGCTGCAGGGACAGGGTAAAGAGAGATAAGAGCCACTGGGAAGTGGGCCCGAAAAACAGCCCCATTGAGCACTGCCAAATTCCTTCTCAACACCTTTTTTTGTGGAAAAGACATTACAGAAAGTAAACTCTCTTTGCCAGAGAGTTTGTGTCAAGAAGCTGCTGCCAGTGCCCCATGGGCACCACCATGGCTGACTGCCAGGCCCTGCGTCAGCTCCTGCTGGCCCTGCCCAGCTGTGGGCCGCATTCTGACCTGGCCTCAGCCTGTCCCTCAGGAGGTGCACGGTGACCAGGGCTGCCTCAGCATCCTTGGCTGCAACTGTCCTGGCTGGGGCGGTCGGACAGGCCCTGGCTGCCAAGCCTGGCTCTGACAGATCCCCACGGGGAGTCCCCATGACACCCAGTCCACAGGGAGCCCCAGATGCCACAGGGCACAGGTTTGACAAGCTGTTTTAGACCATCTCTGATGTCAGTTTAAGTGTGAGTCATTACCCAGTAGTACAGAAGCAGATAAAGAAAGGTCTTTTTTGAGAAGGTCATTCCTTATTTATCAAGCACAACTCTGTCAAGTGGAAAGAGCAGGATGTCATTTACTCCAAAACCCATCACTCTTCATTTCTCAGTGGGGGAGATTCGTGACATGCTCAAAGCTGCCTCCTTTCCCTACCCTTAAAAGAAGGGGCTGAGACTGGTTGCAGCAGTGTTAGCACCATGCAAATAGCTACAGATCACTCAGATGCACTCCAGGTCTTAGTGTTTAAGTTCTTTTAATATCAAAGCCAAAGACGAGAAGAAATTAATAATAACTATGACGGCCAAGAAATAAGGAAAAGTCTTCAGTTTTAGGAGGTCTTCTCATTTAGTGATCCCATTCAGGAACACAGTCCAGCAAGCAAGAAGCCCTTTGAAAGGCCAGATAAGAATTTATATCCACATATGTATTTATACCCATAATGCAATATATACAGCATGACAGATGGAAGAGCATCTTACATTTTTCAAGATCATCCTGAGAATCCCTCATCCCAAACCAAAGGTCCTTGGTTTTCACTAGGCCACTGCAGCACGTGAAGGTTTATGAACTCCCCCCACTGCCCTCTGGGGAAGGCTGGCCACCTCTTGCCTTGCAGTCCAGTTGAACTGTTTTCCCCTCTACTGGAGCAGAGTAAGTAAAACTAGATCCCTCTCCCAAAAGCCGTAAGCATTAAGTGCATACAAGTATGAGTTTCAACACATAAAACCTCTTCAAAGTAGTTTTTCTGGGCATGAACTGACAAGACTACCACTGCCCAAGCCCTGTATCGGCAGGGTGCATCCAGCAGCAGACAGCACCATGACATCAATGGGAACAGCCACATGCCCACAGCCATATGCTGAACCCAGACTGCACACCTACAAGTGCTACCCACTGGGAAGTTAGCCAGCATCTACCTTTCATAAAAAGCAGAGATGACTATACACACTGGATAGTTCAGACTTTCCACAACAGTGAATTTCATAAGTAGCTTAAAAAAAGAAAGATACTCTCATTTTTTGCTCCAGTGTCATCTTTCATACACATCCACCTCTCTGCCATACGTAATCAGAAATGAATCAGTTATAGCAGTAGCTGCTTTAAGTCTTTTTGCTGCTTTTTCTTCACTAGAAATAACACTTCCATTTGTGCCTACTGATGGGATTGCTTTTATCTCAGTTTGGTAATCTTTCTGTCCAATGCACAGCTAATTCCCCCCATCCATACAGACATACACAATATTCTTTGCTTCTGTCTCTCCTCTGTATCCCTCTGACATGATTTTTGCATCCTTATAGTGTGCCTCATCAACTACACTTCAGTTTGCCCATATTTCAACTAAGCAGCTACAGCTTTGTATTGCTTGCTGAATAGAAGCTGTTTGGTTTTGTTATTTGTCCTTCTTAATGGCAAATACAGTTTGTCAATATAGGCCATATAAATCCCTCATGCCGTCCAAGAAAGCAGAATCAAAAGCATGTTTTCTATCATGCACCATTAATACCAGTTGTCATCACAGAAAATCACGAGATAATCTAGCAGTAATTTATACAAAGGCAAAATAAACTAAGGAGCCTTCCAAGCGTACTTCCCTGCACTCCCTCCATCAAGGAGCTGTGGTTTCATTTTTAGAAGACCTACTCAGTTACATGTCCATTCATTTTCAGACAGAACCAGGGACCAATTAACATCCTGTTCTTTAAGGAATATGAAGTGGGAGCTTGGATAAGCTCCTAGGAAGGATGCCTTGCCATAAGAAATTGTAATGTCAAATGCTAGTATTCTCATGCATTTGTCTTAGCTATGCATTCCTTTTGAACCCATCTGTCCTGTTTTCTAATAACATGGCCAATTTTTTGCAGTATTCAGAAGGATCAGGTATTTTAGGGATTATATTCCACTGATCTCTAGATATGATGTCTAGCTGTACCCATGATTACCTTTCCCTTTGGGAAGCACCTTGTATTTCCAAACTGTTAAATCCATTTACTCCAAAATTTTGGAGGCTCAAGCATGGGAGGAAAACAAAACACATACATGAACAAGCAGACCTAAGAGAAATTTCCAGTTTAAGTCTATGGCATCCAGGACAGTTTCCTGTGACCTAGAAGTCCATAGAGAATCAGCAAGTCAACTCCACTATTAGCATCCTCATTAGACTCAGCTGAGAAATTAATTTCCTCTCTGGGTTGACTTAAAGGTATGCAGACATAGAAACTGCTGTACTGTTTCTGTAATGTTGACAAAAAGGACATGAGTAGCTGTAGAAGCTAATCTACTTCTTTTAAATAACCCATCAAAGCAAGGGGAAAAGACTAATTTTATGGAGTAACAGACCTAGGAGCAAATACGCTTTTACTCTGAAAAGGTTAGATAACATCTATGGAGAAGACCTTGACTGGCAGTGCTTACAGACTTCCATGTCCCCAGTACTGACCAAAACTGGTTCTCTAAATAAAAGTGAAGAACAGCTTTTTCAGTGAAGTTTATCAACACTAGGTTATTCCCCAAACGCATGTTTAATAGCAGCGATACGGGCAACAGAAGAAAGAAGATAGCTAAGTTGCACTACATTTTAAATCAACAAGGCTGTCACGTGATGCACTTGACCCACTTCAGTGATGATGAAAGCAGGATAGTGTGCTCTAAATCCAGTAAGACCACCTGAAAAGCACATTTAGATTTTGCAAGATGTATGAGATATTAAGCCTTTGCATAATTCACTTATTTAGCAAAACTTTGAACCTTGAAGTCATTCTATAAAGGCTCTGTAAGGTAGTAGCGTGTATCTTTGTGATGTATTTATCTTTCTTCCTAGAAGTGTTGTGAAGCTGTCATTATAAGTAATGTCTACTTGGAATGCAAGAACGGATTATATACATACGCATTCCCTCCCCCCCCCGTATTTTCCATGGTTATGCAACTCAAAAGCAGCTAAGTTCTCTGATGACGTAAGAAAGAACAACTCACATCTGTGGCACTTTATCCACTTACAGTCAGAGAATTCGGCCAACATATTTCTGAAGCAGAATCTGTCATAAGTGACTCAGTAGCTTTCATAGCTTTTCTTCCACCTCTGGAATCTTTAAGTACTTGTCTCAATGTTATATGACTAAAGCCTTCAGATTCTATTCAGGACCTGAACCAAGATCACCACTGCTGTTAGGTGGTGGCATGTTTATGGCCCTCTTTCATGGCCCAGCCCAATCCAAGAGCTCTCCCTCAGGGTCCTTGCTGCTGGGTTGCTGCCTTCATATCTGCCTGTCCACACTCTTGGGAACAATACATGCATTGGATCTCCCCCTACAACCTGCAAAGACTTTCCAGAACTTTCTGCCCAGTTACAATTACAGCCATTCAAATAACAGCTAAAAGCCTTTCTCCCCTTACTTGTATCACTTTCCTCTCCTTTGACTATTTAACTGCATTGTTTAGCTCTGCTAAAACTATTTAGAACACCAGTCAAATGAACAATTCCATGTTATATCAATATATATTGTATTGTATGATTCACTACATAACAATTTGAAGGAATTAATTCATTTTCCTTATTTAACATTCACCAACAAGACAATACTGCTGAAAAAAATCCAGTCAAGAGTGAAGTCTTACCAGATGACATGCAAACAGACACCTGTGATTAAATATAAGAAAAACTTTTTTTACTGTGAGGGTGGTCACAACCTGGAATTTAAAGCTGTGCCTTGCTTCCTGGACTTTAGCTGGAACATGCAGGCTCATTTCATCTCTCATAGCATACCCTCCCTTGTGAAGACCATCTCTCATGTGACAGTCATGACAGAATAAATGACTGTTTCCCCTAACCTCATATTTCTGGAAAAGCGCGTTTTCATTAAAAAAAAAAAACACACCACCCAAAAAACTACTTTAAATATTCATTTAAACCTTTTCAAGGTGACAAGGAGAGCCTGACTGCTAGACATGATCGATGCAACTTCTCTCTGAGAGCATGCTGTTCTACCTTCAAAGATGGTAACTTACAGCACATTTAGTGTTTCAGAGAAATACTCTGGAAATCCATAAAAAGCTAGTTACACTCTCTAAATGCAACTTTAAGAGCTGCTATGCTCTTTCAGCAAGGAACACTCGACATCTTGTCCCTGTGTATAGGCTTAAGAACAGGGTTTGGAGGGCACAGAAAATTGAGACAACAGTAGCACCAATTGTCTGTAACTTCGAGAACTTCAGCATTACTTTTGTTCAGACTTCCCTGATATTGCTGCCACCCTAAAACATTATCCCTAACAATAAGAAATGATCTTACATCTAAGGTCCAATTCTCTGGTCACTGAACTATTTGAACATAGGAAGCACTGAACTCTAGGAAGGGAACACCAGCTACCCCACCAGTTCAGGAACATCAAGCTGCAGCGATACCAGGGTATTTGCACCTTCTAAGATCCTCCACGACGAAAGACGAGAGCCAATAGGGCTTCTGTTACAGAACATTTGCTGGACAAATTGCTGACCTAACAAGGGAAAGCGCCACCCAGAGCCACCCCACTCTTGATGGAAGAAGAGCATACCAATTAAGTCTGAGGCAGGAGCCACCAGAAATGAAGGCTTTACATTGAGTTATGACACATAACTAGTTTGTCATTAAATTAATAATAGTTGCTCGCTCTCTCTCTCTCCATTTCAGTTATGCTTTCCCTATCCTAGCAGCAATGTGTTCTCCTATTCTTTCTGCACTTCCACAACTAGCTCTGTCCTGCCCTCAGAGGAAGGGAAGTCAGAGGAGCCCCAGCTGTCCCTCCTTTCAGAATTACAGTACTGTTTGGGCAGAGGTCAGACCTCCTTTTCTAGAAGCATATCTATTTATAGGTTCACTTCCCAAGAAATGAGTTCCGCTTTGCCTTCACAGTGAGGTTTGGAGAGAATGAGAAGAGAGATGCCAAAACATGCCTGGATCCAACGTTTGATCATGGATGCCACCATCCTTTTAAACATGCATGTTGACCTATCCATGGACCTGCTGTAGCCAGGCATGGTTTGTGAAAGGAAGGCATTTCAGCAACTGCCTTCAAAACCTCCCATCCACTACTTATATCCCAGTACCTCAGAACTCACGTTACTGCTTTGGTATTTGTGACAGGCACTCGTTTCCTCAACCTATTTTAATCAGAACTACACAGCACCACTAGTTAGCAGCTTAGAAATCAGGACATCACAATGTGGGTGAGATTTTTCTCAGCAACTAAAGAGAATGATTTTGCAGAGTATCTTAACTGGAAATAACATGAAGTGCCAGCAAGCCATATGTTCTAACCTCTGTGTAAAGTTAACACCTATTTCGGAATTTAGCTGACTTCGGAAGTCAGCTAAAGCTATTAACATGGGTTTTTCTCCCAGGGAATCTAAGCACCCACCATTTTTATTGAATGGAACAAAAACAACAATAACTGGAGATCCCTGAAGAAGGGGCAAAAAATAAAAAGCAGTGACACAAACAGCAGTGTTGCATAGTGATGCCATCCAGTCACTTCTCTCCTGCCACAGAATTCAATCCAGATCTTTCCCAGTTTGTCAGAACCTGCCATACAGGCAAGGCAGGTGTCACCACGAACACACACAGTGACTGACTGCAGATTGAGGACATACTGAACCATCCAACACTGCCAACAGCTCCCAGCATATCTAGGCCTCTAATGTGTTTTTTTGAGACGAAGCATCAGTTAGCTTCAGTGAGGGATGGATACAATACTTCCAGACATCAGCTGAATATTGAGGCTGGGGAGGGAAAGGCATTATTAAGTAATCTACTAAAAAAATAAAAAAAAAATAAAAAGGAAACCATATTATTTTTTGCTTGTGGTTAAAAAGACCACAAGAGTTTAAGTGGCTCTTCATTCCCTTTTGGGGAGCTTTAGCTTATTAACTGACCTTTTCCTCCCCCTCACCTTCCTTGTCATGAAGGGGTAGTCTCTCAAACCAAACCGCCTGACAACAGGTTTGATCCCAGTCTGACTCAAGATTGTATTTCTAGCATTGATGTCTCATGAGACTTCAGTCCACCAGGACATTTGTCTTCTGGCATCAGATGATGTCAAGTACTTGCCACTAGGATTCTTCTCTTGAGATTATAAGCAAAAGGCTGAACTCAGAAGTTTTGATGCTAACCAGAGATAGGTTTTATCTCAGCCTCATGAAAATCTCTTCATTTAAGCTCAGAACCTAGAAAATGAAAAGGATTCCTACATCCAAGACACTGGAACCGAGAATACAGTTTTGTTAGTGCTCTGTGTCTGCCCCTGCATTTCTTGCTTGTACTCCATTAGTGACTGAGACATGTGCTGCCACTGCAAGGGACAGCTGTCTTCACCTTAGCGGAGACCTTTTCCTTAGCACGTATGGATCAAACTCTTGGGTCAGAACAGCATCCAATGAAGTGACAATGGAGCCTGTACAAGTATACTTAGCATGACTCCAATCATGATATATGCGTGGTCTAAACCCAGTTGATTCTACAAACTAGAATTATAAGAGCTTAGTTATATACAGTGCAGTAATTTCCATAGCTTCGAAATTGAGTCATCAAAATAAAAATATCAGAGAGGGTACACGTTTCACACATACCAAATCATGATACCAACTGAACCTCTGCCAAACTAAATCGGCATGCTATGAACAGCATGCAGCATCTATCATGGTCAACAGAATGAAAGGGCAGCAGCAGCCTCTTCCCCATCTATTACCAGGGGGAAATATTCACAAGAATACCCATATACCTTCCTCAAGGGACACCTGCATCTATGACTGACAACCATAAAAGAGACTCCTTTATTTCAAAAGAAATACGAATTCCTGAATTAATAGGTCTTTTCCAAACCAGCATTAAAACACTAATCCCAGCTCTGTCAACATTAAAATGGATATTACTATAAAGTAATGATAAGAAGAAATAAGTAAGCAGAGAAATTAAGTGATAATTGATGCCGAAAGAGCATCACATCATGAAGCCTATGATCTAGAACCTGATCTTAGATATGCTTATGAATAAGAATCATGAATAAAACTTACAAGTTCTTTAAAGAGGCACATCAGCTTGATATTTAAACATTTTACAGTATCTAGCTATTTCTAGAGGTAGATGCAAGTTCTATTTGCACATCTGTCAGAGGCATGACAGAACTTTCTCTGGGCTCCAGTGCTAGTTCCACCTTACTCCCTCAGTCTGAAGCTGCCTCCTCAGACAGGTGTCTGCCTGTCCCACTGTATGGATTTCAGCACACTACACCAAGTGTAGCAGCACTCTTCTACATTTACATTTTAACAGCAAAGCAAAGTAATTAAACAGTAACAAAAACCAAACCAAAACAGTGAAGGCAAGCAACCTTACAACAGGCAAGCTGTCAGCTCAGTTAAGGATGACAGCAGTCATCACACCCTGTTCTGAGATGCAAATGTTTTATATTTCACATCCCAGTTCTTCATAACCATTAATTATTTATTTTTTTTTTTGGCAAAGCCTTGCCTGCTGTACAATCAACTTGGTTGCGGAGGCCTGCAGACAGATACGGTGCAATGGCTCCCTGGGCAAACCAGAGGTGCACCTGGCTACACAAGCCGGTCCACGGATGTCTCAGTGCTGCCGTATGTCACGTCACCGCATCTCACCACTGTCTTGGCGTTCACCCCGGCCAAAAGCCGTGCAAGAAGGGTTAAGGTTCGGGACAGCCGCACTGCAAGCCTTGCAGCCAGAGGGAATCCCAGGGCTCTCCAGCACTGTGCAGGCAGGTCACCCGCACGGCCCCGGTCCAGCGGCTTTCCCCACCTGCAAGCAGGGAAGAGGAGTCCCCCACCACACCGGAGCTCAGCCAGAGAGGGGGCCCGCGCAGCACCCCCCGCTCCCCGCAGGGATGCCCGGAGCGGCGGCGCCGGGGAGGGGATGCCTGTGACTAAGCAGGCGAGGCCTCCCCTCGCCCTCCGCTCACCGCCCCGGCGCGCCCGGCACTGGGCACCGGCGGCCCGACAGCAGGGCCGCCCCGGGAGGGCGCCGGG
>JAVJGJ010000059.1:79712332-79729342 GCA_035590215.1 Microhierax caerulescens | reverse complement strand
TGAGGTGGGGTTATATGGGCAGCGCGGGCCGCCCCCCGCCCGCCCCGCCGCCCGCCGCCGCTCCGCCCATTTAAAACCACAGCGGCCGGCTGCAGCGGGGCCGTGCTGCGCGCCGCCGCCCGAAGGGGGGTCCCTGCACCGACCCCCCCCGACCGCCCGTGGTGATGGAGCCGGGGCCTCCGGGCCCAGGGGGAAAGGCTCCCGTTGCAGACCCCCGCCCCGAGCCCGGACCTCCCCAGGGAGGAGAAAGGCGCTGGGGCAGGGTCCGGGTGGGTCAGAGCGGACCAGGGCCACACCAGCCCGCGGTGGCGTGCGGCTGGCGGGGGAGCGTGAGCAGGGACACGGCAGTGCGGGCCCGGGTGTCGCTGCCCCAAAGCGGGGTACCGAGCTCCAGCGCGGGGGCGGCCGCCGAAGCAAAGGCTCGGGCTCCGGGAAGGCTTCGCATGGGCCTGGGGTAACATCCGTGCCCCTGCCCAGCGCTGGACCCGGCGCTGAGCACCCTGCAGCTTGCGGGGCTCAGTCCCAGCGCTGGACCCGGCGCTGAGCACCCTGCAGCTTGTGGGGCTGAGTGCCAGCCGTGTGTGGGTTTCTCGAGTGAGTATGGTGTGAAGTAACTGTTCCTGCAAAGTCGCCGCTGATTTAAAAGCAGTATGGTGGCACAAAGAAAATGAGGGAAGTGAAAATAGCGGTGCCCTGAGTGGGTTAGTTAAACATGATTCAGAAGTATCCCTGGAGTAATCTAAGGATTTCTTAGAGCAGCGGAAGCCCCTGATTGTGCCGCCGTCAGAACGGTCTGTCTGATGTTACAGGAATGTTTGAAATCTCTGATCAAGGTTTATTAATATTGCTATTGGCATCCCGCTGTGCTGGTTACTGTACAAACACTCATTAGGGAGACAGTCCCTGCCTCCCTCCTTGCCGACAGTGATACCAGCTATCGAGCCCAGCCTCTCACAGCGCTGCTTTCAAAGTAAACAGTAATTCCGATTGCAACTGCGTGGGGGCATGTTATTTGCGGGTTTTGATGCAAACTTTCAGTGTAGGTCAATCTGAAGATTTGTTAGTGCTACAGATTTTACAAATCTTATAATGCTGAATGTTTCTGTCTTTGCAAAATCAAGATTAATGTCCTTCTGATGATTCTCAAAGACTCCACAGCCTGGAATATGATAAAAGCTGGACTGTGTAGGTATTTAAAAGACCAATATGTTCTATTCAGGTATTTTCAAATTGCAATGGCTTCCTTAAAACTTTCAAGTTCTGTGTAGTACATACAGCCAAATCCAGAGGAAAGGATCCATCTCCTGTGTGTCCTTAAGCAAACAGAAAAGCTCAGCATAATTTGAAGGGTGAGATTTAGGCTGTATTTCTACTTTAAAAAATCTTTTAAGTGTCTTATTGATTGTATTAAAAAATTACTAATTTTATGTACAATTTTATTTTATTTATTTTATTTTTTACTGCAAGCTCTGCCAACGTAGCCTGTAACTTGGGCATCACACTAGGTTCATTTCATCTTGCTGGTCACCAGAAATCATAGCTCTGTATGCCAGGCTATCCCTTTAATCACATCCATGCCACCCTGTGTCTTCAGAATATTCTGACAGGAAGACATAACTGGAGTTGCAGAATTTTTCTTGCTGGTAACAATAAGCAACCAGCTTGAACTTCATGAATCCTGTTTGCCGGATTGGCATGTAGAACCCTACAGATTATTCTTCTCAAATGTTGTCTTATATGCCATTCCCATGGAAAAAAAAAATAGTGATGATCTGTGGCAACTTTCTCACACAATAACTTTTAAGACTGAAAAAAACCACCTTAAAGATGTTGACAGGTTCTTTGTACTAGAAACATTGAAATAAACTTGATTTGTGGATGGATGGGAGTGTCCATCCAGGTCATATAGAATTCACCTCAGCATCCAGGTTCTACTAAAGTGTCCGTGGACACTCAGATGTCTTTAAATTTGCTAATTTTCAATAAAACACACAGCAGGAAGGACTGCTCTGAAGTCCAGGACAGAAAAAGGTTTATCAGAATGGGGTACCCAGTACAAAAGGCAACAGCCCAGAGTCTGAAGAAACCCACACAGCCTTCTCTGGCTGCTGGTTGCATCAAAAGCATTTTCTCCCCACTCTTGCGTGCTTCACTCCAGAAGCAGGCTCCCATCACAGCTGGCCAAGGCACACTGCCAGGACCTTCCTTCCTAATGACATGCCAGATGTCAGAGCTTCAGCCTTCCTCTTTGGAGGAGAATGTTGGACACAAGAGCTCTGGGAGGAGACCACAGCACCGAGAGAGAGAGGCAGGACTGACGCTTGCAGTTACCAATCCAACGTGACGTTTTATAGATGGAGTCTCCTGCCATACACGCACGTGCACCTTTTGTTGATGGAACTTTCACCTCTTTCAGCCTAGTCTATGCAAAGACAAGTTGCTCTTCTGCCTGTCCCACAAGCAGAGAGACTGCTTTAGTCTCTCATGTGTGCATGGGAAGGTAAGATCACTTCTCTGAGACAAGACCATAGAGGGTCCCACACAGGGCTGTGTGCCTACGGTTTTGGCTTGCCTTTATGGTCTAAGATGTAGCTGTTCATGTGTTCCTCTCAGACCAGCCATACAAACTACCAGCTGGATTACTGTAACCCAAAATGAGGGTTCTGGATTGTGAAAATTGGCCTGTATGACATGCTAGTAGTCATTTGATCCCAAATGATTGTGGAGAGGCAGAGACAGAACAAGTGGTTCTAAAAATGATCTCATCAGCCCACTGGGGTTTAATGAACAGTTGAGAAAAAGGTCACCAGTGGTGGTTTGCAGCTGAAAGAACTAATTATATAAACCTAATGGAAGAAGGTAAACATAGATGGGTTTTCTCCTTAATCACTTATGTTTAGCTGCTAGAAAATACTACTAGAGTAAACAGACTTTTGTATCCATGGCAATGTGTAGATCCACTTTTAATTTGCCTACAGATAAAATGTTTGGGGTTATTTTTCCTTGAAGTTTTCTGGTTTTATTGCAATAGCAATGGTGCCTTCTTGTTTTGCTGATTGACTGGATACCAAACAAAAATGAATTCCAAATCAAATATAAGAATAAATGCAGTTTATTATATTAAAATATAATAAAGGAAAATAGCATGCAATATGATAAAAGGAAACAGTACTAGTTATTATGCACAATATGATAAAAGAGCAATAGGAGCGAAGCATAAAATCATTACTGCAAAGTGCTACAGAGACAAGAAAAGATACGTGACCAGTTACCACCTTAACATCATCCAGGCCCACACTTTGGCTGGGAAGCACCGTTGCAGCCAGTGCCAGGAGTCTCTCAGTAACTGGGAAAATTCCTGTGCGGTGCATCCACCTGTAGGTGAGGCTTCTGGGCCAGTCCCGCAGCTTGCCCACCTTTATATTCGGTGAAAAACAAAAATCGTTCACTCACCTAATGTATGTAAACTTTTAATTTCAGGCTAAGAGCAGGTGTGCACTATCTTGTGATTCGTAAGGTTCACACAGGCCAGGGACATTGGCCAGATGCCCGAGTGTGGTGGAGTTACCGTCATGACGCAGCTGCAGACAGTATTTATCGCCTGGATGGTCCTGCTCCTATCTTGCTTGTTCAGGGGACTCAGGACAAACCTCACCTCATCATTAAAGTTGTCCTTGAGCTCCCTGAGCTATGTGTCCAAGTTAAATGATGCCTAATCAAAGACAAAGACTTTTTCATAAACAATAATCAATTTAATAGATTTTCACCACACTTCTGTATGCTCCTTCTGACCCTGCCAAGCTTCAAGATTAAGAGCACGATAGGCTTGAGCTTCTCATCCTGTGCAAGAGGTCACTGAAGTCCTTAACACTTCCCTTGCAGCCCCAACGGCCAGCAGTCTATGGCTGATGCCTTAAATTATTTTTCAACCAAATGACAAAATACTTTGAGGAAGGTGCATGTTGGATTGCATCATGCACAGCAGAGCACGCTGAGCAGTATCAGCACTAGTGGCCAGATGGTTCTTTGTGTTCACTTTGCACAGTTTCAACCCTCATCCTGCTTCTGCTGCAGCCAAAGGTACCCTAATCCCACTGCCTGACCAGTGTGGCCTCTGCTGGGCGCCCAGCTGGACCTTGCTTCATTTCTGGGTTAGGCTGCTGAGGAAGACTGCTCCAGTGTCACGCTTGCCTGTTCTGGTGGTTCTGTAGCTCCCATAAATTGACTGGGGATGGTCTAAGGGGCTCTGCGTGAGAAACCAAACCATGGGGAGATGGCAAATCATCGGTTTCTAACTCTCCTCCTCTAACCATTTCCCTTTACAGTGTTTAAAGATAGCTAGCAATGTATCAGGGGTGTTCTAGTGCTGCTCTTCCACGTGTTTCTGAAGGAAGTTACCTCTCGCTGAAGACACACGTGCTGCATTGTGGGCTGGTTTGAGCAGATCTGCTAATCCTCCGTGTAACACCGTGGGGCTGAATATTTAGTGGCTTAAGAAAAGTGAAGCCTTGTGCCTGTAGCGGGAAGTCCAGTATTTCTCACTTCTCAATAACCTACTCTTCATAGCCAGGCATCATGCTCTTTGAGGAAGGGTCTTGCGCCACCTTTGCACAGTATTTACACTGTCAAACCCTGGCCCAGATCCAACAGAATATTGGCATTTCTATCCCCTAGGTCAGCTTCCTCGCTTCCTATCGATTTCCCAGTTTGTGAGTCTAAACCCTGGTGTGTGCCTGGTCCTTTCGCAGCGCAAACACCTCGAGATGAAATAATATTTAATCAGGTTAAAAAAATTATTATTTTCTAATCCCCTGTTCTGCATTCTGAATTTCAAACTGTATTCCATCTCCATGCCCTCCCAAAAGGAGTCTGTAGAGTCAGAGTCATTTTGTTCATCTAGCATGAGGTCAACAGGCTCCTGTTCCCTCTTGCATTATTGTGCTGCCTCAGATGAACAGGAAACTTGGGGGGAAAAAAGGCTTCATCAAGACTGAAAACAGCGATGACTTGGAGCCTGTGTATGGTTTCCTCCCAAGCCCCTGGGAAGAGGCGAGGAGCGGCTGTCCCATCCCTGGGAGAAATTGTAGATCCGGCTGTTTCTCAGCACATCACCATGTGATGTCCCATGAAATCCGTGCATCCACAGTCAGTCGTGTAACGTTGCTCTCCGCACTTTACAATAAAGGCTTCTGTATGTGCCTGGCTGCATGGCACGGGAAAAAGCAGCTCTGTAGGGCTGGATTTGTCACTGTACCGCCCTGCGGAATACACTTCCTCCACGCAGGGATTTGTGAACTTTTTCTCCTCTTCACTACAATTCTCCTGTTGGAAGTAACATTGATAATATGTGTGTGTGTAGGGTTCTTTTTAATCTCATCAGATATTTACATCACATGGGACGCGGGCAGTAATAACAACGCCTGTCTAGGTATTTCCTTTTTGCCTTCTTGTTTTCACCTTCTTCGTAGTGTTTGAACCCTCTATTTCTTGGATTGATATTTTACATTGCCTAAATATCATGTTAACTCAAAGCTCAAAGGAAAAACCAAGTTGCTGTTTTTAAGTGAAAGGGAAAAAATAGATTTTTCTCATAATATAAAAGGAAGAGGTGATTTTTGATACTTTTAATGCTGAAACAGCTGTGGGCTGAAATTTAAAATTTAGCGGAAAAAATTGAGTGTTTCAGTGACGAAGAATTTTGATTTGCTTGGCTTCAGAGCCTTTGAAAACCATGTTTTGTGCACGCATGGTACATTTTTAGCAAAAGCTGTATTATGAACAAGCCTCACCTAAGCTCCAAAGGGAAAGATAAGGTGTGTTGCTCATGCATGCATGGAAGATTAACTACTTCATCAATAATTTATGGCGGGTCCTTAGAATATGCTGCAATGGTCTGCAAAAGCCCCATCTTACTTTCTGGTGCGTGCATGGAGCAGAAGCTGTGTGCAGTAGGTCAGAAGCACAGAACTGTGCTGTCTCTTAAAAATCAGAGTGCTCTAATGCTACACTTATTTTTCCATTGAAAACCATGCGGTTTTGAAATGCACTTTTTGAAAGGCTGACCCCATGCACACACTTCACAGTAAGGTCTGATCCAGTAAGGCAGAGCCTTATGGGAGCACTGGTAAAGGCTGTGGTCATTAAACCAATGCTCTGCAACAGCCCATGCCCCCCCCCAGTGTAAACCATGTTTAGCTTTTGATAAACGTCAGAGTGGAGCGTAGAAAGTCCCTGGCATTGGTTGGGAGTGTGGTAGCATCTGGAGGCTCTTTGTTTAGCCAGTTATTCTATTAAAACACACTGTAGGATCATCAAGTTTGCAGGGCATGCTGCCCAAAGCTAGCGATATGAACTTTGCTCCTCGGGACCTACAACCTACAGTTAGGTCTGTGAGAACGTGTATGCTTTACTATGCAAACAACACATTGAAACATGCACGTATTTCTACCATCTACAACCCTGTTTGCTGTAAGCGACAATTTCAGGTCTTAACCTATTTGTTCATTAGCTCAGTAAAAACATAAAAGCCTTTTCAGAGAAAGCCATGTTGTGGCAACACATGAAGGAGGTGACTAGGGAACAGGATCCTATCCAGGCTCGTCTCTAGTTTGCTGTCTTGCATAGCGTTTGCTTTGCCATGGCTGTCCTTGGTTTATTACCACTGGTCTGCAGATTTCCAAGTTCACATTCTTGAGACCTTCCCAGAAGGATGCTTCACCCGCCGAGTCAGGTACCCACCTGCCTGCCTGCCTGGGTGCATGGGCAGAGCCATATTCTGGTGTTCTACAGTGTTTTCCCGTTCTTCCCACTGCAGCTCAAACCAGAGGGTTCTTCAGCTGCAGATTTTGCTCATTATTTTTGTGTAAAAGTTTGTAAATTTACCTTTTTACAACATGGAGGCACAGTGGTAATATCATTAAATATTACCAACATTAATCATTGATAATAAATATTGGATAATTAATGATTAGTTAATAATAACCTTATAAATATTATTAACAAATCATTAAACTTTAGAATAATAAAACCATAAAATAAGATGCTATCGAAAAGCAGCCCCAGAGGTAAACTAATATTATGAATACCTCTTCTTGGGGACAGAAAACATAGCCCATAAGTGGGTAGAAGAGCCACAATGCCCAAAATCAGTTCCTGAAGTTGTTTATCCCTGTCATCTACCACCACTTTCCTTTTCTATGCTGAAATGGTTTTTAGCATCTTTTCCCAAAATGCCCTTTGAAGCCACCAGGATATACAGAATCCCATCTGGCAGTTGACAAGATGCATTGATTAGCGTTATCTAAATAGGTTCCAATCCATCAACAACCTATGCTAAACCTTCTCATCAGAGATTACCTCTATTTTTTGTGCTAGTAACTTGTCAGACAATTACAATCCTATTGAGATGGGCAATCTTTGCAAAGCCATACAGGTTAACCAAGTAAGTTTAGGCTGACACTATTGCATTTCATCAGACACCAGACAGATTCATTTATGTTTTGGACAAAAGCAGCCCCCTCGATGGCATTTTTTAGGTGATTCAACTTCTCTCCAGAGGGACAAAAAAAAAAAAAAAAAGCTGAAAAGGAAAAGTATCTTCTGTATAGGGTGATTTGAATTGCTGAAGGATCTGAATTGGAATCACATCTTCCCACAAAAACAGAATAATGTTAGTCACAGAGCATGGCAGATGGCTGTTAGTCACCATTGAATTCAGAGAGTTTACCCACTCTGTTCAATCATAATAGCCATGAGAGAGACCAGTTCCCAATTAGCTCCTGCAAAAGAAGTCTTCAGAAGTCAAAATCTGATCATAAAAGGGAGCAATATTGAAAATGTGTGAGGGAACAAGGAAGAAGAAAGCCAGAGAGACTATTTTCATTAACAAAAATAATTGTTAATCTCAAAAACGCCTTCTGTTTGACATCTGTTACCCCATAGGAGATAATTTCTTTTTTCCAAGCAAAGGCTGAAAGTTCAACCATCACAAAATAAGTGGGCTTTGCTCTTGAGGGTAATTGAACATCTGCAGCAGTGAATGAAACGTACAAACACTTCCCAGCTCTCAGGATTTGGCCCATCAAGTGGGCTTTTCAGGGCACATCAGCAACTGCTGGCTCCGCTCACTCTGAATTTCTGTTCTGCGATGCACCACTGGAAGCTATCAATTCCAGAAGCTGCAGTCTCTAAATAACTTGTAATGTTCTTAGAAATAGGGTATTTAAGAGACATGTGGAAGAAATGTTTGCGATCCTCTGTCGGAAATGGTTTATTTGCATGCCAGTTTTTCTCCAGATATGCAGTCAGGATTCGAAAGAGGAACATTTCCACAAAGCATTGTCAAGATAAAAATCAGATTTCTTGGTACTGCAAGATGGAAAAAACTATTAACTGAAATGCATTTTTAGAAGTTCCTTCAATGTGATGCTGAAAATAATTTTATGAAAATGAAAAAATAATACAGATCAGCTTTTATGTGAGATTTACGTTCTCCCTTTGGCTTTTTGCTTTTATGTAGCGTAGGTAATTGGGTTAATGCCTGTTACTTTCATTCAGATGGGCATGCCCTAACAAACTCCCTGCTTTTTCACAGTTTGGCAACCTTGCTGTTTGCTGGGTTGATTACATTTCAAAAGAAGCTTAAAATTTTCTTTAAAAAGCCTATTCCCACTATCTTAAGAAAACATGTGAAAACATTCTTACGTGATAGAATCCTACTCCGGCCCTTTTTTTGCATGCAGGTGATGTGGCCTAAGAGGCGTTAAAGCAGCGCTGGTGACCAGCTGCAGCTAACTCAAACCAGAACCCCGCTCCCCCATGTGTGCCGTATCACCGCCGCACAGTGGATCGCTGAGTAAATCACCGTTGCACATAGCTGCCAGCAGCGCCCCAGCTATCGCACGTCTTCTTCCTGACCGTACCAACCTATGGATTAAATCCAGCGTAGGAGTTACGAGCCACTTCTTCTTGTATCTCAGTTTATTGCAGCGCGTTGTCCCATGGTATGGAGCTACTCGCTGCTCACTGGGTCTTTGTGGCAGAGCACGTCCTGTCCTCAGACCTCGGAACATTTCCTAGTGGCTTTGCTTGGGGATTACTTTTCTTAAATTGGCGGAGACTGCTTGTAGGTATCACGTCAGTCTTTGTACTTATTCTGTCCCTGGTCAGACACTCAACTTGTAGTTTGTCTGGAGTACCACCACTGTGTCAGAGCATCGACCGGCTGCCAGAACTCTACAATGATCAGGCACCAGCACATTGGCCTGGATTTGGACAGGTACCTTCTCTGACATCAGGGTGTCAACCTTCTCTGCCTTCTCAATAAACGGGACAAAGAAAACACAACTTTTTTTTTTTCATGCTCTTTTAGCAGAATGTTCACAGAAATCCAGCTACCACTGTAAATCTGACAGTGCTTCATGTGTCATGTCCCAGTCTGCTTAATTTCCTGCTCAAAATATAGAAAAGAAATTACAAATTAATATCAGTGCCTGGTATCTATTTGGGCAGCAATAAGGAATCAGTGCATTATGTTTAACTGACTTGACAGACATAAAAAATATCTCGTGGGTTGTTTGTTTTTTTTTTTAATTTATAGTCATTACTCTTAAGAAAAGGTTGCATGGCCTGATTTTCACCCTGATCATCCTTATTAGTGGATTGCTACAACTACAGAGGGGACATTCTTCTCTAATGGGTAAGGAACCTAAGGACGGTTCCTTACCCATCAAAAGGAGAAGTCACACTGCTCTGTAGACACAGCCTTCCTCCACAAGCTGTACTGTGTAATAGCTTACCCTTCTCGCAGCATAATAATGGCCTTATTATATATATGTAATAATAATAAGCACCAGGCCATCAAGAAATGCCATGGCTATGCTGTGGCTATAGTCCTTGTAGCTTCTCTCTTCTTTTTCCACCCCTAGGTAAATTTGCACTAGTCCTTCCTGGGGCTCTGTTTTCCCATGTTTTACTACATAACCCATGATGTCCCTGCCTTCCAGACAGAAGGCAAAATCTAGTTCAAGATTTCTTCCCATCCTCAGTTACTGCTGCTACGTATTTTCTCTGACCTCTGTCTTCTCCAGGAAAACTTCTCAACCATTTTTGCATCCCAGACATTTTCAACAGCTTCAACACTTACTGGCAAGGTGGTACCTCAGAAACATACCACCAGAATTATACCCCGCTCCCAAAGACAGTTAGTCTTAGCAGTACTTAAAGATCAGTATGTAAATTAGATTTCTCTGGAGTCTTGAACTTCATAGTGAAATAGACATTTGCTGCAGGCAGCTGCAGTACAAGTCAAACCAATTTATTTAGTGTAGATTAATAATTTGATACAATTATTTTCCAAGGACACTCATTAGGGTTATTTTTGAATGTTCAGTCATTTCACAGCCTTAAATGCACTGTATGATGAATGTAGCTGGATTTATACTTCTAAGTCAGCTTTGTTTAATTTCAACTCCCTTTTCCAAGCAGACTCTACAAAGATGAGCAGAGGTCGAATCATCAGTTGTTGGCTTTAACACTGTCGCCTTTCTCCTAGTTCAGTGAGCTCAAAGCCCATAAATCTCCTTGATCTTGAAATACACAGATTCACACAGAAAGCTAAAAGAAAAACCTGAGCATTTAGCTGTCTTGGAAATGAATTTCCAAATATATATTCTGCAAGGTTTATTTTGCAAAGCTTGTTAAACAGATCTGCTCAGTACTGGGCACCTCGTGGCTGGTAGTTTAAGTACAGAGACATTGATTTCACTGAGAGAAAACAGTAAGTAAAGGCTACTGACAAAAGAGCTGACTGTGTATCTGCACTTCTTGAGGAATAAGGGCATATACTTGTGCTTACATCGTTGTGGAAAATGTACTCATGTTTTAAGGAAAGTCTGTCTCCTCCTTCATCACACAAACATCCTGTATTTATTATTTGCTGTATCAGTGAATGGGGGCTCCTTCAGGCGGGTATGTGCTCGTAGCAGGTGCTAAGTGAGATCAATCAATAGGTTAGGTCAGATAATCGGGGGCTGTAACTGACTGATTCAATAATATCTGGCCCTATTAGCCTTATCAGGCCATGAGATGTATGCTGATCGTCTTGAGGGAGCTCCTGTTTGTCAGTGCTTGTGTTTGCAGTTTTTCCCCTCCTCCACCTTGTGCACGGCATGGGGAGCAGCACAGAAATGCTGGCTCGCCAGGCTCACGGCCCGGATCCTGTGAGACACTGACGAGATCCACTTCATCTGTGCCACTTTCTCCTTCACAAAGGCTCTGCCACGTTCTTTCGGAAAAGCTCCAGGCACAGTGGAGAGCCGGCTGCTGGCTGAACAAGTTGTTCCAGCAGTGACAGTCGGCTCCCAGTGACTGGATGTATGCCCATCACATTAATTAAGAGATTGGTGCTGTCACTGGGTGATGGGTATGTGTCAGGGTGCTTATGCTCAGATGCCACATGAATGTCCTGTCACAGGACAGGAGATGGGCCACGCTGGCATGCCGTCCATCGGGAGCATCGCTCTCTGGCATGAGCATGGAGCCTCCTTTCCATGAAGGCTCTCCTGGGCAGGATTTCAGATGTCTCCAGCACTGTGTTAAGTTTTTCCACATTAACTTAGAAGCAAAACTCATTCCCTTGATCAATGTTGAATGCAGAGTGCACCCATCCATCTCTTCTTTCTTTCTCCTATTTCTGATTTCCTATTGATCTGTGCTGCCACAAGAAAGTCTGTGAGATGTGGGCATGACATTATGCAGCTGGGAGATACAGTGACAATTCTTCATCCCTGAAGGCATTCTCACCAATCTGCAAATGTTAGAAAAGGATGACACCTTCCAAAATTAGTTGATGTTTCAGTTCAGGTTATGACACATACACTAAAGATATAAGGCTCATCATGGTGTGTTTTCAGGACGACTGAATATCCAGGAATTCCTGTGAAAAAGGTGAGATGTAGGAAAGGTGACTGGCTGGAGGGGAAGGCCAAAAGACAAAGGGTCCTAGCAAGAGGGAAGGAAAGAAAATAAGAATGATAATGATGGGGCAGATCAAAGGTCTCCTGCCTACATACTCTCTCTGTCGAGAGCTAGTAGCAGAAGTTTAGAGGAAAACCTAAAGGGACAGTGTTGTCCATGCTACCAGCCTTGAGCTCTCACCTGCTTAGGAACTTTCAGAGATGGATGTAGCTACATCTCTCTATCTAATGGCCTTGGTAGGCTTTATTTCCAATGATTTTTAAAATTTTCTATTTTCTATTTTCCTTTTTCATGGGTGCTGAATATTGAACTGATGTTTTCAGGAATTACCCAGAAAAAAATCCAATTTCTCTTTGATGAATAATAGTTGCTGATTAGAACATAATGAAATGCAGAACTTCAGAACCGAGGTGCTTTGATCTAACATAAAAACAGGGGCAAAAGGATGCATAAATTCATCTGAAGATAAATGATACAGACTTTTTTCCCCTCAGCCCATCTTCAGAAGGAACAGGTAGCTGGATGACAGGAAGCTACAGAGAAGCAAGTTGCAGCGTGAGAGGTAAGAGATGACCAAGACGTGGACCGTACAACCTCTCTTTTCACATTTGGATGAAGTCGACGTTATCAACGAGAAATAATAGCGTTTAGTGTAATTGCTGATGAGGACAGAAAATAATCAAATGGTGGCATTTCAGTGGAGACAGGAGGAGATGGAAAGATGAAAGAAGAAATGATGTAGCTATTCAGCACACAGCTGCACCAGGGACCCCTTGTCAGAGGGGGCCAGGTGCAGTCTAGGAGGCAGGGGAAGCAAGGGGGCCAATGTCGGCAGCTGGTAGAATAAACAACCTCATTTCAATTATTGCACTGCTGCCTGTACTAAGCACAGAGTACCGCTAACAATAAAGGCAAAACTAGAAGACTAATCCCAAGTTCCCTTTCTGTTATTGTTTTTAGTTGTGAAAAGATGAAATGAATGAAAAGAATTGAGTAAATTTTTTCCACTTTTAGTGACAGCAAGGTTTTTTACATGTAATATATTGGCTCTGTTAATGAATGACGTATGAATTTACAGCCATTATCGCCTTAAGAGTCTTCCAGCAGTTCTGTCTCAGAATATTTCATATGAAAATTCCTGTGCTCCAAGTGTTATTACTCTATATTGCACCTAGGGGATTATGGTGCACGTCTGTTGGCTTTATACTATCTGAATAGTTTAATCATTTCAGTCCCTTGCAAGGAGATGTCCATCAGTCAAAGTGATTTTTATACTTCTCTGTTGACCCCATGAATGCCTAAATGACTATATTAACCTGTTTTTCTCCCAATTACTCTAGTAAAAAGTGTTACTAGACTAGGAACAGGATGGAGACCAGACAGTTTCTCCCCATTTAGTTATAGATCTGACTTTGCCTCATTTATTATTTTTCACTGACTAATTGATTTGGCTTCAGTTAGTTACCCTTGGTTACTTTGAAGTCTAAAGAAAAAAAAAATACCCGGAAAGGCTGAAGAAAAATGGACAGTTTTATGGAAATGAATCTTTTTTTTCCCAGCTATCTTTGCTTTAAAATAATTGTTTAGCATAATGCAGCAATTTCCAGAATGGTCAACTCAGTGAATTACAAGATAGATAGATAGATAGATAGATAGATAGATAGATATTTGGGAATTGTCATTAATGTACTCGATGTACTCGTTAGCAGATTTTAAAAGCATATTAAAGGCAGACTTCAATGGAGGAAAGAAGTCAGCACTGAAGAAATCTAGGTAGTAATAGCATCTTTGGAAACTGTTTTATTTGGAAATAAACAGGTCAGAGTGGAAAGAGGCAGCTTCTTCCATACAAAACCAAGCAGCCTGCTGTTATCCAGAAATGATGCAGAATTAGAGCAGGTTTCCCCAGGGTTTGGAGAGTATCTGACTTGTCCCACTACCTCACTAGAGGTCTCACACAGAGATAATGAATGGCCCTTGTAGTCTGCTGATAGCATCCTCTGAGAATTGGGGACAGAAAATCTCAGAAGAGAAAAACCTATTGTGCCTCACTAGCAGTTTTCCCTCTTTCCCTCTGGTGAAACAACAAAGGCAATGTGGTGGATCCTGCTGCCCCTAAGCACTGAGAAACACTAGCACTGCAGCAGCGTAGCAGCCCCTGTGGCTGGCTGAGGAGCTCCTCAGGCCTCACCATAGCTCTGCTCAGGGTGGGTGGACTGGCCTGGTGTGTGCTCAGCCCCAACAGTGCTGAGGCCATGCGGTCCACCCAAAAGAAATGCTGGGTACAGGCTAAATCATCCAGCAAGCCTGGGTATTTCTACTTCCCTTTCGGAGTGCCATGCTACCCTGCCAGAGGAGGCATTTTCACCATATATATAAATATATACACACACATCTAGGCTGGATGAGTCCAATCTGGAAACCAGGCTAGCCTCCATGTTCAAATGATGTCACAGACAAACTTTTCGATACCTTGGAGTACTAGTCTCATGCATACTATTACAAATGGCAGTGGAACAGCCAAAAACCCCTGCCTTCATCTCTTGCAGTGCCTGGGCTCTGACAGTGTCCAGAACAAGCTGTTGCTGCTTACAGAAGCTCCACTACACAAACAGAGACCCTGGAAAAATTATGAAGTCTCTGGGGCCTCCATGAATTGGAGTGCATAAAATAAAATGCTAGGGCAAGTCTGAAGTTCAAGGCTTTCTTTTCCTTAAGACAGCTCTGTTTCCACTTCACTTGTTATTTGAATCATGCCCTGACTACTTTTAAAATCACCTTTTGCACAGCAACCCCTTCTCATATTCTGATTTCAGTCATCCTCTGAGGTAACTAAAAGCTAGTGGATGCTGGTTCAGGAGCTCACAACCCTAATTGCTGTCTCTGATAAGAGAGGAATTTGCCTTCTTTTTTCTTCCACATGGATGCACTTGGAAATCACAGCACACTTACATAAAACAGTTATTATCTCCAGAAGAGTAGATCTCTCAAGTCATGTCAAAGACTTAAACAGTGTAAGAAATCACATCATCTTGAATTGCTCTTCAGTGTGGCAAAAGTCTCTTCTAGACTAACCCAGGAAAAAATGTCAAATCAGACAGAGTTGTATTAATTTTATTTGGCACACTGACAGCTCTGGCTTCATATATGGAATTTAATAGTTATTTACTTCACAGATCCAAAAGGTACGGGCCAAATGATCACTGGTGTTAGTCCACTGAAGTAAATGGAATTAAACCAGGATGAATCATCTATGACAGTCTGACAATTCATTAGTCTAAAATAGTTTTCTCATCCATTTTGTTGCAATGATCAATATACCGTGGACAGTCTTTTGGGATTTTGGGGGACAGGATGATGTCTGGAGAAAATCTGAGCAGTGATTTCAAGTGACTGTAGAAGCGAGCACAAACGTTTCTGGCCTCTGAACCCAGAATCTTATTAGGTTCATTTGGCTGAACAAAAGGATCAAAGGAGCATCCAAGTATGGTGAAAATTATAACCTGGGTAATGTAGGGAAGAGTTAGAGAAGCAGTCTGCCCTGGGATTTCAATTGCTAACCAATAGGTCCCTGGGATTACAATTCGCAAGTCCTAGAGAAAGGGTGCCAAAGGCTCCTAGGCAGCCTCCATATTCTGTGCCAGCCCGGTGACGCTGGCAGTCTTTTTGCTGCCAGCAATGATGCTTTCCCACAGCAAAGCCAAAAGAACAAGGTTTGCAGCTCGAAAGAAAAGCTACAGGCTCTGTTCAGGGGTTTGTGTGCTCAGGGGGACAGGATCAAGCACAGAGACAGCTGCATAATGCAGGACTTGTCCTACCTTAGTCTCCTTGCCCTACCCACACAGGAAGAGGTGATCCGCTGTAAAAAACAGGCAGCACCTTCTTAACCTAAGTCTTACCTGAAAAATTGCAAGAGCTCTCTTAGAGCAGGAGACTTGAGCTCAGCAGGTGGCTGAGCTGAGACAACCTGCATTTACTACAGCGTCTTCAGTCTGAAAGAGAACAACTCCCAGATATGTTACATGCCCTGTCCTAAGAAAAAGCCTATATCCTTGCTCTTTGTGAAGAACTGTAAGAGTTCAAAGCCCTACACATGTCTTACATGACCATCTACCCTTTCTTTCCTAACTGTGAGAAAAACCCATAAAAAAGGACAGAATACCATGAGGAGACTCCTGCAGGAGCTGGGTCAGATCATTAATGCTCAGAAATATCCACCCCCATTTCTCTGCATGACTTCTTTGCTCTGTCCCCATTCCTTCTTGTCCCCCTCACTGCCACCCCGCTCCTTTCCTCCTTGAATGACTGTCGATGGAAATGCAGCGCAGGCGGCAGGAGCTGCAGGAGACCATGGGAAGGGAGGAAGGGCTCGGATCCGCAGGCTTGCTAGCCATGCTGAGTTATTTTTCAGATACAGGCAAGAAGACATGTTGGCTCAGAGAGCGATTGTACTTGACAGCTCTTTCTACTGCCCTATTGGTAGGACTTGGAAGAAGGACCCTGCTCCTTTCATGTAAGACATCAGTAAACAGCCTTGGCTTGTAAAGGGAGGAGGAAGGGGTCAGTGGGAAGGGGATATGATATGCCAGCCCCTTCTTGCTGCCTCCCAGCCAGGGCAGCATATGTTCCTTTATTGTACACTTTGCCTTACACATCTGTAGGGTTACGCTGCTCCCCGGAAAGCAGCCCCACTGAACTGCGCTGCCCTCCCTCAGACGGCCACGCAGCTTCGGGGTGTAGCGGTGCCCTGCAGACCCCCAGCTCACCCGGACAAGCCCTGTCCCTTCTGCAGATCTGGGGAAGAGATGCTGAGAGCCAAGGGGCCAGTAATTCACACGTGGCTAAAACGTCTCTGGACTGTGCAGCATATATCCACAGAGCTGGGCTCTCCATTTCCCACCCCACCATTCAGTTCTGCTTTCCCCCTGCTTGCTGCTCTGGTCGTGGTCACTCTCACCTTGCCATGCTGTGCCACTTGAGGTGAAGCTACAGCCAGCCATCAGCCACAGTTTGGCCACCATAGAGTAAGAGTGG
>JAVJGJ010000059.1:79679192-79712272 GCA_035590215.1 Microhierax caerulescens | reverse complement strand
GTACTCCACTGAGCCAGTCTCAGGTACGTGATGCTCACCAACACCATCCAGCACCTCCTTGGCTCAGCAAAGACCATGGTGTTGCTGTGCCATGTAATGTGCCTCCGGGCACGGCGAGGATGTCTCCCTTCCTGGCAAGTGTTACAGTGAAAGGCAGGCTGAGCGGTGGTGCTGGTGTCAGGGGGACCACTGCTCGTGGCTCTGAGCTCCCCAGGCACTGCTTGCTCACTGGGTTCCACCTAACCAGAGATGGTGCCCAGGACAAGAGGTAGCTACAAGAGATAATTATGGAACTGGTCTGCTGAAAATATTCTCCTAACCACAGTCTGCTTCACCAAGCATACCAGTGATGTCCTATATATGCATATACATATATAAAAGACTGCCTAATCTATATTCTCCATCAGACGTATATAAAAGACTGCCTAATCTATATTCTCCATCTGTGTTTGTGGTGGGTTTCGTGTCATTCAGATCACCTTCGCCCCACACCTGCAGTGCACCCAAGACAGTGAAGGTTTAGCTGCAGAGTGCCTGTGACATGTTCATTTTTCTTCTTCTTTTGTGCCTATTAATGGCAATATGGGTTGAGACTTTTAAGACAGGCAGAATGCACCGTTGTTTCCCTGCAGAACGTAAGAAGGAGGGATACCTCCCCTCTATGTTCATTTTATTGGAAGGAGTAGGAAGGTTGTCATAGATCAAAATCTTCCACCTGCTCTTCTGGGAAGGCACCGCTCCTTCTGCTGGCTCTGTGGAGCTGAAAGAGCACCAGGCATACGAGTAAGAATAAAAGTTATATAATAATTACTCGCAGTTACTTTCAGCAATCATTTGTTTGCTTAGTACAAGCTAAACTCTCAACTGTCATCAGAGAGCAGTGTTATTTAAAAATGCCTGCTGGAAACACAGCTAGTTGAAAAAACATCTATATAACCATTTCCCCTAAAAATGTGATTTCCCCCTTAAAAATTTCACATAAATATGCCAATTTCTTTCACATGTTCAAGAGGGAACAGTCATAAATAGCTTGGGTTTGTCTTGTTTTCATAATTTCATTCAGATTGCCTTCTTTCCATTCACCTGTATTAATACTGTGCTACATAGAAATATTTATCAGTATATGTACTAAATATATTTATATTTTGTAATATTTCAAGATAATTGAAGTGCTTCAGTAATATCAGAATAAACTACTTAGCATTTAAATTAATGTAAATTCTGAATTTAAGTTTTTATTATTTTAATTAAATATAATTTTTACACAAAATATAACCTCTTTGTAACTTTATATTGTGTGCCAAAAGAAACTGAAGTTCTGGCCAATTTTTATCATGCATCCATTTTGTGGATGTTGGGAACTTTCTGAAAAACTTCTTCCTCTGAATAGAAGTCTTTACATTTAGGACCCTCATCTGCTGAGGAGCCTCTGCCTGTGGCAGAGATGCCCCTTTTAGGGTGAAGCCTTTTATAATTACAAAAGCTGTTAGTGTTTCTTCTTAATTTGTTGATTACTGATGTCTTTGACTTGCATGTCTGTCATTTTGGAGTCTGGGCTCAGACGCATCTAATAATAAAGAGAAGTATAATCCCATACACCTACAGCTATCGCTCTTCTTCTTCAACATCCGTGATGTTGGCCACATTCCAAAATTTATCATACACCACACAAGAAAATATCATTTTTCCAGTCCCTCGACCCCCTAAACCTTCCCAGCTAGTCCAGTTATTTTTAAAATTATTTCCACTTCTATTCAATTTCAGATTTGACTACAATCAGACCCTTTCTTTCCCCTTTTCCATCTATAATTGAAAATGGGAACCGCTCACTTCTTTGCTCAACTCCAAGACAGCATGAATGCTAAAGCCTGAAAGCATGGAAATTGAACTACAAAGAAATAGATGTATATGGTCATCTTACTTCACAGGGATTCAGCTTTTTAATAATCCATCATGAGATTAGAGAATTAAAGAGCAAAGAAAATCTGAAAAAAAACCAAACAATAATGATAGAGACCAATTACCAAAATGAAACTGACTAATGCACCCTACGATGAATGATGCTTACTTAAAAATGATATTTTATTGAATCGGGCATAACTTGACCTATATTGGAAACTGAAGGAATTATAGTGATTATACTGGGATAATGCCAGAAGGCAGCTTGGCTGCATTATTAAGCTTGAATGAATCAGCTACCACTATAAAATGCATCGCTAAACAGACAAGGACAGTAACAAATTATGGAAAGGAAAGTGAGGGAGTCGAGAGGCCATTTTGTCACTGCGTTGTCAGTGTGCAAGCACTGCTCATCCGTCTTGCTGAGGACAGTCCAGGGAGGTGGGGAAATACCTGTACTCTCAGGAAACCAAATCAAGCCTTGGCACAAGGCTGCCGTGGAAGGATCGTATCTGATCGTATCGAAACTCAGGTAGCAGCTCACCGATTGATACATTTGGCAGGATACTGGAGCTGGCTCAAGGTCCTTCAGGAAGGAGTCCTTTCCACCTGCAGGGATGCTCTCGTGCTGTCTGTTTGCCCTCTTGCTGTTTCTAACAAGGCAAACAGCTGAAGGCAGTCACTGTTTGTTAAAGGTGCTGAGAATGCAAGTGTACAACTGGACTCATAATACAAAATATCGTAGCATAAGGTGCCAGGGTGAGAAGGGCAATTACAAATGGGAACAAATTCAGTCTTGGTTATGCCTTTCTTACCTCTGTGATACTAGTGGAGTTGCTCAGTTGTGACTAAAATTAGTTTTTAAGCCGAGAGAAATGAGTACTGCCTTGTGGGCCATGGCAGGAACACACATGCCTGTCAGACATGCCTGTCATATAGGTGTCTGTATTTTAGAGCCAGTGTTCTAGGACCAATTGATGCTGAACCTGCAATGGAAGAACAAGCTCCAGGCCACCGTTTGCTTCTAGAAGACAGACGCAAACTATGATAACTAGTTGTTAAGCGGGGATTAATGCACCAACGTGCATGAGGGGGTGGAAGTGACCCGATGCTACCTGGAACAGAAGATGGCTGAATAACACAAATCAATCTGATTGCCAAGATGAGGATGCATGTCAACATTAAAAGTAACTTGTTATTAATGGGTCATGTTTAATCAGGGAGAGGCCTTTTGGAGCTACCGTACAGTATGACCACAGATGCTAATATTTAATAGTAGAAATTGAGACTGTTCTTGAAACTTTCAACTGCAGAAATTTCCATGTTGCTAATTTTTGCTGGAGGGCTGAGAACAGCTTATAGAATTCACACTGGAATTTTTAACCTTTATTGTGTTTTTATAAGCTACAGGCCCATTCCCTTCTGTTAGAGAGTCTCTCATGGGTTTGATTCACCATCTGTAATTTCCTTATGGTGCTGAACTTTAAGACATCAGTTTCTTTCATAACTTAATCAGGCTCTTTTGGGAAGAAAAAAAGATATAAATGAATATATTAGTTGGTGTTTTGAAACTGTGGTTTCTGGCTAAGTTAGTTTCTGGATGTACATACGTTCACCCAGACTTTTCTTAGGAAAAAACATAGCAAATAAAAAATATCATTTTTTTTCTATATACCAAGAGGTGAAATCCTGGGATTTGGGGAGGGTTTTTTTGAGCAAATTAAGAGATAAACTTGATTTGTGTAAGTTTTTTTGTTTCAAAAAGTTTGAAATAGTTCCACCCAATGTTTACAATTATCTCAAAGAACCATATATTGTGTTTTAACATAGGGAAACACTCTAAACACTGTGGAAATATGCTGAAATCAGAAAATTAGTTGTGTTGAAACTTTTTTTAGTCATTTTTGAATATTTTTGATCATAAAAAATTGTCAGAACCAGCACTTTTCTGCAAGCAGTTTCAGCTTGAATGAATCAGCATTATTCCACCAGAAATCAGCTTGCTTAAAATTACCTTGGTGGTCCAAAGCTTCATTCAAAAGGCCAAACACATCACAGGTATCATCCACTGTAACTCCTTGATGCAAAGGAGTTGTATCATCTTTTACCAAGAGTAAATTTGGCCTGAGAACTCTTCAGGAGAGTTTACTTCCACATAGTCCCCTTCCTAAATGCATGAATATTGACTATCAGAAACTCTCAAAGGAACTCCATTATATGGTAGGAAATTATTTTTCTTATTTAATTCATGCAAGCACAATTTTGATCAACTAATTTTGAGGGGGTTTGAAAACTGATTTCTCAGTCTCAGCACGATTTGACTTTCTGTTTTTAAACTTAAACACAATTTCTTTGGCTGTCTGAGTCCTTCAGCTATGTGTAATTTAAGATAAATCATTTTAGAAATTAGATGCATGAGTTACTCAGCAGTGGCTAGCAAAGAACTTTCTTTTTTGTACTTGGTTGAGTGCAAATATCTCTTTGAAGGGCTAAAGCACTAAATCTACTTGGAGGGGAATTAGATCAGCTTTTTGAAAATACCAGTAGTTTTCACTGGAAATGTTCCTATTTGTGAAGAACTGGTTTAGGCTGACCCAAATTTGGATTGAGCATGCACGCTGCTCTGTGAAATGCTACATGTGAAAGTGATTCCCTCTTTTGATGCAAAATGCCCCTGGGTTCAGAGCAGCATGAAGGAAGATGAGTGGTAAGGAACCTGGCCTCTGGCAGGGATGGAGGCAGTCAGGACTCACAGCCAGAGCTGGTCCTTCCACTGACGCTGGCACATCCAGGATCCCATACTTGTTTGTAAAACTGGAAAAGCAGCATGATTTTTCTGTTCCTTGGGTAAGTGCTGAGTTTATGAACATTTATTAAACATTTAGAGTTTACCCAGTGGAGGGACTACTACAGCTCAATGTTTTATAAAGCCTCCAAATTAAGGCTGCTGCACGGTAACATAATCTTCAACAAGGGCAGTATTTAAAGAAAACCAATTCATTAATATTTTTGATCCCAAAATCAAGAAGAAAATTGCTTGTTTCATATTTTGGTGGGTTTTACAGGTAGAACTTTTGTCAGATTATATAACTGAAAGTGGAACATTTGAAATTCTAAAATTTGTCCTGTGTTAGCTTTTTTGTTGCCTGAGAGGTCCATGTTGCATACTACAAAGTATTAAGTCAAAGCCGCAGTAAAGGTGATGGTCTGTGGTATGTGGTACTCTCTAGTGCATTGCTTAAGAATGTTTGGGAAGGAGTGTTGGCTGCATTCTGTAAGCAAATGGACCACTGTTGTCCTGTTACAATGAAATTAGTTTTATCAGCGGCAGATGTGGCCCACTGTTTTGAACCACAGGCTAGTAAAGAGAGTGAGCTCTGCATTTCTGATTGCTCACTCTTTCTTAATGTTCCTTGTCATTTGTTGTAGTTGGCTGCTGTCCTGTCTGTACCCAAAACACATTAAAGCACCAAAGTTTCTCAGTACAGATTTTTCAGTATGGAGAAAGCAGAAAAATACGTCCTTCAGTCAGTTTAATATCAGAAATCTCTTCCTCCCTTTAAGATGCAACACAGAGGCAAAGCTGACTTCACCTCGGTTTGATGTTAGGCGTTCCTGACATCTCTGACAAAAGCACCTGTCATACTGCATTACTTTTGACTAAACTTTGCTCCTTCAGCTTCTCTCTTAACACTGCATGTTTAAGGAAAACATGGAGGAAAAACTCAGTTTACTAAGTTTTTTAAGTTCTTTGCTTCTAAGCTATTTGGAGGACTGTAAACTGGGGAAGGAAATCGATCATGCTGAGCTATAGCTCTATGTTTTTTCATTTGGAGAACCAAGAAAAGATGTTCACAACAGAAACCTTTTTGAAAAAACACCCCTGCAACCACTGTTTGGCATCTGTCTGAAAAGGTACTGGTATGGTGAATGGATCAAAGGCATTACAGCATGAGGTGCACACCAGGTGCATTTGCATTGCGTAACTTGGAGCTGTTTGTCAATGATTTCCTTCATGACAGAGATAGTGCTGGAAAATGTTAGAAGCAGCATCATGTTTTCTCCTGCATGCACAGGCAGCTGAGACGTTTCTGCTGCAAGCAAGGACTTGGCGATCACTGTTGGTCCCCGTCAGTCTGCTGACCTAAGATTATTATGCTTGGGATCAACTCAAGGACAGCAAATAACCAGCACCCTCCTGTAACGGCCACACATGGGCAATACAGCACACAACCTAACTGAGAGCCCCTCTTGAGGAAATAGTAGTTTGGGGAATGGCTGATAATAGGTGTGTTTGTTGGTGGACCTGTTGGTCCTGGTGTCAGCAGTGGTCCCCAAGTCTCCCCTGGTCAGTTTGCTATTGAAAATTGGGCACTTCCGAAAGAAATGCGGGTGAGTTGTGTTCCCGGGTGCACAGAGGAGGCTGGGTCCGGCAGCGAGTTCTGTGCCAATGGCAGCGTGAGCTCCTAAAGAGTAAAAGGGGTTCCCAAAGGGTCCCCTGCACAAACCTAGTCAGGGTGCTGTTGTAGCCCTCAGCCTCTGCCTCCCTCTCTGCTTCACATGAACATATCCCAGAGCATCCAACAGAGCAGCAATGTTTTCCTCCCTGGAGTTATACTTAGATTTTCAACAGATACCAGAAAAATGTATGAGAAATATTCCACGAGAAAAGTTTAGAATACTTATCTGTATATAGAGACTGAAATTATGGATGCATGATAATTACCGAAATCTGGACGGTTTTGTACCTTCGTTACATAGGTAACATTTGCTCCTAGTTCCTTGTACTGTTAGGAAATGTTGCTGCAGAACTATTAGTATCAAAGGTAAATACTGTGTAAAAATGTCGGACGATATTCCTGAGTGCCGCAGCTAAGGTGGGGAGAAAGAGGCTTTCACAACCTTCTCCCACTGTTTGCTGGTGGCTGAAGCAGCCGTGGGTGAGCTCGGTCCCCCACACAATTCAGAGCAGCTAATGGGCTGCCCTGCCTTCCCCCTTCCTTGGGTTATCCCTGTTCTCCCATGGGCACCACTCCTTCGCCGACCGACCCCGGCAGAGGCATCCCGGGCTGAGGGTGACCCCCTGGCCATTGCAAGGGGAAGGGCCCAGCTCCCCCAGCCCGCTTTCCCCAGCGCCAGGCCCCGGCTGGGCTGTGACGGCTGCAGTCCCCGCGACGCCATTACTGGCCTGTCTGTCACGTTGCTATTAGTGTGACTGAGAGGAACGACTCTAGCTAGTAAAAGGCATTAGCAGAGGTCATTAATGAAAGGTTCTGGGTATTCTTAGAAAATCACAGCATTAGTGGGATGACTTGAAATATTTATTAATGCGGGGAATTATGTCAGTTTGCAGATTTCTCTCATTACCCTACATTTAGGGTTTTTTTTAGCTTGTTGCAAGGCTACCAAGCAGGTCTGTGAGGAATCCAGCAGCGGTCTCTTCAATCATGGAAAGTGCTTTTAGAAAACATTACGGTAATGCTCAGTGCTAAATGTTGTCTGTCCCTAAAAAAAAGGAAAAATCACTGTGAAGAAAACAAGACAGTGGCACAGAGAGAAGAATGTTCGCTGCAGGAAAAGTGCTTCTTTGCTCCATCTGCAAATGTTTTTGAACACAAAATCAAGATGGCTTTGAGCAACAGAATTCAGATGGTGAACAGTCCCCAGGCTTGAACACGGGTAATGGGCTAGTCAAACAAGAAGGCGAAATCATCATTTTCATCAGATTTCCTTTTGCTTGCCAGGGATGTTTCAAAAAAAAGCACACAAGCATGGTTAAGGAACAGATATTTGGGGCAAATGTTGAACTAGTTTTTAAAATTAATATCGAATATTAATTTGCAGGTCCTTTGTAGGTGCTGATGAGTGGATGCCACAAAATTTGAATACTCTCTTTAGAGATAGTTCACAGACTTTCAAATGTCCTTCCTAACTACTGAATTCTGCATCATTTGGAGTGATGACATCCCTCAGACACTGCAGATGCCTGCCTACAACCTCAGGCTGGAAAAGTAGAGAAAATGTACAGAATCAAGTTAGAGGAGGCCCTTTCAATCTATGTTCCCAAGACCCACGTAGAATCTGACTCACTTAGGAGAACTGGCTACCAGAAAAATCATCTTTAGGCTTTATACCCACCCATATCTCCACCTGAGCAGAAGCACCCACTCAAAGTGAGTCTGAGCACTGAAGGGTGAGTGTGCTTGTTTAAATTGTGGTTGCAGCAATGGAGAGGTTGTTAGAGTTACCTGATGAAAGGAAAAATTATGATAGCCTTCAAACTGGTGAGAATAATTCAGGTGATTGACATAAATAGGCAAAAGTATTTGTCATTTCTGTATGATGCCAGGCAGAAATTGCTGTGTGGGTATGTAGCCTTGCGTATATTTTTGTGGTTGACTTAGCTTAAGTCAATAATTCTGCTGAGGTAAGTACCTGAAATGCCAGAGGCAAATCGATGAAGGAAAAGGCAGGTATCTAAACTTCTCCAGAATAAAAAAAAACAACCCAAAACGACCAGTGTAACAACTGCATGGTTACAATCAAAAAATAAATTAACAGTTAGTACTGAGAAGAATTTTACTTATGCTGAAAAAATATCAAAACACAAGAATTTACTACATGATAAAAATAATCAAAAGATTTTTATGTTTTGGGGGTTTTTTTGGTAATCATAAAATGATTAATCATTTACCTTCCCAGAATCTAAAATACCAAGGGCAATAGGGAGTGAACAGAGATGCAAATAATTGTATAAATATGGACTATAGAAATTTTCTGTTAAACCTGCCGTATCCATTCTTCTTGTCAATGGGGGAACGCATTGAAGAAGGAAGCATGGTATGTAATAACAATAACATTATATATATATATATATATATATATATAAACATATAACAATAACATGTTATATGTTATAACAATAACAATATAATAACAATGTTGTTTTTTTTTTAATTTAAATGAAGGAACACAGAACCTATAATGTATATTGACCATTTGAGTCATTAAGGGAATTCTGAGGGGCTTAAAATCAGAGAGAAAATACAGACTCAGGATTATACCATGCAAACCTGATGCTACTTGGCAGTTTCCCACTAATGCAAGGGAAAGCATTTCATTATTGATAAGCAGAATGCATTCCATGTTAGAGCTGGAGCCAAGACAAAGGTTAAATTAACAGGCATGTTTACCATGCACACTCAAAAACTGGATCAAAACCAATAGAAGGTGACTTTAAAATCTTCATTTCAGACATTGTTTACAAATCTGGATATGTGCCTTATAAACGTCTTAGTCAGCCATCCCCTTTGGTTAGAGAAGGGACAGAGACAACATTGGTAAAATGTCTTCCTGGTTATGCGCAATTATCTATGGAGGTACAGAAGTTCCACTCTATTCTCTCATTCATTTAAGTAGGGTTCCTCATGTGACTAAGTGTTCATTGAAAGGAATAAAGATTAATAAAGCCTGCCCCTGAAAGATCTTTGTGCTATTATCAGATGGATTTTATTCTTGTACAGTTTATTAAAAATGTGAGATATCTGAAACTAGATTATTGTTGCCTAGATTTAATAAGATATTTATGTAACATAGTAAGTGCATGTCCCTGGACTGGAATAATATCACTTTTGGAAGCAAATTTCTAGAGAAATTTTTCCTTTGTATACATGCAAACTGTATTTCTTAGGTTTTGCCATCATCATTAGTATTACTATTACTACTGTTGTTGTTGTTAATGAAAATTCTCTCCAGTCAGTTTCTTGCTGGAATATTCACGCACAAAGAAACTACTACGCTTTTGTCCAATTTTTTTTTTTTTAACAAAACTTTTTGCACTGTTGTCCCACCACATATGTCTATGTTTTACAGCATATGAGGAATTAAGGAGTTTTGCAATGCTAAACATATTAGTCATAGGGTACCTTACTTTCAGATTAAAAGGAGGGATGAGAGCACTGTGGCATACACAGTAAAAGTAAAGCTCACCACTTCTCTCAGGGAGCTCTGGAAATGGGCTGTTATGCTCTGTGCAGCTGGAAATGTGAGAGATTTCAGTTTCCTTACGTTAAAACTTTGTTTTTATTCCTCATGCCAAAAAATTATTTCTGAACTGCTGCTCCTGTTGTCCTTCTGCACAACACCCTGTGGCTTTACAAAGACCTCTCCTCTGAATGACCTCTAGCCACAACAGAGTGCTCAGGAGTCAAAAAGAAGTTCAATTGAAATTCATTTTTAAATGCCCATAACTTTCAGTGAAAACTGACACCTTCCCCAGAATTCTAAAATGATACAGAAAGCATGACTCTTCTGAAAAATAGTATATTTTCATCTTAAAGGGCTAGACAGCAAGAACAAACAGTCCCTCAGATTAGTAATTTCTGAAGCCCAGACTGCTGTACTGCCATTTGAGAACCTGTCAGTAGTTGCAAGGATGAAGCTGGACTCTGACCAGTTTGGGTTTTAAATCGAAGAACACGCATGGGTGCTGAAGAAGCTCAAAACGGTCACCGTCTGTCCTGCTTCCGATGGTCCTGTGGCTTTCCATGCACGTTCAGTGAGACACTGGTGGCATGGCAGGTCACAGTTCCCAGAACTCCACTAAAACAGAAGAGACTTACAGCTGTGCTCATGAAATGAAACCACAGCTGAGACAAGAGGAAAAGCGCAGTGAAAAATGAGGACAAGTTATAAGCCCTCAGAAACTAATTGGCACCACAGCTGTCTTCATTCATGCCTTGATTGGAGCAGATCAGATGAGGTTTCTGTATCTACATTATACCCAAATCAGAGGGTTTACTTTGAATTACCTTTACTCAATGGACTCCTGGACTCAATGATCCTATTGTGTGTGGTTCAAAGCTGTTCCAAGGACCAATAACTGTTCCAGACCTTTAAGTTTCCCAGTAATGATGGGAGGCCATTTGGTGCACAGCTGGAACAGAGCTTCCCATTTTGCTTTCACTGAAGGACATCCAGTTCCTGTGCACAGATGCCACTTGGTGAACCAAACCACCAAGTGGAGAAAATCACAGAATTCTCTTAAAAACCTCACTACTTGTCCAAATTAAATTGTTAATTTAGACACAGGCAGTGAAGACAACTGCTGAGATTCATGGCTCTATGTGTTTAACTTTTCAAGATAATAACTCTCTCTCTCTCTTTCTCTCTCTCCCCTCTAACATGGAAGTTTTCTTCTTTCTTTGTTATCTGAAATTTAAATTAAAATAATCCAAACTGAAAGAGTTTGGGTTGTGCACACAACATTACAAAAGTCAACGCTAGCACAGCAACATAGCATAATGAACTCTGTCTTTCCATGCAGCAAAAATGTTCCTTCAGTGAAGAACCAGGTGCACTTCTGTGATGAAGCATGAGAAGACCCTACAAACATACTCTTAACTCTTTTTTCTGTAATTCTGTTGGTCACATAACAACAGGCAAAGAAGGAATTTTCTGATATGTGGTTAAAGCCCTGTCTCAGGCAACTAAAACATATTTTATAATAAACTCCAGTTCCCTGTCAGCCATTACTTTGCTTCAAATAGATCAAGTGATATTTTTGTTTCCTTGCCTTTTTGAAATATATATAAACACTGCAGAAGCAGCAGTTTGAGTGAATGGAAGTCTGGGGAATAACAATACATTTGATTAGATACCACACTTTTATTACTGATAAGGACGATTTGGTGGCGGCAGGCTCCATGTACCCTTACAAAGATGGATTGGGCACACAGCACATCCAAAAAGCCAAGATTGGGGAATGAAAAGACAACTCTAAATATTTTCCAAAACCAGTTTTCAACCCCTTGCAAAATGACACATGTATAAATTGACTGGGTCAGAGGTAAGCCGTGGCATAAAGAGAGAACAGAGTAGGTTGAGTGAAAGATCCCACCAATCAAAAATTGTGTATCTTCAGTCACCAGTACAAGCCCATTGGCAATGGATTTGATGGTGGGCTGGGGACAAGTTTTTTCCTCCCACCCAATCAGTCTCTGGCTTCTCTGCTGGCACCCTTCATCACTAACAGACTGAGGAGAAAACCAGCTTTGGGCTCTGACTCTTCAATATTTATTGTGGGATGAACTAAGATGCCCACCTCCATTATCTCTCTGAAGAGCTATTCCCCCTCTAAACTAATTGCCACCCAAAGAGGAACAATTTCTAATATTGCATTTTAGGACAAAGTGCCATCCGTACACACTAACAGTCCTGGTCATGAGAACTGGCCCAGGGATGGAGCAGGCATCCACAGGAAATTCTGCCTTGTCCCCGTTTGAATGACTAGCACTTGCAAATAGATTCATACTGTACTCAGATGGGCCACAGGATGCTAATAGGTCTTGAGCAACAAAGCCGTGATCTGGATTTAAACTGACAGTCAAATAGGAGTGAGACATACAGCTTCTCCCTCAAGCCATCTAAAGCTTTTTCTGCGACATGATTTTAATATAATTCTTTGCATTCACATAGCATGGCTTAATCTGAATTAGCTTTCTGTGCAAGCTGATCGTTTAGCCTCTCCAACTTTTTTTCTCTCAGCCAGACCTAATTTTAGGTCTCCTTAATATTTTCTCCAGCTGTTTTGTCATGACCTTCAGCAGCTCTAGCTCCCTCCTGTTGACCCAGACGCTTTGCTGCTGTAATCTGAATCCCCAGCTTTCAGAGGTCACCCCTGCTCCGCATCACCTTTCTGAGCTTGCAGTAAGCTCTCACAGGAAGATCTTAAAGGAATATAGGTAACATGACATGGAAAAGAAGGAGGTCTTGTCATTAAAATCTGCTTGTGACATAGGGAAAAGAGGATAGGAACAAATGGCCACTTTTCATAATGGAGAGAAATTGCCACCAAAAATCCCCAAAGTTATGTGCTGGAACTTGTGAAACAGTTAGAGATGATAGGAAAAGGAGGTGCATGCATAGGTGACAATTTTTTTGTGATGATAGAAAATGATTTAGTAAAATCAGTTCAAAAGCTGACTGCAAAAAGTGGCTGAGGGGTTTCACAGTGCTGAATAGCTGCATGGCAAAATGGCAGATGAAACATAAGGTTAAGATCATTGTATCACCTACAGGAAAACCACTTCTAAATATGTAGAAAAGTGAATGGGGTCTAATTTAGCTATTAACATTGGGGGGAAAAAGAACAGGAATCACAAACAGAAACCATCATTAATTAGATAAATACACCGTGTGCCCATATTTTTTTCAGAGAAAAACATTTTCTTTCTTTTTATTTTTCAGAAAAGATATGGACAAAGGAAGTAAGTCCATTCAAAGCTATGGAAATAGCTTAGAAATTTTAACTTGGGAAAGAGATGACTGAGGGAAAATATGATTGAGGTTTATGAAAATATAATGGTTTGGAAGAGGCCAACATATCTTCACTGTTTCTCATACTGGAAGAAACAAAACAAAACCCAAAACAAAACAGGGGGCAGCAAATATAAATAAAATGAAAATAAGTGCTTTTTCCCATAGAAGGTGATGAGACTAAAGCATTAATGAGTTAAAAAACATGCTAGGCATATTCATTGATTCAGAATTTGACCAAGGGTTATTTAACATACATTCCAGTTCAGTCTTTGAGGTGAAGAAAACCTCCTTAAAAACTCCAGCTGCTGATGCTTCAATGGCTGAGGCATCAAGAAACAGAAGGAAGATTGTTTTATATTTCCCTTTTTTTAATTTTTTCTTCTAAGCATCTGCTATTGGCCAGTGTCAGAGAGACAGTGCCGAGTTAGAGGAGTCATTGTTCTGATTCAGTATGGGCAGCCTCCTGGAATTAAGGAGAAAAGGCTGTATACGGAGACTGTTGACCAAAAGCACCTTTATACATTGAATGAAGAGAAGTAAACACAATATCCAGCTCAGGTACTTCCAATATGCAATCAGTACAGCCTCAAAAGAGATAACACAGAATGTAAAAAAGTGCATTTCCAGTGCAGAGCCATCCAAGGCAAATTCTAATCAAGGAGAAGTCTTGTTCAGGTCTTGTGTTGCCCAGATATTTGGACACAGGGTTAACATATGCACCTGTGCAAGCCATCCTGCTTAGGGTGATTTTGTGAACCCGCTTCCATGATCAAATACTCTGCTGCATGAGGGAGGAGCTGATGGTGATTTCAAATGAGCCATAAATAAACTGAAAGACATTAAATAAACAAGTCACATGATGGATGTGATTGAGATTAGCTGTTAGGAGGAACAACAACTTCTCATGGAGGAAAAACAGAGCGTGCACAACGATGATTTTGCTAATAGGCCAGGCTTTGTGTCAGGTATAGAAAGCAGACGGCAACAGAAGGAAATCTAGGCTGCATGTATTTGTTGCCACGGGTGTGCTCTGAATGCAACAAGCCAAAAGCACTGTAAGAGACAGGCCAAAAGCTGTTTACATAACTACAGGGGAAAGAAAAAGGAAGCAAGAAATTATCCAAACAGGATGCTGCGTTTTAGAACATAAGGTGGGAAGTGTTAGTCACAGCATCAGGCACGCACATCTTGAATCCAATGAGAGGAACTGTCTGTGTGAAGGCATTGGCTCTACTTTCCAAAGTCATCTGGTACAGTGTGTTTTGAAAGGGTGCAGCGAAAGATCATGAAATGAGACTTTGAATGGTGGGGCATGTCATGTCAGATGGAAAAGTTAATCTTCCCCTTTGCTACTGAATCACTGAATTGCTGAACAATCTCTCCAAAGTACTGCGAAGTCTGGAAATTTCATCAACTACTCTGTTATGAAAACAACATTCAGTTCACTTCCATTCACCCAAAGAGTTAAGAAGCCACAGCTATTTCTGGAAGCAATGCTATCAGAAGCTTGGAAATTGATGAGGCTTCTAGGCACCCCATAATACAAAAAAAAAATCTAAGAAAATGCAAAAGTAGGTGACATGTAAATTCAGATAATCAAAATAACAGATGAATGTTTTTAAGCCATCTATTCCAAAGATTTTATTTCCCAAAGTTCAATAGCAAATCAAGATTTGAAGGCAAGAGCTACAAAATTATTCAAGATCTGGCAACTCTTACCACTCCTATCAGTAACAGAAATTTCAGCTCAGGGTGTATTTATAGACCAGCATTCTGAATCCAGCTATGACTGACTGATTTTTCAGCTTTACTTAGCTGATTTGGTAGAACTGGCAATGGTATGTAAACAAGCAGAGTTACATCACTGTATGTCATATGAAAAATATGACTTTGACCAGGACATCAGAACTCAAAAAGGAAATGTTTTCTACATCATACAAGGACAAACCTGATGTTTTTTGACTTCAAATTTTTGCAGAAGAATTCCTTGAGGATGCAAAAAGAAAGAAGAAAAAGCTCAGCTTCAGAAGTCACACTTAGAAAAACGAGTGCTTTAGTGAGTTTGTTTGTGTCATGGCTAATTTCCTCAGCTTTTAATAAAATTGAGATGTAAGCGTCTCTTCCCACAGCAGCATGTCCTTTATGCACTTCTATAACCCATAAACACTTCAGACAAGTGAGGGCCAGTCCCTAAGGCGGCTGTGGCTTACCTCTGGGTTGCATGCTTCAGACCAGTTCGTCAGCTACCCTGCTCACTGGAAGTGAGGTCTGGGTCTCTCATATGTTGCAGAGCTGAAGACACTTTGCCAAAGCAGGTGACGAATCACAGATCCCCAGGTCAAAATTTTTTTTTATTTGCTTTCTGCAGAGGAAGCCAAAGCTAAGAGATGTGGGTAGCATTTACAGAAGCAGAAAGGATTCATCCTTCACAATGAACCAAGAGTGGACATGACTGAACTGAAGGGTGAGCAGGTGCCTTAATGAACTTAAGCATAAGTGGGGGTGACAGCTGAGGAAAGGGATGGAGAGGCTCAGGCTAGGGTGGCAGTCTTCATGAAATTCATCTTTCTGCACAGGAGAGATTGGATCTGAACCATCAACAGGTGAAGTCAGAAAGCACTTTTAGAGCACTGGTCTCAAAGCACAAAGAAACAGTCACCTTGTAAATTTAGCATGCAAAGACTGGCTGTCATCTCAATCAAAGGCATTATGTTGCTGCATTTGCAGCTCCTAACATTGACTACAGCCGCCTCTTGCAAGGGTCAAAATACATATAGAGGTTTAGCCTCTCCTCCTCGTGACTGGCAAAGCTGCTCACCTTTGCTCTCCTCAGTTTCAGGAAAGTAGATTTGATGTACTGCACTGACTTGTGAAACAGAAGTTCTCACATGCTATCAGAGAAAAAAAGAAGTCTCTTAAAATGGACGGGTGCCTAAATGAAGCTGAGGTTTCCAAGGCCAGGGCATTGCTACTTAGGTTAAAGAAACAGCTTTTCTATTTGCTTATGCCAATAGCCACATATATCATAATCCATTAAGGAGGCTTTTCTAGATAGTCCTTGTTCATAGGATGCCATTCTGGATTTTACTGTTCCAGATGGTGAATATCAGGGAAATCTTTCTCAGGGTTTCTTTTCTGTCATTAAGTATTTAGCTGGCATTAAAAAATTTAAAAAAAATGAAAAAAAGAAAAATAAAAAAGAAGAGGATGTCTGTTTGTGGCAGACACCCAGCAAGGCAAGTTTCATCCTAAACAGCTAAAGAGTTCTATAATCACAGTGAACTGAAAGCAGTCTTAGCTGGGAAGTGTCAGGCAGCCTTACTTACAGGCAGTGAAAGAAACCCAGTCCCTACCACAATATACTCTTTCATGTTTCTTCTCCTTTTTATTGTTTCTTCTATGTCACTTTATGCCCTGATTTTACACAGGTTGTATTAGTCCAAGATTAGTCTTCTGTAAAATCAATGGGAACACTGAATTAAAAAATATAGATTAAAAAGAAAAAGAAGGGGTTTGCCAACCTAATATTAATGACTTGTCAAGACAGCTAAGCCTGGCATATGAACGCAGCTTTCTTTGGCTATCCAAAATAATTTCTACAGTAATTGGCTTCTTTCTCACATATTTGAAGGATGTGTCCCCAGTGCAGTACTATACAACTGTTGATTTATGCTCCTCATCAGAGTAAGGAAACTGCAGGAAAAATAGTGCCTAAGCCACGCTGGGGGAAAATGGCCATAACACACCTACTAGAAATTTCTCAAGCCACTTCATTAAAAGTAAAGAGGTGAGGATACTGTAACAAATCATTCAAATCAGTACAGCCTTGGCTTCTCACAAATTGCAAAGTCATTGGAATAGTCAATGAATGGAGAAGTTATTTCCCTAGACGGCTGTAAAATAACTTCTACAAAACAATCTGTAGCTATTGTGGAGGAGGTGTTTTTAGCAGCTGTATTGTCCTAAAGGGACACCAAAGAGTTCTGTATTTTGGCATGCCACCTTTTGGATTTGGGCTTATGTGTGCAAAGACCTAGAAGGTGATGCCCTCTGCCTTTGAGGAGTGGGAAATGGAGACAACCAGAACAGGGGTTCAGGTATTTCTTAAGCTCTTTTTCCTGGTGGCTTTGTGAGGGATTAATGGACTAGACAGGGCGGTGCGTGGCTGGTGTAAGTGCCTGTGCAAGTTGGCTCTGTCCAGCCAGTGGCTGGGGTCATCTGCAACCTCTGCATATCTTCACTGCCATGGTCCTGGGCATGGAGCATCCGTCCAAGGTGGAACCACCTGCACACACAAAAGCGATGCTCCTGCCCACCTCCCATGCAAGAGGAGCCTTGCAGGTACTAGGAAACAGAAGAACTATAAGGCAATCATACGCTTTTCCCTCCCTGTGGAAAAGAATGACGTCCAGACTGTTTTCTAGTCTGGTGGTCAAGGATATCGCCTGTAAGGACTGATTGCTAATCCACAGATTATGTATCATAGATAAGGAGACATGTTAATCACAGCAACACAGTTAATCACATAAAAGAGATAAAAAAATAGAAGAAATATTACTGGGTAGTGACTTACTGTAGTAACAAAATTATGCTAATGCAATAAAAGATACAGGTGTAAGAAAGTGCTGTATTGGCAATGAATGGATGAATAGTCCCTACAGCTGTGCTTTCAAAAACTCCCTACCCAGTCGTTTTACAGAAGACTTTATAAGAACATAGAAACCTGCGCTGAGTGATGTCTTGATCCTAGGGAAGTATGACAACTTACAACAGCCACAGGACGAAAAAAACACCGAAACAGGGCAGTCATGCTTCCATTCTCTGTGATACTTTTCTTGGGCCAGCTCTGCTGACCATCTATCTGCATTAATGCCTCACCACTCTACTCTGCTCACTTAAGCCTTAGCTTAAGGAAAGGAGAGAGGGAAAGGCCAGAGGTGGGCCATGGCCTTTATCAGTGCTCTCCATGGAACTGCCTTATGCTGGGAATCAATGACAGGTCTGTGGTTTTGAGGAAAATGGTGAAAGAAGAGATTGAGAAAGAAGAAAGCACCCCAATTAACCTTTCCAAAGCAAGCAATACTTGCCTCGTTCCTTCACACATGGTAGGACCTCCATTCGCTTTCATTCCTGCAAAAGTTGTACTAACTTGTGTTGACACCATGGAGCAGCATCCTCCAATGCTCTGTTGTTGTAAGACTTCTTCAGAGTGACTTGAATTCCTTCCGGCTTGTTGACTGACTTCCCCATTGTGCTCTGTGAGGCTTTATCACACCCTGTCAGACACTAATGGGGATGCTAATGAACTAATTTACATTTTCTGGTAGTTGAGCTTCCTGGGAATGCAAGAAGAGCTGCTCCTCACATCGCTGTCACTAGGACAGCCTTTGCTCCCAGCTTAATCAGAGATTTCCACCTGTTGTTTTCTTCTCTTTGGCAAACCTTGATGGAATAGAAGGATCATGTGAACCAAAGATGGTAAAAGATGCACCATACAGTCCTTCTCACATCACAGATCCCAAGAATGTGCATCCATCAATAGGACAGGCAGTGGTGGGGAAGAGAAACAAAGGATCAGCCACCTGAGTACAGTCATGCATATCCCATAAATCACAGTAAGAAGCTGGGCTTGGTCCCCATGGTAGCAAGTTTTAGAGGAATTATGTGTTTCTCTTGCCTACTGGCCACAGCAAGAACAAGGAATTAAATGCCTGATACATGAAATATGATAAACAAATTAATGGAATGTAAAAGGACTTCTTCAAAAATTGATTCCAGGTTATAGGCAAGACAGCTTGTCCAAGAAAGCCAAAAATGCAATGGATATTATCTTCAAGGCAATACTGATACTGCTGTAATAAGACACATTCCTGAGAGAGCCTGGGTGTTAAAATTAAGAGTTCTGGCTAATTCAGAAATGGGGAAACATGCACAAGCCCTACTAATGGACTATATCTCTGTAAAGTTAAAAAAGAACATATGGGATGGAGCTGCCGAATTCCGATGTGTGATCTGTGCTTTGGAAGGACACACCAGAAATGCCAAACTCCAGTTCCTGTTATGTTATTTTTGTCTATAGCTGAAATTAACAGATTTCCCTTGATTAAAATGGATTTTAAATCTGGCCCAGTATTCACAGGATCTATTGTGATATTCTTCTAGAATATTGGGATATTCTTCTAGGAATGTTAAAATTAAGAGTTGGAATAGCAGAATGGAGAGAAAAGGGAGCAAAAACTGTTGCAAAACAGGTAAGAGAGGGTGGAAAAAAACAATTAGGCAGTCTCAGAATATGTACATAGGCAAGAGATACACTACACAAAAGTAAGTGGGAAAAGGCAACCTGATGAAAGAAAATTTCTTTTCACCTCTCTCTGCTTTCTGATAACATCAGAGGGACAAAGCACTACCCCTCGTAAAACATTCTTAGGGCTGTAAAATGGAAGTACATTAGTGCACTTCAGAGAATAGTCAAAGAATGACTATATGTGTTTTGCGTGGTTTTGATAAGAGGGTTTGATAAGAAATACTGGAGACACCCATCCAGCTATGTATTAGCTTGCAGGGCAGAGGAGACAGAAATAAAAATGATGAGTTTTGGTGTAGTTGCCACTTCTTCTGAGTGTCATGCAGTTCTGCCCCTAAGACGGGACTGCAATTTGTTAAAAATGTGCTCCTGCCTCCAGTGTGGCAGTGTCCTATCAATCATCGCGGCAGTGTTAGGATTTCTGTGTGCAGGTACAACTGCCTTGTCACAGGGCTGCCATATGACTTTGAGGAAAGGACAGTCCCAAAGCAGGGACATTTTTAAGGGGATTGTACAGAAACTTCAAGAATTGTTACCTTAAAATCAACCCTAGTTATCTGCAAAGAAGGGGAATTAATACAATATTTCAAACAGTAATTTCAATATTACTAAACTCTTTTCCCTGCCCTGTGATTGGATATTACTTTTTTTTTAATTAGTTTGTTCCTGGGATAAAATGGGAAGGTAAAAAGGGAACAGGTAAAGCTGCATGATACTAGCAATCAGTTCTTCACTCTACCACCTATGCTATGCACAGCCATACACAGATAACATTACAATTTCTGTGCCTTGGGTTCCCTATGAGGTAGGGAATGGGTATTCCTATTAATAACATCATGATTACATTACAGGAATGACATGAGGCTTAAATAACATTAGGAGATTTCAGATCCACTGATAGTAAATGCTAAAAAAGTGCCAAGTGTTGTTATTACACTAACTGGGTTTCCACAGAATACAATAAACAAGCAGAGAGAAAACAGTAAACATTGACACCCTTGAATGGTTGACCTGACTTCCCCAGACACAATTGCTTCCAAGCAAGTTAGGACTGGGGTTTTATTGTTTCTCTTGAGTTAGTATCATGTCTCATCTTTGCTGCTGCAAACGTGATGTCCATACTGTTTGCTGCATAGCCAAAAGGGTGAGGGGAGCAGGGGGATGCTACGCTGCCTCATCCCATGGTCACAAGCCAACTACACGCCAGCTGACTCTGTCTGGGCAGCTGAAATCCCTTCATCTGCAATGGTAAATCAATCGTGTTTTCTTTCTTTGCATTAAAGCTGCGGAGAGGCAGAAATAACTGGGGCAAAGTTCTGAAGGACAGGATTGTGTAGCATTTATTCCCTTGTTGCATAACACACTATATGAGTGCCTGAAACACCAAGTTAAGACTTATCTTGAATTTAATGACACATTTGCCCCATTCCATAGCAAACTGCAGGAATCACTAATTACGTCTCTTAGAGGCCAAGCTATTCAGCTTACATCAGAAGAGAGGCTGAAAAAAATAATTACTGTTAACAAGTGAACTGAAACTATCATGCAGACTTCCCAGCGTGCAGAAGCTGCAAGCCATAGTCTGAATGAGATGGAAGATAACAAACAGCAGAGTTAGAGCACGTGGAATTTCCTCTGCCCGCTCTTAAAAAAAATATTTTAAAAATAAAATATTTAAAAAATAAAAATCTGAGGGGTCAATGAAAAAAATGTGAACAGAGATTCCTGCCTTAGGGTCATAAAGACAAATTGGGATGCTGATGAGACACTGCTTTCTGCAGAGCCTCTGAGCTGAAGGAACAAATTAAATTGTTGCCATCCACCAGGCTGGTTGAAGACCAATTCAAAGTCTCCCTTCTTTTTCCCACACTGTCTGCTTCCAGCTGGTCCTGTCAGCTCAGATGTTGTGAAGAAAATTCTCCCCCTTCTCTGGTGAGGAGTGAACATGTACTATAAAGACTGGCTCGAAATAAAACTGGGCCACCTGCCAAACTTGGATTCAGGGCTCTAAATTGTTCTGAAATAAGCACATCTACCTTTCCCCACATGGTGAAAGCCCATCCCATGGCTGTCTTCATCCTTTCCACCTCTCCCACGTTCTACCTGCTCGCCTCCAGTGCTTCACCCCATGCCATACCCTGCTTCCCAAGCCTCACCAGTGCTTTTACAGGGCAGGGCTCAGTCTTTGCACCGGGTGCTGCAGAAGAGATCTGGGAGCTGCAAATCCAGCACCTCCCACAACACCGCATCTGTCGCTCCAGCATCACTACTGTCTTGTGCCACAGTGCACATCAAGCTGCCTTGCCTTCAAAGGGAAAGAGGCCTTCAATTATCTTGAATTAAAGCCTCCATGTCTGTGGTTGCTGCAGAGGGGTGGCTTAATGGAATGCAGGTCCGGGCAGGGTGGCACATGGCGAGGTGCTTATAAGCTCATGGTGACAGCAGTCACTGGAGTATTTGCGCCTGAAGCTGGATCTAATTGTAAGCCTAAATCTTGGCCTTTTGTTTTATTAATGAGGATGTTGCAATCACTGTTTGGGATAAGAAGAGATTTTTTTTGACATCTCAGGTTATTAATTTGCTTTGAGGCATCTGAGTCCTTTTGACTATTAGCGAGGAGCTAGTAGAGTATCTTTCAGGGATTCAGTAAATTTCCCTGTTGTTTTTAGAAACCAAGGACAGAATGTGGGGCCAGCTGAGCTGTCAGTCAGACTTTCTGTAGCAACTGCTATCATCTTAAAAAGAACAGAAGAACCCAAAAGCTGAATTGGAAACATTTTTAATTTACAGAGGGGACTAGAGAAAAAAATTTAGGAGAGGGATGTTGCAGAACTGCAGAGAGCTGGAACAGTAAAGCAGAAATGAAACCTCACCTGCCATGCTTTATGAGACAATGAGAGAAAATAGCAGTGAGTTATACTGGTAGCAAGGTGACCCACAGTGCTTTCACGGTTGAACTCACAACTTGCACAAAATTGTCATGGTTTAGGGCCTGTGAGCCAGAAATAAATTTAAACCTTGTATTTTTTACACTGCCAGCAGTACTCCTTTCTTTCTTCTGTATTCTCCTGTCCTTGCTGAGTGTGACACTTAAAGCCTGTGATCTGGAGGACTGTTAGAGAAGAGAAGCAGGTGTGATGATAGCTTTAGTCTATTTATATCTACTCAAAATGTACCTCAACCTTGAAAATTCTCCCAGGCTCTATTCTCTCTTTTCCAAACAATGTCATTGTTGTGGACGACAACATATCCAGTTGGGAATCACTTATTATAGCCATGTGAAATACAGCTTATGAAACTTCAGATGGATATAAAACCAATCAGGCAATGGAGATAGATCTAGAGGTATCTGGTCAAGTGGAATCAAGCTGTGAACAGCAAGGGAAACAGTAATTGCAGAGCACCAGATGACTCAGAACTGCCAAGAATTTCAAAGGCGACAACTTAGAGGTGGGCTTCAGAAAGGCTTAAGAGTATTATAGCCTCAGTGTTCTTGTGAGTCTCTCTGATGAGTCGGACACCTTCCCTTGAATTCAGTCCACTTTCTTCAGCATTCCTGGATGACCTGTAACTCTTCCAGGTTAATTTTCTTGTGGATTCTTTACTTCAAATGCTTCACATGGCATTCTTGGGCATCTTCGCAGCACCTGTGTATAGATTTACTGGGTAAGTTCAGACTGCTCTGATTTCTTCATTATCTTTCTTCCTCTGTTTTTGCTCTCTTGCTCTTCTTAACTGCAATGCAAACATGCTAGAATGCAGTGCACAGTACGCTCTGAGGCTTCTCCAGTGCCACAATCCTTTAAAGAAAGCCATCCAGCAGCACTCTCAAAAACACCTGTCAGCCCAGCTCTGGGCTGCACCCGTATCTGGGAGGTGTAAGACTCTGACCTCAGGCTGAGAAGTGCTCCTAACTTCTCTAATTGTCCATCAGATGTCTGTGCCTGGTCCCCTGTATGTGCCCTCAAAGATTCATCCAGCTACTGAAGAACAGCTGTTGTCCATTCTGCCATTTGGCTAGGGCAAAGAGAAGTGCGATAGGAACTGAAAGAAACAAGTGCTGTATTGTGAGACTTGCAATAAAAATTACCAGCGAGCAGCACGTGTGGGAGCACTGGGAGCAGCTGACATCAATGCCTCCCTCGCACTGGTGGATCCCCCACAGCAGAGTGACTCAGGGGTAGTCAGCTCCGGCAGTTTAGCAAGTAGGGCCACAAGTAATGTTGTGTGTACCTCAGCACCCTGCCTTCCACTTTTACATTTAACACGGGTGCAGGGAACCCCAGCAAAGTACACCATATATCCAATGCCATTCATACAAGGTTTACAGAACAGGTCCACATCTATTTGCTCAGAAAGTGGAGAACAGCCAGTCACTCTGATCAATCAGTAAGGGAGAAACACGAGAAGTTCCTAACAGCAAATGATATTTAGCACTCCTGTTTCTAATCAGCCTCCGTAGCACATCTTTCCCATATCTCACAGGAACCATATACTCAAAAGACAGCAGAAAAGACTGTTTTTGCTTTTCAGAAACTGGGTCAGGCTGGATATTGTCTTCTTGGCACAATGATTCTTTTCTTTTTATAACAAACGCTGACCACTTCATCAAGGCAAGTACTTTTAATCTCTATAAAAAAGTCTTAGCTTGCCTTCAGTCTTCTCCATGAGAAATTTAAGCTTATCTGAGCTATTTGTGTTCTTTATTGCGCAGCAATTATCCTGCTGTGAAGAGATGGACTTAATGACCAAACAGGTAATTCCTGTTGCTAATTTCTTTGCTTATATCCTAGGGGAGTGCATGCTAAAAATTCTTTTTAATAAAAAGAGCTTTCTTAACCTAGTGCACATAATTACACCGCTGGTAAAGCACAGATATGTTCTACTTTTTTAATAAATGAATCATGATTTTGCCTGCCTTGCTTTTCAGATGCTAAATGTGATCCACCTTGTAGGGATCTGATTCTTAAGAAGCCTCAAACATGACTTTTGAATATGTGGTCCCTTTGAAGTGTTATAAACTGTATCTAAACCAAAAGCACCATAAAACTAGTTGACCAAAAATTTCATCTGCAATTATAGTATTTTCCCATACTGTAGCTGAGGTCAGAGGGAATCCTCATTCAGGACAGAATGAGGATTGAAAATCATAGCTTTGTGTTTTTTTCCCCAGCTCTAACTGTACTAGGCAATGACAATAACTCACAACCTTATGTGTAGTTCAGGCTAACGTATGTCTCAGATATAATCTCTTTCCACTCAAAAATTTTGCCTGGGCAGTATGAGAGGATCTTCCACATTTGCCTATGATTTCTGGGCAGCTGGCATTATTTCTCACTAGCTCCAACCAGGCTATTGTATGTCTGGAAAGCTGGAATATTTCCTCTGAGCATCAATAGATCAGATGTACAGTGCTTGACCTGCAGAACCAACATATGAACACGTGGATGATTTAGCACATGTGCTCATAAACCCTACCCTTCTCAGGAGCATCAGCTGATTAGCACGTGTGTACACACTCAGTGAGTAGAGTGTGACATATCCTAGAAGCATACTCTGTACAGCTCACTGCAATTAGCTGAGTCTCACTTATCTAGCATCACTTGTTAATTGAACAAATCCAATACAGAGCCAGTAACATTTTCTGAGCAGATTAAAAAGGTTGGTTCTCAGTGACTAACCATGCCAATGCTCACGTACTAGTGCATAAACTAGAAACTGTAGCATGACAAATATGAAAAAGGAATGACACATACAGCATTTCTATCAGGAGTTCTCAAAAATGTCAAGATGTCCCTATTTTTTCACACATATTTGAATAAAAAGCAGAGAGACCTTTCCCCTGGCAGTGAATCAACTTCAAGTTCTTTGTCTAGAAGTGTATTTTTGGTGATTTCAGGGCAAAGATAACATTTCCTTATATAGCTGCATCAGAAAGATGCTTTAAATGACTTCTGAAGAGTTCTATCTTCTGAGTGTGCATGTGAATCTGTGGTCTGCACATTACTTGAATTAACAGCTGCCCAAATCTGGACAAGACCTTGTGGGCATTACCAACAGAGTGCAATCAGGCACCGTATTAAATAATGGAAAAAACAGACCATTTTCTTTTAAAGTGACCTTGTTGCGGTGCAGGAGAGCTGTGTGTGGAGAGGTGCCATGACAAGTTAATGACAAGTGTCTGCTCAGACACCTGCTGTCCTAAACAACTTGACCTGCTGTAATCGTTGAGGAGTCCTGGGGTGGAGCTGGGGAGGAGAAGGCTGATGGATAGCTGGGGAGGCACCTATGGGGCAGCCGTGGGTCAGGGGACAGGTCTTGCTGGGGGAGGCCAGGTAGCAGTGGAGTGCCTCACTGGGCATCTTCCCTGTGAGCTCTGCCAGCAGCAGACAGCTTTAGATCACCTCTCAACTGGTACATAGCCCTCTCCTGCTGATCCTATTGACTTTTTGGGCTGGCTCCCAGTACCTAGCAGTTGCGAGGGGTTCCCAGTGTTTTATGCTGCTGCTCCCACTCCCCCGAGAGGAGCTGGGAGCCGGAGGAAGGTGGGGTGAGGAGCAGAGCTTGGCCTCTTCGGCGTACAGCAATAAAATCGCAGGCTTGGCAGGGACAGAAAGGATATCATCAGGAGGGGAGTAGGAAAGTTTTTTCATTTCTCATTTTCACTTTGTTTCTGATCACTTGTTCGGTTACAGGGTAAAGTACGAGTGCATACATCGGCACAGAAAATGGGAGGCTGAGACAGAGTCTGATCTCACTCGTTGCTAAGGGAGTAACCTAATTTGCAGCAGATGGTGTTTATTGTTACTTCCCATCTGCATGAGGATTAAGAATTCTTCTTAGAAGAAAACGATGCAGACTGACAGCATCCTAGTAGGAAGGGGCAAAATTAATTCCAATCACATACAGCTTTTCTCATAAAAGACAGGTTTTTCTGAACGTTTGGGTAAACTTCAAAATAGAGTTTAGGATTTAAAAAAAAAAATAATATCACTCTAAGTTTCTAGCTGTGCAGAGTCATTTTTTACAATGTGCATTGATGGAGTCAAGTAAAGGTTAAGCACATTGCCTCTGATCAAAAAGGAACTTAATATCAGAGCTGAGATTAAAATTTCAGCTCTCCCAAGTCTTCGACCAGGATGCAGTCCCACAAAGGAACAGATAGCACATCTTGAAAGCATCTGTCCTTGGCCCGAGCACTGATAAAAGAGAGCTGTGGGTATGCTGTCCATGAATGATCAGTCCCTTAAAACCACAGATGTCTCCCTTACATTTGGCTCCCATTGACCGATGTTGCCTCATGGCTCAGCACATCTTTTTGTACATATTAAGAAACTAATTTTTTTTATATATTGGTATAATCCACCTGAAGTCCTAGGAGTTACACCAAGATGATTAGTACACTGAGCCTCATCATAGTCTGTCTGGTGCTACTGCCAGTATCCCATACTGTAAAGTTCACACTTTGCATACACCATTGTCACTACCATTTTCAGTTGTGCCTGGGCTTTAATTTGCACACAAACATTAACATGACTACAACTTAGAAACAAGGGCAAACTTTAAAATGGAAATGGAAGGAACTGATAGTGGACAAAGCAAAAAATACTAGTATCCAAAACAAAGATAACAAAAGAACAAAGAATGAAATAATAATTTGATCACGAGTGTTCATGTGTAAGGGCAACTTGCCTTAACATGTGGGCCAGTCCCCAGACTGCAATGGTTACACTGTATTTATAGCACACCTTTACTTCTGCCCCCTGTATGCTTCCTTATAGATTCATTTTTTGACTGGCATACCCTCTTTTCGTTCCTGCAGTTTATGTCCTAGGAGAAAAAGCAGAGTCTGACTATTTTTCTGAATTTCTAGAAATCAGGAAGCCCCTGGCAGATGGCTGGTGGTGCATGAGAAGATGTGAGCAGAGTATGTCAGGAAATTCACGGTATTCCAGGCAACAAGAATGTGTCTAAGGCCAGTAAACCTGACCAAAACACCTGCCTGAGCCATAGTAAACAGCGGTCCCTTGCCTGGCGGCTGCACAGTTGATCTGTACATTCACAGCAAATCTGAAGCAGCTGTGGTATGTCTGATGTCTGGTATATGTGCTCCATAAATAGAAACGTCTCTCTAGGATCTCTTGAACAGAAGTATGGAAGTCCTACATACATCTGTAGCAGGTATTCTAGTGGTTGCTAATTTGAGGTAAAAATCACAGCAGCATTAAGTTACTTGGTACATTGTCTTCTTGAGCCTTGCAATGCAAAAGGCACAACAGTAGTGGCATCTATATGGTAATGTTGTCCGGAAGATGCTTCACCATCTTAAAGTACATCTATTAAAATACTCAGATGTGTATACTTCCTCTTAACTGGTTTACACAATAATGGCACATCTGAATCTTTTCCATTATTTCCTCTTTTGTGGTGTTATTAGATGGACTCTGTGCATGTGCATGTGCAATATCCACCACAGCTCACACATATTTTCTCATGCAGAGTTTCTCCTCCAGCTTGGTTATGCTCATGCCTCTTAACTGAGCTGTGCAAGAAACTTTGCAGGCTCTGTTCCCTGGAGTCTTGTAACAGAGGATCTGTTTGCTACCTGAAGAGTCATCAAGTTCAACACAACTTGGCAATCCCGACCAGATCTATGCTTACTACACACTGATAAAATTTGCTCCCATTTCACATAGAATGCTTCTCCTCCAAACCCTGGGCTCTTTAAGGCTTTTTTTATTGTTCGGAAAAAGTGCACAGATCTCCGTGCTTCTACGAACCATTAGTGACATCCAGTGGCTACCAATGCAAATGCTAAAAATGCATAACCCCTGTTGTCAAGGGACACCTAAACTTCTATCTTTTCACTAATAGATAGTTATTAGAAAAAGAAGAAAGGCAAAAAAATTGTCTCCTAGTTCTTCCAGAACATGTTCTTACAGCGGATTTGATTAAACCTCGCTGAACTTGCAACATGCAACTGTTATCTTTCCTTTGTGATAACTGTAAGAAATAACAGAGCTTCCTTAAGAAATCAAGTGGCTGAAACCATGAAGTCTCCAAACAAAAAAAGATACAGATCACAATGCAAAATAAACAAATGAACAACCATGTGAAACCACTGAGAAATATAAACCAGATACACATAAGGGTTTCACTAGGTAGTCTTCCAGGGAGGTATGTGTCTGACAGAGTGAGACAAGCTGAAAAAACAATAGAGAATGAAAGAAAAGCAACTGAGTGATCATCTGGACAGTCATAGCATCATAGAACTCCAGAACTAAAGAATTATTTAATTTGGAAGGGACCTTTAAAGATCATCTAGTCCAACACTCTTGCCATGGGCAGGGACATCTTTGACTAGATCAGGTTGCCCAAAGCCCCATCCAGCCTGACCTTGAAGGCTTCCAATGGTGGAGCATCCACTTCTCTGAGCAACCTGTTCCTATATCTCACCATCCTCACAGTAAAAATTTTTGTTCTTACATCCAATCTAAATCAACCCTCTTTCAATTTAAAACTGTTGCTCCTTGTCCTGTTACTACAGGCCTTGGTATAAAGGTCTCTCTCCATCTTTCCTCTATGTCCCTTTTATATATTGGAAGGCTGAAATAAGGCATCTCAGACCTTTCTCTTCTCCAGGCTCAAAATCCCCAGCTCTCTCAGCCTTTCTTCATGAGAGGTGTTCCAGCCCTATGACCATTTTCACGGATCCACAAACCTCTGTGGTGTTGTTTGAATCCTCTTCTCTTAAAAAAGGGAGGCTTTTGTACTTTGTTGTAATAAGTGCATTATCAAAGAAATAAACAACTCTACCATCTGTTTCCCCTCTTGATGGAAATAAGTTGATAGTCTCTGAATGCTGGGTAAGAGTCTGCTGAATCAGATGTAAGCAGTTAGCTCAGTTTCAGTTTTGCTACTTTTGTGCTGCCTGGGATATCACTGAACTCCAATTAGCCAGGTAACTATTCAAAAGTCCAGAAGAAAATTTTGGGCAAACTCAAAATTATTAAGTCCTGTTTTGAGAGTTTTCCTCACTGTCATCGTGAGCAGGAGGAGGAGAAGGTGGAAACCCATGGCCTTTTTTTCAGTTACCTGGGGCACTGAGGCAGGATGTCATAAGCAGCTCCTTTATGCTATGATTTGCTTAGGCACGGAAGCTCAAGCATGAGAGAGCTGAAGCCTCCTCCTTCCCTGCCTCCCCTCCTGCCTCTCTTCCTCCCCATTTCTCTATGCTTAGCTTATCTTTGATGTAAAACAGCAGTCTATACTTCAGGCGACAATTCTGCAACATTTTAACATGATAAGATAGTCAAAACAGGTTTTAGCCTGGCCCATTTTCATAGTGCAGGTCTACATTTTACATACATTCACTATAGATCTTATAATACATATCATAGAATCATGGAACATCCCAGGTTGGAAAACAGCTCCAGAGATAATCTGGCCTAACCTTTCATCGTAAGAGGAGCCCAGATGAGACTAGAACCCTGTCCAATTATATCTTGAAAACCACCAGTGACGGGGACTCCACTATGCCCCTGGGGAGTTTGTTCCAGTGAATGATTATTTAAAAAATTTCTTTTTCTATGTCAAGATGTACATTTATATCATACATATAAACCCATATTTTAACATAATCACAAAACAATGGCATTACAATTTTATAGTCAGGTTCCAAGACCCAACACTTGAGGAATTTGCAAAGTTCTTTACCTTGTTCACTTAGGCCAAGGCTTTTTTAAGCTAATTACTGACACTAAGCATGACTAAGCATTCTTAGTCAAAAGCTTATTTACACCTTTGGAGTTAGGCAAGTCTTGTGGTGACTGACAGTTAATCACAGAAATCAGCAACATTCACTCACTGACTTCAGCGTTCAGGGTTGGAACCAGGGACATAAACTCTTCTACCTTTATTCATTTATTCAATTCCATTCCCAAAAGAAAACAAAATAAAAGCATTCAGTAAGATGTCAGTAAGGAAAATACCCTTTTCTGCCTTGAACTTCTATTTATTAACTGTTTGTTCATTGTTTTTAACATTTACTGAAAGCAGCCAACACAGAACTCTTCCAAAATTTTGCCAGTCATGTGATACATTGCTGGAAGTGTCATTTTAGGAAGGCAAGGTACTCAAAATAACATATCAGTACTGACACCTTAGTTTGTCCAATACCAGCTACATTTTTGAAGGTTCTTGGTACTTGGAGTCTCTACCACAAATTAATTGTAGTATCTCTGTCCCGGCGAGTTGCACACTGTCATACTTTTCTCTTTTATCATAAATTGTATGCAATGCCTTTATAAAACAACGAAAGAAGAGAGAAAAGTTAAGAATGTGGTGGGAGGTACAACTAGCTGCTTTCCTTCCCAATTTAACTGATACATACTGGAAGTATTTCCATGATAGTGGATTAGTCATTGGCAGCCTTCAGGAAAATGATGATACAATTATACTAAGCATCATTTGTCATATCATTACGCATCCCTTGAAATGTTCTTTATTTGAGAATAAGAGGGGATGCTGGAATCTTTAAAATTTCGCACCCACACAAGAGCTAAAAGTAGCTCTTCTACGCTCTGGCACCTGCACCACCCCTATTCAAATAATAACAATAATACTGAGACAGACTTTCAGATGCTCTCTCTTCATTCATCTGATGGGTGTATTAATGATGTGTTATCCAAAACCTCCATATTAAATAGTGATTACAGTTTCTACAAGAAATTATTGTGTCATGTCTTCATGGCTAGGAAAGGATGATGGAAAAGAGTTTAAAAATTTTTTCTAAGCCTGGAAATCTTGGAATGACAGTAATGAGTCAGGAAAGGAAAGGGATGAAGGGGCTTATAGTAGAAATTAACTAAGTAATCCTAGCCCAAAACCAAGTACTAGTAAAACTTAGTAATCCTAGCACAAATGAACTAAATAATCCTAGCATAAAATTAACGGAAGTAAGGAGAGCTTCGTATGACTCTGGAATGGCTAATTCCCTCACTTTACTATTCTCTTCTGTCTTGGAGAAACTTCACTTTGCGCACTTCTGCCCCAGGTGAAGATGGCTGTTCAGGGACAGCATGTGGAAATAACCCATGCATCCTAATTCTGGTTTTACTGTTAACTTACTGAAATGGATGCTATATTGCAGTTTCTCACTGGAAAATTATTAAATTCCACAAACTTCACATTTAATTTACAATGACATCAATAAATATGAAGACTGTAAAGAGTGCATCAATAAACAAATTCAAGTGGAAGCATACTTTATTTCCTTAAGGAACTTTGTAAACAACACCACAAATGGCAACAGTAGATATTTTCAGAGCAAGATTTGGCTTAGCTAATACATAAGACATTAAAAAATGTAGGTGTAACTCCTTTGTTAAAGAGTTAACGTAAAAAACTGGTTAGAATTTTAATTTCAAGCATCCGGCTCATTAAATTAAAAAGATAGCTGACCAGTAATTGGCTTGCTTCCTGTACCAGAATGTAGACATTCAAATATCACAACATAAGAAATTTTTTTTTTATTTGGTACATATAGTCATAGCTATCACAACAAAAAGTGTCAGTATGGATTTATACGGTGGGTGTATCTTTTCTGCTGTGTAGCTGACAACACACGACAGCTATAAACCATGCCTGCCAACATTTGAGATATCGAGAGGGTCGAACACTGTGAAATGTGTCAGTCTCAAAGAGCTTTCCAAAGGGACAGGGTGAAAGCAAAGAGGGGCAATTAGCACCCAAGGAGCCAGCCACCAGATGCATGTGCCCACCACATTCATCACTGAACTGCTTGGCTCTTCACACTTCTAATAACTCAGGGAAATCCTAAGGAACTCAGTGCCAGCTGGGACTCACTGGCATAAATCTTTGCCCGTTACAAGCCAGCTGGGCTCTGTGGCAGCATTGATGGAGTTAGGCAGGGATGTACGTGTTGGCCCTGCCGAAATGCCGGCCGCCTGGGAGGTCTGGGCATCTCCAGCCCAGTGTACCGCTGCAGTGCCACCGAACCACATCCATCGGGCCCACGGTGCCTTCTCCACCCTTGCCCATGGAGCATCGGGCAGAGCTACAGCAGATGTACCCTGAGAGCTGCTTGGTAAGGAGCTGGGCTCGCTCCTCATTTGAGCTCACTGAAAGAAAATTAAAGCCATAAAACGTACATGTGAGGAACAGTATTATTGTTTGCTGTCTTCCATCCTGAGGCAGCAAAGAGAAACACAAGTGACAGCAGGGAGGCTTTTTAGAGCTAAATTTGTCTTCACTAAGGCATAAGTGACCTTGAACAAGAAAATGGGAAGGAAACAAGACCCTAGCAGAAGTCTGCAGGAAAGCAGGACAGAGGAGGTAAATTATGCTCTGACTCGATTCCTGTTACTCAGAACCATGTGGGCACAAACTGCAATAAATTTAAACATAAGGAAAAGCTTTTTTTTTGGCTGTTAAGAGTGGTCAGACCCTGACACGGCTTGCCTAAGGAGGGTGCAGGGCCCCCAGCCCCAACAATACCCAAACCCCAAAGGGACGTGGTTCTGGGCCGCTGGCT
>JAVJGJ010000059.1:79662488-79679182 GCA_035590215.1 Microhierax caerulescens | reverse complement strand
GGTGACCCTGCTCAGGGGACCATACCGTGCCCTGGAGCCCCCTCCCACCTCTGCAGCCCTAGGCCCCCACAGCTTGTGCCATGGGCCCTAGCAGCTGGCCCCTACAGTTTTACGTGACTGGGTCAGTTTTACGTGCTTAGGGGCACCAGGCACCCGCTTCAGCGGCACAGCCCAACTCCCCGAACAGCACAGAACGGCAGAAACCAGAGTACATCCTCCGCAGCGGCTGGGAAGGTCAGCTTTACAGGCACATGCCCCTCACGCCCGCACACACCCGCCCCCCGCCCCGCCCCGCCATTTTGAGATCCCTGCCACGCCCCCAACCCCTTGCCGGCTGCAGAGCCGCTGGGAGCCCTCCAGGGGGCGCTGTCGCGGCGGCGGGCGGCCGCCGAGCCTCTCTTGGCGCACGCCCTGGCCTGCCCAGGCGGTGCCGCGCTGGCGGAGGGGGCGTCGCTGTAGCAGCGGCGGGTGCTGCGGTCGCGTTGGGCCTGCCGGGCCGGGCCGGGGCTGGCCATGGAGGCGAAGAAGATGAAGCTGCCGCGGGGCGCTGAGAACCTTTGCTTTGACAAGGACGAGTTCATGAAGGTGGGTGGGGGCCGCCGAGGAGGCGGGCTGTGAAAGGTGCTGTGGGCCTGGGCGCCCCCAGACTCCCCCTGAGGACAGGAGTGGCGGGTTCCCTGAGGGGTGAGAGAGGCCCGGGGCCTTAGCCGGGATCTTTTAGCTCCGTCACGGCTTTTTGCGCAGGCTGAGTCCCCCGGAGAAGCGGTGAGCGTGTCGCCGAAGCGGGCTGCGGGCCGTTCCCAGGGCCGGGCAGCTCTCGCACTCCTGCGGGTGTACCCATGCTGGCTGCGGCCAAGCCTGGCGGGACCGAGAGGGAGCCTGAGCGGCGGAGCGGGGCGAGGGAAGCGGGGCGGGCCTGCCCGGGAAGCGGGGCGGGGGCCTGCAGGTTTGCAGTGGGTGACGCGAGTGTCTGTGCCCCGGGCCGGGTGCTGTAGCTCGCTTCCTAGGGCAGACCCGAGCCATGCGTCCTGCATACTCTGCGTGCTTTGAAGCCAAGTTGCAGATAGGCTGGTAACCAGTGTTCGGGCCTTAGTGCTTGGAGCGCTTAAAATAGTTCTTAATAGTGTGTTTCGGCTTTTGGTTGTGTCGTTTTGTTTTTAAAGCGTATACAGGAATATACAACCCTGGATTTTGGAGAGCTAGTTTGTGACTCACGGCACTGTGTGCTTTTGAGATTAAACCCCAAGACTTTGAGACATTGGAAACTACTCTGTTAAGTAGCCTTTTTGCCCCCAGAGCTTTAGTTTGGTCAGCTCGCTCTCATATGGAATACTGTATTTTGGGGGTGGGGAGGGGTGCGTTCCTGGTTTGAATATTTTAGTTACATCCTTTTCTCTTTCCTGTTTCATTTTCAGCCGGATTTTGATGTTGACCACTTTGTGTCAGACTGCAGGAAACGTGTGCAGTTGGAAGAGCTCAGAGAGGATCTGGAGCTCTACTACAAACTCCTTAAAACTGCTATGGTAGAACTTATAAATAAGGACTATGCAGATTTTGTTAATCTCTCAACAAATCTGGTAAGTGTTATTAAATTGTGCTGTGTAGTTCAGACTTAATGTGTTTTAGTCGGATTTTTATTTTTCATATGGAAAACATATGGCTTTTATTTTGGCATTGTTAGTTTTAAGACATCTTAAACTGCAGTACCGTTAAATGACAGAAACTGAAAGACCATTTCTGTAGAACTTGGCTACTGTACAGAATTGCTGTTGGCCTGTAATAAATGTTTTAGGTATATGCTTTTTGTCTTGAAAAACTTAATTCGTTAGAAAGTTAGACTCAAGGCAAAGTTTTTTTTCAAATTGCCAGTAGCTTTAAAACTGAAGGAAATAAAACAATTAAAAAAGCATAGCAATGAGGTAAATGAGGCCATTCTGAAGGATTCTTTTGAGAATGTTTAAGCTTACTCTGTGTCTTAAAAAAACACACCAAACAACAAAAAAACAACCTACATGACTGAAAATTGTGGTAATTTTCATATTACAATGTCTTGTCCACTGTGTCTCCTGCTCTTTGACTCCGGTTCATCTAGCTTCCAATTATACGGCTTCAAAGACTGAGATTTAACATTTTTATGGGAAGAAAAATTTTTGTAGGTTGAAATTTTCTTTAATTTTTGGTTTGTATGTCAAGCAGTTGGATATCTTTATACCTGTATTTGAGGTAGAGTATTTTTGCACTGCATTTAAAACTGGAGGCTATAAAGAGAGGTGTCTTTTCTGTTCTCTCTTAGTATCTGTAAAACCATAGGCTTTGTCAGTAATTTTCTTATGAACTTACCAAAAAAGTCATAAATGTTTTTATTGTAATTTCTTTAGGTTGGCATGGACAAGGCTCTTAATCAGCTTTCGGTACCCTTGGGACAGTTAAGGGAAGAAGTTATGGTATGCTCAAAACAATTATTTTACACAGCTTGGTAAACTTCAGCTGACTTTCATGTGTTGTGCCGAATGTCTTCTACTCATGTTAATAATTATTAGAATAAACTTCTCTTTGAAAATTCATGACTTAGAGTGTTAGTAGGAGAGGCATTGCGTGTTTTCAAGCAGTTATAGTAGCAGTGAATTTACATTGTCTCTCATGCCTTTCAACCAAGAGATAAAAGATTCCTTAACTATGGTAAATGAATGGACTCTTACAAGTCTATGTGAAATACAGAAACTGTTCTAAAATTTGAGTAACTGAAAGATGATAGTAAATAACTCTGATGCCGTACAGTCCCATTAAGGACTTCTTTTGCTCAGTCCTGTGGTTTAACTATAAAAGGTCACCCTCTTGAAGGTGTGTCTTATTCTGGCACTTCCACAGTGGCATGGTATTTAGCAAAGGGCAATTTTGGATCATCCTGACAGCCAGTTCAGAGGGATGTTTGCTGCATAAACATGCCTTCAGAATATCACAGCTTTGATGTCTAAAACAGAAAATAGGTTCAGTTAACATAGAGAAATATTTATTATGTGAAAAATTGTACTTAGATCTGATTTATAACTGCAGTTTCAAGACATAAAATCATATTGGGTTTATTGCCTGTTTCTATGTGAAAGGCAGTTCTCTGTAAGGTACTAAAAGAACATTTCTGGTTGAAATAATACTACTTGTGGTGGCAGTACTTAAGGAGCAGGTTATACTTCCAGTAATTTAGTCTTATTTCTGGCTTTTTCATGTAGAGGGCCCTTGATGTACTGTAGCTTTTGTTAGTCCTATATTCTTATTAATCTCTCTCCAGTTTTAAGTTTAGATTTTTGATTTAAACCTTAAGTGGGAAGCCAGCTTTATGTACTGACTTTCTCTCTCACAGAGTCTGAAGTCATGCGTCAGTGAAGGAATTCAAGCAGTAGATGACCGGATGACTAAACAAGAAGATATTAGAAGAAAGAAGGTACAACAGATAAATTATTACTTTGAAAGGATCCTCCTTAGGATGACTTTGTTTGTGCCATTAATCCAGAGAAAATGAAATTTAAAAAGTTCTAGGCTGTCTAGGTGCACACTGCAAGATTTTGTACTTCTAAAAATAATTATTGTCATTTTGGTTGACAGACTTCATTTTTTACAGTGTCTGATTGATCATAAATTTTATTTTACTTCATTTGCTAAAAACATATACGTTTGATTTGGTTGGCTTTTTTAAATTATAGTTACTCTTGTTTCTGCTTGTAATACATAAATTTGGTTATTATGAATGTAATTTAAAATACGGCAGTTTAATTTTTAGGGGACACGCAGAGTAACATTTGTCTTTGTGCTTAACTTGGAAAAATATTGGGAATAATAGTGGTTCTACATTCATGACAAATGTTTCTGGAGTTTTATGGACTTATGTGAGCAATACTTCAACTGAGACATGATTCAAGAATTAAGATGAAGGGAGAAAACTTACACCTGTAAAAAAAAAAAAAACAACAAACCCAGGCCTAAAAAAAATTCAAAATATCTTCAAGGTCATTAGATAATGTAAATTGGGATTGGGGTCAGAGATGAAAAATCTTTCTTTAATTACAGATGTGTGTTCTGAGACTTATTCATGTTATTCAGTCTGTTGAGAAAATTGAGAAGATTCTACATTCCCAAGGCACTAAAGAATTGTCCTCATTAGAGGGAAACAGGTAAAAAATATGTAATGTTCAGGTTTTTTTATAACTGATGGGACTAACTTAATTTCATAGTATGTTGTAAATGAATTTACAAGCATTAGAATATATCTTTAGAAATGTAACTGATGGAATAAGTGACTGTTACTTCAGTCAGCGTTAGTCTTCTGCAAAGTGGTCATTCACAGAGCATGTAACTCAGCCTCCAAAGTTCTGAATTATTTGTAGTGCTTCCAGTAAGCATGCTTTTTGAAGTTTGCATGTGATAGTTTGTTGGGTTTTTGTTTGGTTTTTTTTTCTTGGAAGTCACTAATCCTGTCATGTCTGAAATACTTTCTACATTACAGTTTATTCCAATATCCTTTGGAATTAAAATGGGAAACAGCTTTTCTTGTTTTCCCTGCTTACATATCACTGAAGGGACTGCTGCAAGAGTAGTCTAAGGCAGGCAAGCCACATATGTAATACTTCTGGTACAAGGAAGGTTTGTGACAAATTCAAGTCAAATTCCCAAATCTTGCTTTTTAACAATTTCATGGAAAGTGTCCTCTCCCTCAGCCTTGGCTGAGGAATGGAAGGTGTCTTTTCAGCCAGTTCTGGAACTGATGCACCAGCCATGTGCTTGAAATAGTTGACTGGGGTGCAAGTGCAATTTAAGCTGGAGGAAAAGGAAATTTCATGAATCTGTCTGAACATGAGACTACTGTTCAGTTTAGTGCACTAGTTCACGTGGTAGTGAGGGGAGGTAGACAGAAGAATAGGTTGATACCTAGAGGGACAAAGCATATGCAGATGTTTTCAGTCAGTGTGAGACACTTTGCAGAATTATGATTGGAAGCAAGATTGTACTTGAGTGGCTGAAAATTTGACTAGTTATCAGGACTCTGTAGACTCAAGGAGGATAAGACTGTTTCTCTAGAGGTAGGTGTCGTTAGTTTTACCGCATGACAGAAAGGGGAAATAAGAAACAAATCTGGATGGTGAAGAGCACTTACTGCAGTTTTTGAGCTCTCTAAGACTGACTTTTTGTGTGACAATAAACAGCACTGCCATATAGAAAATAGCGCTTTGTACTGCTGAGGCAAGATTTTATGTTCTCAGCTTCTGCTTTACCCACTTCATACCTTAGCAGCTCCAAAACAACTCTAATCATGTAGTCTATTCCACATTATTATTGCATGATTGCAGTAATTGTAGCAGTACCTATCAGAATTTTTAGTACTTAAGTTAAACCACAAAAATTGGGGGAGGACATTATGGGCTGCAGAGGAAAGCGAGTTGATTTGAGAGCATCTAACTGTGTATTCACATTTTGTGTTATCTCCCTTCTAGCCCACTTCTAACTGGACAGGTTTTAGAGAGAATTGCCACAGAATTTAATCAACTCCAATTTCATGCAGTACAAAGCAAAGGAATGCCCCTTTTGGACAAAGTGAGACCAGTAAGTATTGCATGACAGCCAGCTTAACATTTGTAAGGTCGAGCAAAACCAGCATATTTGGAAGACAAATGCCTGTTTTGACAGAGTTTTATTGAATTAACTTAGGGAGGAAAATGGGTTTCAGGAGGTCGTTTTTATCAGCTGACTGGAAGTATTGTTTCTTCTGAGAGTTTATGCTTTTTTTGCTAACTTCTTTAGGATAAATTACTTAGAATAAGAGTAGGAAATATGACAGACACTTTTGTCAGCCCAGTGTATCTTGCAGTTTGTCTGCTTACTAATATTGAGGCCTAGTTCTAGACATGTATGTTGGTTTTGTTAGCTGCAGCGTACAGACCAGAATATAAATGGAATGTGCACATAGGCTAGCTGACTGGAATATATTGGAGTTTCTCTTTTGGTTTTTTGTTGCCTAACTCTGGCTATTCAGGCTGGTATACTAATCTCCCTAATATCCTATTTCTAATAACTATACTGTAAAAGATTACTTGATGTTTTGGTGGGGTTTTTCTTCATTCATTGGAACGAGGGAACAAATGAAAACTGGTGCTTAAAGGTAGGTATTATGAACATGGAGGCAGGGCAGTGCTTTAAGCTAGATAGCATGGAGCTGTCATCCTTGATGGCTGTTAGCCATGTAAACATGTTTCAGCTCAAGACTTCTGTGGTACCATGTTGATTCATGGACACTTTACAAGACTCTTCTGGCCACTGTGTTATCAAACAGGATAATAACAGAACTAAGCGTGAGCAGCAGCAGAGTATATTGATGGTGAGAGAGCCTTTGTTACTTTGTTATGTGGCTTCCTTAATGATGCTTGCCAGGATTTCTGTCCTGTAACTGTGGTTGCTAAGGTTCATGAGGTCATAGGTTTCACAACTAGTCAGCAGTTGAGTTACTGACTTTGCATGTTCAGAACAAATTCCGTGGAATTGTTTTAGGATGGATGAACACAGTATGACATGCAAAAGGACAGAGAAGAAATTTGACGGGTTAAATTGGTAGTTCAGCTATGTCTACATTAATGTGTGTTGCTGAACTTGCTTCAAATACAGGGTTGTAAGGGGCCATCTTGGCCCAGGAGTATATCTGCAGGTAGTGCAGCAATGAGTTGGATCTGGTAGAAGAGATGTAGCAGGAGATCAGGAAAAATGGTTAGCAAAAGAGAGAATATATGTTGACTGAAGCAGCTGTTTATCAGAAGCCAGAAGGAATCTAATGACATGTCTCTACACCCCCCACCCCCACCCCACCCCGCCAGTGTCACTCAATGTCTTTGGTTTGCATTGATTTGACAAGTAGTGCTGGGAACACACTGTGTTTTAGTTTTTGACAGTGGGGGATAAATGCCATGGTTGTTATCCCTGGTGACTTACTGTAAGGCTTTTGTGTATTATCACACATAATGGTTCAGTTGAACAAGGAACAATTGACCTATTTCTTCAGGATAAAGGGGAACTTAGATGTTACTGCGTAACTTACAACACATAAAGTACTTGCCTTTTGAGCTTATTGTAATAAATACTATATTTAAATAGGATCAGTAACCCATTAAGCTTGTGTTAATGTTCATTTATTGCTGACAGTTATCAAAACTTGTGCAGCTTTCAAATGAAAATGGGATGTTAAGTATTTTTGGAAGAATTTACTTCATCAATGATGACAAGGCTTTGGGATTTTTTATGACTATTTTGTTTCTCTTCATAGCGTATAGCTGGAATAACAGCTATGTTGCAGCAGTCTCTGGAAGGGCTGCTCTTGGAAGGCCTTCAGACTTCAAATGTTGACATAATACGTCACTGTCTTCGCACTTATGCAACAATTGACAAAACACGAGATGCAGAGGCATTAGTTGGTCAAGTGCTTGTAAAACCTTATATAGATGAGGTAAGAGAAAATCAAGAATCCAAAGAAAATGAGTTGCTTTGCAGACATGCTTATTTTTCCTGTTAACCCCCAGCTTTCATTTGCAGCTTCAAAATGCCTTTGTGGAGAGAGCAAGGAGAGCTGAGCCCCGATGTAACGGCAGTTAATTTGTTGTTGCTATTTCAGAAAAAAGGGTGGAGGAATTCTCTTATCTGCCTGTTACCAATTTCAGGTTTTATCCCATTGAAATTCTTTTTCTTGCCTACATTTTTCTTGGAGTGAAGAATCCAAAAAATAAACCATAAACCAAGCATATGACTGGAGTAAAATCCAATTTATTCTGGACCAGGGTGCATCTGTGGGAATTGGATCAGATCTAGGCTTTGCATTTCTCTGTGGCCGTCTCAGTAGCAGGCAAATGCAGCAAATATAGTTCTTAGTGTAGCATCCTTTTCTTCCCATTGTATGAAGAAGCAGTTTCTGCAGTTCCCAACTGTACCAGGACATTAGCAAGATCAGGAACAAGTGTGTTTGAAAAGCATTTGCTGTTGTCTGGTGGGAAAAACATGTCAGATGGCCAATTTCCTAAGTGAGAAACTGATTTTATTAGGCCATCAGTTTACCAAGATGGACCAGTCACAAAGTACTGATTGCATTCTCTGAAATAAAAGGACTTTCTGCTAATTCTTATGATGGTGCAACTTGTTTCTCACCCTCTTGTAGCACTGTTTTTACTGCTTCTTCTGGTCTGAACAGTTGGTGACTAGTCTACAATATATTTTTTCTTTTTGTTGTGATTGATGATAATGTAATTCCGACAGTAACCTGCCACAATAATGTAACAGTCAGCAAGTCAGTCAGTTGTGCTCAATTTTTCTTGTATGTCAGCAGACCTGCGGTTGCAGCTAAAATAATTTTTAAGGGCTTACGATGGTATTATGGTAGCTCAAGTAAAAATCTAAAAATTCATTTTAAGATATTTGATAGTCTGCTGTGTTTGAAATGACCTGACAAAAACAGGTTGGTTATGTTTTTAGTTGATATGCTGAAGTGATGTTGCTGTAATACCAGGACTGCTTTTGACCCTTTTCATCAGTATGTTGGGAATTATATCCAGGTCAGGTAATGGTTCCCTATCATTTCAGAGGATATTTGTTCCATACTGAGATCTGAATTGGTGCCCTTTTACAATATAATTACTAGTACAAACTGACTGCCCTGTTGCAGGAAGTTTCCCTGGCTTTCACTAGACTGTCAGAGTACTTCATAAATGCATTAAATTCACTGTCCTTAAAGAAGTTAAACTGGGCCACGGCTATGAAGTAGTTGTTCTAGAACTAGCGTTATGAATCTTTCAGCAGTATTCATTTTCCTGCTCCTGTGGGGAGGAAAAACTGTAAAGTACCAGAGCTGCCTTGGTGACTGCAAATATATGCTTGCTTGAATTTGTACATATTAATAGAAAGCAGAATAGATTTCCCCCTCATCACTGCCTTTGTAATACAAACATGTTATTAGTGGCTTTGGGTCCCTAGTTATGCTATTGATACATCTTGCTTTCAAGATTTTCTTTTACTGTCATTTCTCTTTAAATTGAGATATTTAATAACATTCTCTGCTCAGTAAACCATGAGAGTCATATTACGATGTGGGGTACTGTTTTCTGCTTTCAGGATGTTTAAACCAGTTAATTCTCTACTGGTATTTTACAAAACAATTAGACTGCTTAAAGTATAGAATTAACATTTTTGTTAACACCCATAAAAGCAATGTGACCATTGTTTCTAAAAGTACTGAACATGTGTCTAATAATACAGTTGCTTTTCCTTACACTGATGTGCCTTTCTAAATATAAATGCAGAAGTGATTTTGAGGTATTCCCTTCCTTTTTTCATTTAGTGATCATTTGCCTCACTGTTCCCAGTCAAGGCAAGTGAAGAGTTAATCTGCATAACTTTTGCTGAAGGAGTGGTTCTGTATCAAGATAGGGAAAAGAAATTACCTTTTTTTCACTCAGAAATGTCTTCAGCAGCTAAAAGATGGAATTACTACCTTTCCCTTCCCTGGCAAGGAATAGTATTCCTGGTGGCACCTGAGCTGTATGTCATTGTCAGTAGGCTGTTTCTCTTCTGTTGGGAAGAAAACATTTTAAATTATTCTGGGTTTACTTTGTATACATACAAATGTACAAAGACAGCTCCTGACTTTTGGATGGGAGAGGAAGTCGAACGGTGGTGACCTCTCCCCTTAAGGACAAGCTTCATTTGAGTGTTTGCTGATGCTGTAGCAACTGCTACTGTGGGGGACTGGTCATCTTCCCCTCTTGGTTTTCTCAGTGTCTGTTCTTTCCCAACCTCTGCACCATTTGCTTGTTTATGTCACAAGAGGCAAAAGTGTTCAGACAGATGGAAGAATACCAAATAAATACAAGCTATTGTTCTTTTCCTGTATTGTCCAGCTGCTGTCTGCCTTCTTTTTATGGCAGAGATTATCCCTTTTCGCTGGATATGAAGTACTGTCTGGACAAACTGCTTTGCTAGCTGTGTTAGGAGCTTAGCATTGTCACAGAAGATTCTTGGCTATTGGCTTACCTGCATTTGGGATTGGACCAACAACCTCTACGTTTAGAAGAAATTTTTTACTTTATTCTGAGGTGTGATTAGCTTTTGCCAGCCACCTCTTCCAACTTCATGGACTGCTTCTGGTGGCAGTGATGTGTGCAGTGGGTGGGGAGCCAGGCACAGTGGCTAACATTTAAAAGCAATTCCCATTCTTTGGGCCAGTCTTGCCAGTTAGAGTGCTGCATTAAAGGAAGTAATAATTCACGTTGTCAAACTATACTTGGAAATTATAATGCAAAAAAGTAATAAACTGACTATACCAATATTTGGGGTTGTAGTGTTAACAGTTTTGAGTAGACTGTAAGGCTTGCATTACAGTGGTTTATATTCACTTTTCTGACATTTAACATTGAACTCTTTCTGGCAGGTGATTGTGGAACAGTATGTTCAGTCTCATCCTAATGGCCTTCAGGCTATGTATAATAAACTATTGGAGTTTGTTCCTCATCATTGCCGTCTCTTGCGTGAAGTAACAGGTGGAGCTATTTCGAGGTAAATATCTTGGGATTTCTTTCAGTCACACTAAAATAACAGCAAGTATGATATACTTTTGAAATGCTTTGCATTTCCATGCTCAAGTGACTTACCTGGCCTTTCCTGAAGATTCATAGGCAGATTTGATTTCTCTCTCATGTCTGTGTTTTTTCAAAACAAAACAGTGAACAAACCTCTTTGGTGCTGTGGCCCAGACCTTCAGAGGAAGGAAAGAGAATCCTGTATTTCAGTAGTAGAATTGAGTACTGTTCACAATACAGTGTGTCAGATACCTTGTTTTATTTAATCCATGAAATTTGATTGTACACTTCATTCAAAGGAGAAGGGAATTATAAAGCTGTTAAAAAAACAAAGTTCAAAAGTTTTTGGGTTGTTACTGCACGTCAGAAAAGTGAGGATGATCCCTACAGGTTTCACTGATTTATTGGGTGTACTAGAACTACAGGTTTAATTGATTTGTGCTTCCACTGTTGTCTTCAGAAGTGCTTAATTCCTCATGCAATTAAATTGCCTGGTTTGAAATTTAAATAATTCAGGTCTACTGAATAGTATCCATTTATTCATCTGTTTGCAGGCTGGTTAATGTAGTAGACTGCTGTAATTAGAAGAACTATAGATGTAGCCCCCAGGGACTGCAGCACTACTTTTCTAATTAGTCATCCATTGCTGAGCTTTTTACGACTCCTAAGTTTTACTAATATTTCAATTCTTTTAATCCCTCAGCAAATTTTAATCTTTCTTCTTAATAATGGAATGTTGCGATTTTGTACTGTGGTGTACTGAACTGGAATTAAACGCTTTTATCTCTTCTGCTCTCAATTTTTAAATTTTCATAATCAAGATAGCTTTTAATCTTTTGCTTCGAAGCACAGTATTGTGTATGAATACAGCTTGGAACAATTAAAAAAAAAGTTCTGGTTCTTTCCATTGCATTAGTTGTATTACTCCTACTTGGTAGTTCTTTGAAGTTTGGAGCTGTTAAAACATGAAATGTACAAGAAGGAATAGGAGTTCTCAGCTGAAATGTACTCATTTTCTACAATACATTTGTAAAATACATAAGAAAAAAATTTTAAAACACTTTTTAGTTATAAAAAATACCTTGCATTTGTGGAGACAGTAGGATCAGATAAGAAACCTCAAAGGAAGAACAGTTTAAGGGAATCAGCGTACCTAGTAAAAAAACTTAATTACATTTTGTTTAACACAGTACATGTCTTCTGAGTTATCCCTACCTCCAAATAGAAGCCTAATGGTAAATATAACCATGGAATAACTGCAATTTCATTTCAGTGAAAAAGCAGATATTGTTCCTGGATATGATTTCTTAGTGAATTCAGTGTGGCCAGAAATAGTACACGGTTTAGAAGAGAAATTGCCATCACTGTTTAACCCTGGAAACCCAGATGTGTTTCACGAGGTAATTAATTTTAATTTTTCCATTTGCGATTCCTTTAACATGCAAGAACTGAATGAGTCATGTTCTCTATCTTTTTTTCCCCTGCTACTTTTGTGTGAATTCATGTTGAATGGCTCAGAAGAGGAGGTTATCTCAAATAGTTTGGTTTAATTTCATAAGAATTAATTTTCCTTTCAAGTTTGTCAGGAAAGTTCATAGACAGAAGTTATTGGAAGCCATTTGGTCATGTGAATTTGGCCTTAATTTGTTTTAGGAGTAGATGTTCTTTCTTAGTTGTAGAATTGCAACGTAAGTGAAGGTGGGAGTGGACTATAATGTTCACCCAAGAACAGGACTTTTGTATAGCAAGGGCTGTTATGTTAGTTAAATACCTGGGTTACAACTTGTTCTGTACTATGGGAAAGTTAAAATCATTTGTTTTGCTTGTTGTAGCCTTTCCTGTATTTCAGTACTGCCAGATTCTGTTGTGATTAGAAACACAAGTCAACTAAATGAAACAAAAATACTTGGAAGCAGTGATAAGGTTTAGAAAAGAAGTATTTTCTCTTGTATCACAACCAATCATGAAGAAAGATAATATTATAAAATGAATTTAAAGAACTTGTCACTTGTATTTTCATCATTGGCAGTGCTGCTCTGCCTCTAAAAGATGATCTTTTGAATTTATATTGAAACAGGTTTCTTGGTCTAGTATGAAGAGTGGCTCTGGCAGTACTTTATTAGTATGTCACAAGTAGGAAATACGAGGTTTTTGCTTTTCTTCGTGTCCTGTCTCTGTGTAGCAGTGATTGCTGAAATATTTGGATTTTTTTTTTTGCCCTTGCAGCTTGACTTATGATTAGTCTGAAACCTTTTATTTTCAAGGTAGAGATGGCAGGCAATGATAAATTGTCTGAAGGAAGGCATAATAGACAGATCAGGACACAATTTAGGGCAATGTTAGATTGCTGGTAGAGCAATCTATACACTGAAAAAGATTCTTCCTGTGTTCATGCAGAACTGCTTTTAACTAAATACTTCTATTTTTCTTGGAGTTTAAGGTCTCTTTCATACAGATACGTTGAATATTGAAGGCAGGCAGGCGTGGCAGCGAAGTTTGCAGGGCTGGCTCTATTCAGAGCCAATTTATTCAAGAAGCGAATGAAATAGCTGTTGAAGAAAGTTGTGGTAATACCATGCAAATGATGCTAAAGGGTGTTCCCCCTGCCTGATGAGAATACTTAGTTTCCTGTAAAAATTCAGTCTTCAAGCTTTCATCTAATACCCTGCATACTGCAGTTTGTGAGCCTTGCTGGGTGTTTGTCCTCTTTTGTTTTTTACAGCAGAATATGTTTTATCTTCTGAAGAGCTGGGATTGCTGTTGCTGTTTAAAAGTAATCATTTTTAAAAGGCTGTTGATCTTATAGTATGTTGTTATTGACCAACGCTGATATTGTGTGTGTTTAAAAAAAAAACAACCCACAACTAAAAACCCAACACACCCCATGGCTTTCATATAAATCATGTAGTAAGTCTGAAGTACTTTTCAGACTGCTTTTGACTGCTTAAGGGACCCCGAGTCTAAATCATTAAAATATTTTATCAAAAAATCAATAACAAGTTGAAATGCCAAGTGTAAAAATGCTATTATGTCTATCTAAAGACTAATAGTTCTGAACTGGGGGGGGGAACCTCTTTAAAATTGTTTCTGCACTGTTGATAATGCAAGCAATGCAACACAGATTTCTGACAGTAAGCTTCTGTCTCTTTTCTAGGTTGATAGAAAGGCAGAAAGGTTTTTTCAGGTTTGTTTGTATATGTGTATAGTTATAAAGCTGAAAAGTTTGAATATGCAGTATTATTTGTTAGGAGGCTTTTACAAGTAGAGTAGAGGAATGAAATAATTTTTTTTTTTTAATACCCTGTAAAAAACAGACTGGCAGGGTTAAGCATATATGTTAACAATTTACTTGTGCAGAGTTTTAAAAAATTGTTTCAGGTTGTCGTGCCCTTATTTCTGAGTCAGGTTTGAAGATTTACAGGTATTTGGAAAGAATACTATTTTCATCCCTAAACATTTCAGGTTTTTTAAGGTTAGATTCCTCTGTTTGAAAATTTCTCCATTTTTTTCCCACTTTAGCTTCTCTTAAATAGCTTTGTGCAGTCAACAATCCGATCCTAGAAGCTGAAATGGGAACCAGTCTTGCAGTTAGTTCCCTCTCTTGGATGTAATGGTATTGATAATTATATGTCTCGAGTTGTCTTCTGTTTCAAAAGTGATAGGTCTTGTCAGAGATATAAAGCAAGCACTCTGAATAATACTTAAGGTAGTTGGGCATTAACAGTTTGTTTGCCTTTTTACAGGGCTGGATTTATTATCTAAGAAAAGAAGCCTGAAAGAGCAATAGCCTGTCATTCATTCTGGATTTAATTCCCATACCTTTTACAGTTCCATCATGTTATAAATACAGTCATGTTGGGAGAAAAGTAGTTACCTAAAAGCTTTTGTGTGCCATTTCCAGAATACTATCTTGACACACTGAAACTGCCATGGCACAAGAAAAATATGCTGTAATTATACCTTTAACAGAAAATTATGAACTTACTGAGATAGACAACACAAAAGCATACCCATGTCAGTGCGTGTCCTGTGGTTGCAGGAGAGTTTCTGAGAGCAGAACCTGTAAGCAGCAACTCAGGGGCTTCTCCTGTGAATGTTTTACTGCCTTGTAAGAGGCAAAATTACATCACTTGCATAGTGCTTCTAGATTGCAGTAAAAGCCTTCCTGCTACAGCCCTGCTGCTGTTCTTATTTCAGTGAAGTCAGAAGCACTGAGAGGTTCAGTCAGGCTTGTTTTAATAATTCAGCAGTGGCTTAATGAGCATGTATATTAAGTTTTATGGCTGTTTTCTGTTTTTTTCTAATAGAAGAAACTTGCACATAAGCCAAACTGTTATTCACAGCACAGAAGCAGATTGTAACTGTAGCTGTATTTTGATTTGAAATTGATTTGAAATTGATGTGTTCTGTTAGCAAGGTCTGTTTTGTATGCAGTAACACTTTTTGCACTATTTTGCTTCTGGTTTTCACTCAAGTGTTCAGCTTTCTGCTCTGTACATTTTAATTTATTATTTCATTGTTTTCAGGGTGTTAATAAGTTACTGTTCAGAGTAAGCTCACAGTGCATTTGAGGATAAATGTAATTCCTCTTTGCTTGCAACTCAGTACTTTTTGTAAACATCTTATTAAAAGTATACACTAGATAAAGTTACCTGAAATTGTTTAAAGTTCTGCAAATATCTGGTATTTGCAAAACGTGTTTTTAGGGGAACAGTCCTGGAAGTTCCTATAGTACAGGTCCTATATAACAAAAAAAAATGATGCTTTCATTCTCATATGTATTTGGTTATGTGTGCCTTCTGGGTTTTGGACCTGATTATCTGTTTGTTATATACCTTTATCCTCTGCAACTGACTCTGTTCTTAGTACTGTGCAGCACTGTTCTTCCACCCCAGTGATTCAGCTCAGAAATACTAATGCATCTCTGATCAGTTGCTTGTTCAGGGTACTTGGACAATGTTATGCCTTTTAGATTGTCCTGCACTAGCTTTTATTATCATAGAAAAACATCTGCTAGTTAGTTGGTTTTGGTTTCACTGCAATCCAGGATTTTAGCCTTGTGTGGTTAGGTGATGCAGCCCATTCTGAACCTCAAGTTTAACTACAGTGTGATACAAGAGTCCTGCTGAATGGGTGGTGGCCTTCCTTGTTTGCTGGGACCCTGTGCATGATCAGGATGCTCATTCTCTTTCTGCAGAAGTACACTACTAGTATGGATTTTGTACAGAAATTTGAACGACAGTGTGGCTCCCAGGCCAGTGTGAAACGGTTAAGATCTCATCCTTCTTACCACAGCTTTAATAACAAATGGAATTTGCCTGTATATTTTCAAATAAGGTTAGTATGCATTTTTTTTGTTCACCCTTTCAAAAGTAGAGTTCAGTCACAGCAAGATGATCTTGGCTTAGGTTCAAAGTATCACTTGTCAACAAATCATTGTAGAAGTCATACTTAGAATTTAATTACTAAGTCAAATAACTGTTTTATGTATCTTTCAACAATTTAGCAAAACTACAGCCAGCTGCTCTTCAATATGTACTGTGTTGTTACACTGAACATGTTAGGCTGCTGACTTCCAGGAACAGATCTAGATGAGTCTTGAAATCTTGTTTCAAATTCTTTTTCTCCAGGGTTCCTGGAATTAAACTGGGTGTTGAAGTGTGCTACTTGTGCAAATCCAGAGGAATACTAACCATAAGAGAAGTCTTTCTTCTTAGAAGTACAGAATTTTAAGACTTGACAGCTTGTAGCTTTTCCAGACGTAGCCATATTTCTGACATCCTTTTTGTCTCACAGGACATGCTGTGTGAAGTGCTGGGTCTTACAGTTTTGCCTTTCCAAAGATTGCCCTGCTATTCCCTTTTTCTGCGTAGCTAAGTAGTAAGTTTTAGCTTACTTTTCTGGTAGGTCTGATGCACCTATAGTATTAGCTTTTACAGATCTTCCAGCTAGAGGAAAGCAGAGAGACCTAAGAAAGCCCTGGTTTAGTTCTAGTAATGCTAGAATTTTAATGAACAAAATGGAATGTAAGACCATCTTCTTAGAAAGTGTAGTCTGCGCATCTGAATTTAGGGCTGGATAGCAGGCATCCAGGCAAGA
>JAVJGJ010000059.1:79652235-79662388 GCA_035590215.1 Microhierax caerulescens | reverse complement strand
TAGTCAGTGATCTGAGGTCTATAAGCAGTGTGTGTAACAGCTTATTACCATTTACCAGACCTCAAACTACTTATATTGAATGTAAGACCATCTTCTTAGAAAGTGTAGTCTGCGCATCTGAATTTAGGGCTGGATAGCAGGCATCCAGGCAAGAAAGAGAAAAGTTGAAGCCTGCTATGACCTAAATGCATACAAAGCCTTCTGAGAGTCTTTTTTTTTTTTTTTAAAAAAAAAAAAAGGTAGGATTTCCAAAAGAGAGGGGAGAGAAATTGATACTACTTTTTCACCTGGATCACTTTCACGTAATTTTTTATTGTGTGGCTCTAAAACTGGCAGTAACAGTACAACTGTGGCCACGTTTATACAGTTTCTTTAATCCAGGATAAGTCTACATTGCTGCTGAAAAATTCCATCCAGGAATCTTATGAGTGCTGTATCCAATATGAGATAAGTGACAAGAGCATAGGGCTCGGAGCAGAGTCTTAGTGTTTTGGTGGTTCACTGCATTCTGTAAAACAGTAGCCCCAGCCTGTGACATCCTTGGTTGATTTTTTCCTTGCACATCTCTTCCCGCAGCTGTGTAGTGAACTGATACAAAGATCTGTTACGCTGGGCAAAAAAAGGCTGATGTTCAACGTCAGTCAATTTGTCCAAATCGTTTAACTGTACAAATATTCGTACTGGCCCAAGGGAAAGGGCAGCGCTACTCACTACAGTAGTAGTGCTGAGGGCACAGGCTAAAAGTGCCCATGGAACTGTAACCACTATGAACCTATGAACAGACGTATATCATTAATAGCTCTGTGAGTCTGCCCCTTTTGTTTGAAAGTGCAGCTTTTCTAGTAAGTGACCACTTGATCAAACTTTGATACTCTTTCTCATAAAATTGAAATGGAGCTTCAGCATATTCTTTCTGTTCAAAAATGTTCTTTCCCATTAGGTATTTTGATTTCTGACTGATGAAAAAAACTTCTTAAAAAATCATTTTCCTTTAATCCAAGATTACTGTAAATGTAAATAGTGCATTATTTTGATAAATGCTTGGTTGACAGCAGCTCGTTCATCTTTCACCATGTTATTCTTCTATATTGCAAAAATCTGTTAATTTTTAGAAGTGCCCATGAATTTAGTGTACAACTAAATAGTGCAACATATTATTATAGGGAATTTTTTTCTTTAATGTATGTTAATATCCTTAAGCCATACAGGATTTTTATTGAAGTATTATCTCATACTATAGCGTTTATAGTTAAGATTGTTGGGGTTTTTCTGTTTTTGAATTACAGAAAAAACCCAGAACAATCAGCCCTCACTAAAGCCTTTACAAACAATCCTTTGATGAACAGATTGATGTACAGGCATTTCTTCTGTAGCAGCGCTGGCACAAGAGTACCAGTAACTCTTTCCCTTACCATTCCTTCAGTTATGTCAGTCCAACTGATAGTAGAAGTGTAGTGAACCCCACACTGGAGAAAATTTTTTCTTAAGAAACATTCAGCAAAAATTATGTCGTTGTTAAAAATCTGATTCTATTCTCTAATCCTTTTCACCATAAAACTTAAAAGATACTGCTCTGTCGGTGGAATTGGTGTATAAGCAGGAATGAGGTTTTGAAGTAATTTCACAAATATTTCTAAAATAAGTTTAGGTGCTAAACATGCATCTAGTCCATTAGCAGTTTGATAAGAAAAGTTAGGTGGGCCTCTGTTCTGATGTGGATATGACAGTTAAGGGGCTTTAAGAGGAGCCCTACAGGTTTGTAATTAGTAAGTTTGAAGAAGTCTCACAGTTTTAGTATGATGCACATAAAAGCAAGAAAGGGGAAACCAAAACCAATAGAACTTTCTACAGGGGAGCTTAAAATGATAGCTTTGTTTCAGCATTTAGAGGGAAAACCCCATTAAAGAAGAATCTGCATCTTGCTTGACAGTTTTTAGGTGAGGGAAATGTTATGTTGTTTATCCAGTATGTTTTAAGCATGGAAAAATATCAGAGATTTTAATACTAACTTTGCTGTGATACCTAAAAAATTGAGAAGGCAGGATTATTTTTACTTTTCTGATGAATTACTTTTTTAAAAAGGAGGTCAAGGTACCCTGTGAGGAGCTATTGACCTTTTGATCAGGTACAGAATTGTTTGTGGAACCTTATGCTGCTGTTCATTAACAAGTATGTAGAAAGCTGAAGCCTGCAGTGTCACATGACATACCTGAAGGTCAGCTAAAGCAAGGATGAGACAATGTGTTCACTTAGTTTGCACACAGTAACAAAACAAAAAAAATTCTCTCCAAAAAGCTGAGGACACTCTGGGAGGTATCGTTTTGATAATGTTTACAACTGTGATTTTAATAATTTCCTGAAATATAACAAATAAAAAACATATCTGCCTGTAAAAAATGTCAAAGGTTCTCTTTCAAGTATATGAATGTTGGTCTGGTTTATTTCCTGATTTATGTTGGGCAATTATAACCCCACATTTAAAATCTGTGATTATGCATTGATAATGCATTGAAATAATATTGAAATAAACATTGAAAAAATGTTTAGGCATCAAATTAAACGGTTGTTGAATTGTAATATTCAAAACTTTTCTGTCTCTCAGATTCAGAGAAATAGCTGGGGCCTTAGAAGAAGCACTTTCAGACACATTAGAGGAAGCACCAGGTAAACTTTTATTGCAAAAAATAATTGCTTTATTGTGAAGGAATCAGTGGTATAAGTAGTAGCGATTACTGTTTGTCTGTTGAGTATTTAGTAACATATATCCTGTGTGTTTACAGGAGCTTTCTGTTTTCTGATGAACTGATTAAACAGTGTAATAGATTTTTGTAGAGTAGGCAATATGAGAGTACTGTTCGGTGTAAGTGACTTAACTTACCAAAACCGCCCTTTCTGGCAGCAGCCATTAACATATTTGTGGAACTGTCCCTTCAGTACAAAAAGGAATGAAACTGGCATTTGGCATCCTCTTTTTAAGTGACATCCAAAAGACTGTGCTGCATATTATCCTTAATGGTTGTAGGACTATGTAGAGGTGAAAATGGCTATCTGTTGGCAGCATTTAGGTTTGCTATGGTTTGTAGTGTTGGTGTCTGCTGCAAAAACATACACTGATTTATGAGCAAATGAGATGGTATGCACAGGAAGGATTAGAGTGGTAGGGAAAACCTGATATATTCATTAGTGGTATGTTGTAATCAGAAAAACTTCAGTTAACAGAGTAAATTATTTATGAAGAAGGCAGCTAAGAGCCATGTAGAAGTGTGCGTGTGTGTGTATATATATATATATATATATATATGTACACATGCTCTTTGAAGAGAGCAAGGAGAAAAAAATTCTAATGGAGACAAAATGCATAAATCCTATGACTTCGAGCATTTGCCTGAAACTTGCTGACATGTTTCTTAGCTCTAATTGTAAACTATAAAATGCTAATGCATGAAGTGCTTTGAAAGTATTTGGTTTAAATATGGATATTCCTACTGTGTTTTAAATAAATATTTCTAGCAGGTATCTCAGATATAACTGACAGGAGCAGTAGCTTAGTGCTAAGGAGTATTGCTGTTATGGCTGGCAAACGTACCTAATAAAACTTCGTAAGACAGGCAGAAATTATCCTGGAAATGTTATCTCCTGAAGCGGATTATTTAGTCAAGCTGTTCCTACATTTGTTGTAGGAAGTTTCTCATTTGTTGCTTTTGCCTGCACAGCTACAGCAAGACTTGGTGCAATTTGATATCTAAAGTAATGAGGAGCTAATATTTTAATGAGTTTCAGGCAATGCTTAATAAATCCTCTTTGCTATCTTTCTGATTGTGTCTCTTTGGAAGACTTTTTTTACTTTTTTTTTTTTAATCTCAGTTAATGCAATTACACTGATGTTACGTTATTTAAAAATGTGATTAGGAACGTGACATTTGTTGTCTGATTGTTTCTAGCTGGCAGCTCATACTGTCTTTTGGCCACTCACATGGTCTGGATGAGTCTTGTGAAGTGCTGGTCAGATCAAATGTTTTTACCCTTATTAGCCCACCGTCTGTGGAAACTTAGCCTGCAGATTTTGGCACGCTACTCTGTGTTTGTTGGTGAGGTAAGAGCAGCATGGTTATGGTTTTCTTGATTGGGTGTGTCCACCAATAAGAGACCTTTTGAAACGAAGTATGTGATGTCTTTTAAAGTGCTTTTTTTCTGAACATAACATTATTTAACAAGAACACTTTCAAGCAGTTCTTGAGTTTGTTTTCTAAAGAGTATCACTGCAAAATATATTATTAACCACAAATACCGGTGCCCTTGAGGTGTTGTTGTCTGGTGGTTGCCAAGGCTGTCTTTCCCTGTATGTTTAAGGCTGCCTCTGCCACTGAAAAAAGTAGCCACAATCTTCGTTTTGTTATGTTTGTGTGTTCAATTCGTTGATACAAAGAATGAGGTTGTGAAACTGAGCCAGGTAACTAACCCTGCAAATAAAAAGGGGTACCTTATTCCAAACCAGTTGCTCAGTGTTGAAACTGTAAAACTGCAAGTTTCCTGGGCAGCTGACTCAACATCAGTGATTCCCTGCTTCTGAGCAGGAGAGTTGTGCTTTACTCTTTTGCTCCCTGCTTGCAGGCCTACAAGTTTGCCTCTGGTTCTTGTGTCATGGAAAGACAGCATGATAGAATAAGTGGGTTTTAAAGGGACTTCTGGAGGTCATCGTAGTCCAATTCCTCTCAAAACAGGGCCAGCTCAGATAAGGTTGTGCAGAGCCTTTTCAAGCTGAATTTTGAGTATATCTGAAGATTACAATTGCATCCAATGACTGACCACTTCTTCCTCATGTTTGGTCAGAATTTCCCTTGCTACAGTCCATGTCCATTGCCTCTTACTTTGTCACTGTACCTCAAGGAAAAGTCTGATTCCGTCTTCTATACATGCCCCTTAAAGTAGTTGAAGGCAGCTGTAAGATATCCCTTTATCCTTTTCTTAAGACTCAGTGACTCAGTTCTCTCAGGTTTATTGGCTCATGAAAATACTGATAAGTACCAGAGTTAATCAGAGTAGTTGAGTGAAGTGTGTGCCTGACAGCAGAGGGCTTGAAGAGATGTAGGAGAAAGGGGCTGTTTGACAGCAGTGAGTGGTTATGAATTTTATATCCCAGCATACAAAAATAAACTGCTTCTGTGAAGCAGATAATGATCACGTTGTTGGTCTTGCGCATTCCTCCAGTGCAGTAGTTCATTTGAACACCACACAGGTGAATACTGCTGTGGGACTGGACCGCCCTCTCCTGTAGTGACAGATTTGCTTCAAATCATCCAACTCCTTACTGTACCAAAAACTGTTTTAAAAATATCTTTTTTTAACATAATTTAGGAAAACTGATATCCCTTGGAAGTGTGGAATTCTAATGCTGAGAACTTACAAATCCTTTATATACTATTTCTGTTTGTCCAGCTTGAACTGCCTTCACTATTGCTAAGGTTCACGTTTCAATTTGGTGTTTCAGGTTTCTGTAAGGCCCATTTCCAGTGAGAATACAAAGGAAAGCAAAAAATCTGTGCCAGCTAGTAGAAAGGAGTCTTCTGTAAGCCTCAGTCCTAGCAAGGACCAAGGAAATGGGTCTTCTCCAGAAAGTCAGCCATTGCCTTCTATATCTAGTACTCAGTTGGTATATGTTGCTGCAGATCTGGACAAACTCCAGGATCAGGTTTGTGCTTTTGACTTTACTTACAAAAGAGTCTTTGTTGGTCTGTGTGCCTATATGCCACTGTAGTGTGGTATCTTGTTAAGGACATTGAATTGTTTAAAATAATGTACCATTAAGCTATTTTTTTATCTTAAATGCTAAATCTGGAGTAGTCTGATACAGAAAATATCACCTGAAAAGAGTAGTCTAAATTGTGCTTATTTGGAATGGCAGATTACAAAGAAACAACTTCAGGTATTTAAACTTTATCAGTAACTGCTGGACTTAACCCCTAAAATAATGTTTCTGCTCATTTTTGGTGCAGAGTGTCGTTATGCCAGAGTCTTACCTTTGCTAGTAAAATACCTGTTGCAGCTTGGAGTGTGGTACAATATTCAGCTTTAATATTATGTTCTTTTTACCATGTTTAATGGTTTTAGTCTTTGAGGTTGGGAAAGGTTTTATCATCATGATTATACTTTTCTAGTGATCCAGAATCTTGGAAAGAGATGTATTTTCTCTCAGTAGGGACGACTTCTGTCATATCTTTTTCAGTAAGACTGAAATTTCTGTAATTTGTGAAGTTGTAAGTTGCATCTGGGTTGATATTTTGTTAATTCTAAATTGTTTCCTCTGAGGACAATAGTAAGGTAGGGGAATTAGTGCATAGGCCTTAATTTCAATGAATATTGTATTCTTCTAGTACTGGTTTCCCAAAAATGCAGTTAAAAATATAGAAAAGATTGAAAGTGTCTTCTGAAAGACTGGAAACTTACAAAATGTAGAAAAAGTAATTGAAATGTTTATAACATGACTGTATCTCTTTTGGGGTTTTTTTGGGTTTTTTTGTTCAGATTCCTGACATCTTAGAAATGATTAAACCAAAACTTGCAATGATCGGCTTCAAGAATGTATCTTGTATTGCAGGTAAAGCTGAGAGGCTAAATTCTGTCTTTCCCTTTTCTCCCAGATCCCCTCTGCCAAGCATACAGAACCAGCTTTTACACACAGTTTCATCATTTACGATGAAAAATTTGAAAATACCAATGTTTTCATTAATGAAGTGTGCTTTAGGTTTAAATTGTTGAATAGAAACTATCTTGAACTTACGTGTTGAGTCTGGAAAATGACAAAAATTGAGTGAATCTAAAGTGCTTTGGGTTTTTGGTGCTTTTTTCTTGGGTTGTTTTTGTAGGGCTTTTTTAGACTAGAAGATTCATATGGTATCTTTAAACACCTACTTGGAAATTGAGAATAAGTAAGGAGAGGCTTTTCATTATCCAGTTGAAACAAAAATACTTTTCTAAAAAGACTTTTCTCTCCCTGGCCTGATCCTCTCTGTAAGGAAGAGAGTTATCAAAGTTTCATAGTTAAATACCTTAACATCAGAGGACAGAAGCAACTAACTATTTGGGCTTCTTTTTTTCTGGTTTCTTGTTTGTTTCATTGGTTGGGGTTTTAGGTTTTTTATCTGATCATTCTTTATGTGAAACATGGAGTCTGACTTTAATTTAGTAATTAAACCCAGACATGTAGATGGGTGCGTGAGCTAGTCCCTGTCTTCAGCAGAGCCAGAAGTTCTGCCTTGTGAATTCCACTTAAATCTCTAAATCAGGATTATTGGTAGATGTCCAAGTCCATAAGAGAGGTGGGAGCTTGTGCATATCCCCCACTCAGTAGATGGTCTGTTGTCAATCACAGCTTTGAGTTGAGCATGTTCCAGCCACTCCGTATGGAATTTAGGTACTGTGAGAAGGAATTTCACAACCACAGTTTCCTTAGTAGGTCAGAGCCTTTTGATTCAAGCTGCTTGCTACACTGGTAATACTGAAAAAAACCTGTGAATCTGGAGAATGTTACTTTACCCATTTTTTATTTTTTTTTCCTGTCTTCAGTTTTGTTTTTCTGGGTGGGGAACAGTTGTTACTGGTGATGTTTTATAAATGGCTGGTGTGTATTTATTTGGTAAGCGTCCTTATTTGACACCAGGAGCCATCAGGGGTAGTGAGTGAGATTGGGATGATGGGGGGGGGGCACATAATTTGTGTTGTGATTGGGCAGGGTAGCTCACTTTAAACTTTAGCATTTTTACTTCAATAGGAGCCTTGGAAGACTCAAAGACTTCTTTATCGGCCTGCGTGCCTACCTTGAATAACAGGATTATCCAGGATCTCAGTGAGTCCTGCTTCACATACTTGAAGAGCGCACTGGAAGTTCCAAGACTGTATAGGAGAACTAATAAGGTCAGTGGTGGTTGCAGATGAAGAAATAAATCTCAGAAAGGCCAGACTGTTAACTGGGAAGTACATATATGAATTTTTCAGGCCTGTCCGTATCTGCTTGACAGCCAAGAGCCCTATTATATATCTTGAGATAACTTAGTGATTTACTGTTTACCTCATTGCAAAGGGAAAAAAAAATGGTGCTTTCAAAATTTTAAGTAGGGTAACAATGATGAGAGCACAGGCTTGAGATAGAAGGAAGGGCAAGGAGTAGAACCGTGGATATGCAAAAAAAAAAAAGGGTTAATGAGAATAAATTCACTTGCCTCATGTCATAGCATACACCACAAGATGCACTGCTGCTGAGTTGCAGACTTCTTTTGGGAGTATGACAATTCTGCCTGCTCTGTCAAGAAACTTCTTCCCAGTGAGCTAGTTGCTTGGATTTCATTAAAGAAGTATCTTGCACAGAAGGAACAAGATGAGAATGGCTAAAAAGAGTAATGTGTTGAGAAACCAATAAAAAGTAATGATAAAGTACGGTAGCAAAACAATTGTCTGATCTTGGCTTGTTCTGCTACTGCGACTTGCCTTTGCCAGTCTGTCTGCACAGTCGTGTTGGTAGTTAGCTTGGTGTCATTCAGACAGCAGAGAAAAAGTTGAGTAATAGGAACCACAGACTTCTGCATTCTTACCTAATGTGAACACAGAAGGCAGGCTGCAATCGGCAAGGCCCCAGTTCTTTCCCATGTACCCCTCTCCCCTTGTTCTCCGTTCCTGCTTGTTTGTGGGATGGTTTTGGTTGGGGATGGGGGAAGGGGGATGCCTTGGCTTGCTAAAATCAAAAGCACTTTCCTGGCTATCTTGAAGAAACTGTGCTGCCACCAGCAGTGCTTTTTCAGTGGGTAAATGGGAAAAATTAGAGCTGTTAAATTTACTTATTTCAAGGATATTATATTTTCTTTGGGTGCTAAACATTTAGGGTAGGCTGGAAGATAATTGGTTCCTAAGGGAGTAGTTTTATTACTTTATTTATTCCTAGGTTTTCTCACTATCCTAGTTTTAAGGACATACTTAATCAGAAATTATATTTAAAATGAAGAGACAACTTCAAGGCTAATAAATTAATCTATGTAGTGACTAGATTGTTCTCTGTTTAAGAGAATATCTTTACTTAAAGTAAAGAAAGAGTAGAACAAAGTATGTAAGTCCAAGGAAGGTGGAAAACGCAGCAACCCTACAGTGCTTAGCTCAGTTATCTGAAAGCAAACTCTGCATGGTGATTTAGTGGACTGCCATCATCTGTTATCTATGGGATGTTTAAGCAGACGATGAGCTAACTGTGCCAAAAAAAAGACATAGGACCTGGCCACCTTCAAGTCAGTCGACTCGCTAGCTTGAGCTCTGTACTGCATGAGTGTGACTGCATTACTCTCTTGGCTGTCAGTCTAACTGGCTTTATGTGGTGTGAAGCCTGAACTGATAAACAGCTGAGAGATGACTTGGGTAGAGAAGGTACGTTATTATAGTCATGTTAAGTTCTGGCAACTTTATTTTTGCTGTGATCTAATACTTTGCTTTTTCAGCAGAATTCAGAATTCGGCATGAGGATAGTCTTTGTAGGAATCAGATGTGCTAAGACTCTTGCCTGGCCAGGTTCTAAGATTTGGAACTCTTAAGAGGTTGATGGGGTATTTCAAGTGTCAGAGATCTATTTTTTTTTTTAATTATTTTTTTTTTACCCTGGATGTGTTCTGGTGCTCTGCAATGCATGACATTTCACCCAATCTGCGTGTGGATCATCCCTGGAGAGATGAAGCATTCTGCGACCAAAACTAGTTGAAAAGAAGATAGTAAGGGGATATTAGTTATCCCAAAAACATTCTTCTAGAAAATAACTGAGGGAGCAGGATGGTATAAGAACAGAAGGAGCAATGTCTTCAGTTTAGTGAAGTATAGTATGAAATAGTAGGTATTTTAACAAAGATGTAATAATCTGTTGTGGACACCGAGTCTGCTCAGCTTCCTCTGAAATCAGCATAAGCAGAAAGTGCATTAAGGATCATGACCTCATAATAGGAGTGGCTGGCTGGCACGTACATCTCTCAGAAAGCTTTGGTTATTTTGAACCTTGTTCTATATTATGTCACGTTGTATGACACAACTGAATGATTTTGTGATGGTGTCTTTCCTATGTAAGATGACCTCTTCGTTGGTCAGTCATGAATGGAGTGTGTATCTCTTTGCTTGGGTGCAGGCTTAC
>JAVJGJ010000059.1:79635488-79652135 GCA_035590215.1 Microhierax caerulescens | reverse complement strand
TGGGTGCAGGCTTAGCATTTTATGTATGTGCTAGTATTCGGTGTTGACGCTTTCAGTAAGTATATTACTGGTTCTTTTTTCCCCACCTTGTTTCCCTGTCATCTACCAGGAGGTGCCAACTAAAGCTTCACCTTATGTTGACAGTGCTCTTAAGCCCTTCTACAGACTGCAGAATGAATACAAAGATGCATTGAAGCAGCCTATGATTCATCAGTGGTTGGAAGGTGCCCTCTCTGAAAGCACGCAAAAGTAAGAGAACCATACAGAACATTCTTTGCATTAATTAAAACCTCCAGTGTCCATTGAATGGGCACTGGATAAACCCCTACGAATTAACACAAAAAGAAAACAAGAATATACCCCTCTTTTGGCAGGGTGTATTTTTTCGGATTTACTCTGGTGTTGTGTATTCAGCAGATGAAAAGCAGGGCAGGGAATCCAGAGCCATGATTTCTGCTCGGATCTGTGCATTGTGGATAGGGCATTTGAAAAATTGTTTACCTTTAGTAATGCAACAGTGAACTAAAAATTTGCATTTTTTTTCAGAATTAACATAAGACCTTAACGTCATGTTACTTTTGAGTGAACAATGGTTGGATTTTCAAGAAACTTGAGTTCTGCTTCCCTTTGACTATTTTAATGTATGTCATGATCATCCAACTTCTAGTGCTTTAAAAAAAAAGCTTTGATTTTTTTTTAACTGCTGAAGAGCTAACTGTTCACAGTTTAAATAAGGCAGTTGTAAAGCAATACTTTCTTTAGTAGATTTTGTTTCCTAGTTAGCATCTTGAAGACTTACTGAGCGTGATTGTCCATCTGCATTAAGTTCCTTAATGGATTTTGCTTCTGTCTGTCTAGCTGTATTTTAAATTCATACTGCCATGGGATATTGCATTCTGTGAGTTCAACCAGTTAAACTGTGCAACATAAGAGAGCAATACTTGGTTTTGTTAGGAAGTTCTGCCAGATAATCTCACTGGATATCCCTAATTTCTTGCATTGTGGACAATTTATTCCTTGTGCCAGCTATAGGTTTTTTTGTATCTCTGTAATCTTGCTTCAGTCTGAAGAGTCCTCTTAGCCTGTTTTGATGTTTCTTTCCTCCTCCCATCTTCATAGTAGCTTGCTGTTTTTCCTTGTCTATTCTGGTGATAGATGGTATGATCAGAAGAGTCCGTGCAGTTTAAAGTGTGATGCTCTGATTTCCACCTGTCCTTACATGGGTTTCCTACTAATTCTTAGCATATTGTCTTGTCTGTTGACTGCTGCTTGAGCAGTGGATTGATGTTTTCTGAGAATTAGCCACATAATACTGAGGCTTTAAACTGTAGTCAAAATGTGAATTCTCTCCTGCCCTTTCCCTCTGTATCCCTCCCTCCTGCTCCACTTCTGGCACCATTCAGGTACTTGTTAATGCCCAATGCATGCTTCTGCAGCACTTTGCACTCACTTATTTGGTTATACAGAATAAACTTGAAATTATAGGATAGTTTTGGCACTGAAATTTTCATCAACTGTCCTTAAAATTATTAAGTATTTTGGACAGGGCTAGGCATAGGTTGATCAGGATTCCACTGCTCGCTTCCATTTTGCACAAAAACTTCTTCAATCTTGGCATATCTTATTTTAAAATAAGTTACTTTTAACCCACAGCAGTTAGATTTGTTTAAGTAACATTGCTGAAGGACTCCAAAGATTTCTGGACTGTCAAGTTGCATACTTGTAGAGCTAAAACATCTTAGAATGATTTCTTGCATGTCTGTCTACTTCTCTGTGTCTAGTCAGCCTCGCTGTTAAAGCTTCAGTAAAACTAGTGACACCACGGAATATAAGTAGCTGTTTTGTAGTTCCTTGGATCCAGCCAGAGCTTCCCCCTCCCCCCCCCCCAAAAAATAAAAATAATAAAAAAAAAATCTTACTTTCCATGTCACTGTTACCAAAACCCACTTAAATGGTAGTGGTTACACACAGGTAGGATTGGCAAGTTTATTTGTTAATTCCTTAGACTGTTGTGTTGAATTCTGTTATCATGATTTGGTGTTATGATTTTTATCAGTTTGTTTTAAAATGTCTGATCTTTAATGAACAAGAGAAGAGACAAAGAAACTGACTTTCTTAAATGGAGGAATGTTGTAATTTTTTCATTGAGTGCAGATGTGAGTAATTAGCTTAATTTCCTGCTGTGACAGTATCTTCTTGCATCCATATGAGAAAAACAGAAAAGAACATAAACTAGTTAAAAATCATGAAGGTCTGAACTTGCTTCAAGGGCAGAAGAACTTTGAAGTGCGGCAAAAGTAGTGAGTGGGACTAGGAAATACCAAGATACAAAAAGAGCACAGTCAGATTTTAGCAAATTATAGAACATAGCTCAATCTGATCACTTACGGATCCCCTCATTTCCCATTGTTGCTCTGTTTTCTTCTCTTAGCTGTTTTTAACAACTTGCTGTCCTGGGCATCTCTGAATTTCTATGGTATTATGTTCTTCCCATTTAGGTGTGGGATTTCAGTCCATAATGCTTTTTGAACTTTTGTTGCTGATTTGATTTGTTTACCTGGTTTGATTCTATGCTTGCTTTAATGTGGATCCCAGTATGTGGGAAGTGGTGTTTTATTCTGTTTATAACATTTCTAACTTGGCATTAGTGTTCTTCTGACTTTTCCTGCTAGCTTCCTGAGGGCCCTCTTTAGATCAGTTTCTTCATTTTAGAAATAGAGATTTCACACTGGTGTGCACTTGCATACTGTCATATACATGTACACTTCTATAACTTGTCTAAAACTGTATTTTTTTAGTCTGTCAGGCTGTTCTTGTCCTGTTTGCAAAAGGAATTTTACTTAGTGCTCTATTGATTGTAAATAGAGGCTGATTATGAGCATTCAAAATTGAGCAGTTGCATTCTTTGGTCTCTATTGAGTTCAAACACCTGAAGCAGGTCAGAAATGTTGTGATGAGAAGGAGGCTTCAACACTGAGTAGTTGGCTTCAGATTGACCTCTAGATCTAATGATGGGAAATACTGATTAACTGATAACGATGGAAACATAATTAGCTTCCTCACAAGCAAAACCACTTCTCCCAGCATTGTTCAGCATTTTTCTTAGGGACAGTGTTTACTGATTGATGTGTATGAAGTAGGCTTTTGGTAAAAGTGTAGTATTTTTTTCTTGTTAATCTCTCAATTTAGGTATTATGAAACTGTATCTGATGTGCTAAGTTCTGTTAAGAAAATGGAGGAGAGCCTAAAAAGGTTGAAGCAAGCCAGAAGAACTGCAACTTCAAACCCTGTCGGTACAAATGGGGGCATGAGTGATGATAACAAAATCCGACTGCAGCTGGCCCTAGATGTTGAGTATTTTGGAGAACAAGTAAGTTATCAGAAACAAATTTGCTTGCTATTATTACTGGATTTGGAAGGGAGTGAGAGGAGGAAAGGGAAGCTTAGCTTTATTTTTTGGTCTTGAAAGTTTTGTTGATGTGGTTTTGGTTTGGGGAGGGGGTTGCTTTGTTTCTTCACATCTGTATAAGGAAGGCAGCTGAGACCGTGGTGACTGTAGATACTACTTGAGCAATGATGCGTGCTTTGTGTCCTTTCTTACACAAATGCAAACCTTGTGTTTCTTACTATTTAAAACTCAAGTACGGCTTAGTGCTTAGAAGCACAAAGAAGAAACACTGTGTGGACAGATCAGAGGGCAGTTCCTTGTGTCCCATGGCCCTGTTTTTGTTTGCTGCCTCTCCAGGTATTTCAGCCTTGATTTACTGTATAGTCAAGCATCTGTTCCCTAGAGCTTTGAAGATGTCAGCTTTATTTGTTGTGCTGCATAACTCTTAAGTTCCTTTTAGTGCCAAATATGAAACTTTAACAAAATGAATAAAAGAAAATATTCCAGGAGAAGAGATTCGTGCAGTAGCTACATCAAATTGTATAAACATACTGTTTTGTACTTATTTATTTCTGAAAATTATATATATAAAAAAAAAATCTTCCAACTGCAAGTCCATATCATTAGTTGCCAAGCAGTTGTCATCAGTCTTGTTTGTGAGCAGATGCTGTTGATGCATTGGAACAGGTAGATAAGGTCTGCCTGTGTGTGAGCAGATGTTTTCCTTGTATCTGAGGTTTCCTGCAAAGGAAGATTTGGGTGGAAGTATGAAAATCTTACTAACAAGAACTATTATTTGGCAGTTTGTGGCTGCGGTTGGGCTTTTGTTCTTTTTATTTCTAACATCATTGCAATGTGAATTTAAGCTGAACTGGTATAGATTATTCATCATCATGTAGGTGCTGTTTTGGTACATGTGAACATTACAAAGAGTTCCGACAGCAAACACCTTTTCAGAATCATTTTGTTAGGGTTTTATTTAGGTCCAGATTTTTCTTTTTCAGTGTACTCTTAGTTTCCTCATGGCTGCATTTTTTCTGATTGTCGGAGCAATTGATTTCCTGGGTGAGAAATGACTCGTAGCAACCTCCCTATTTGTAGAGTTGTTTTCATCCCCCAGGAGGTTTGAGACTAGAACCATAGGGTCTTGCAGCCTCTTGAAATGCTTTCATCATCACACTGCTAGCTGTTGTTGGATGTGTTCATGTTTGTCTTTAAAGTTTTGCCGAGAAACCTCATTTGGGGTTTGAAAAAATTTCAGTTGAAATCAGTGCCTTAAAAACAAACTTACAGCCAAGTTTCTCTTTCTGACTGTTTCACTGGAAAACTTCCAACTGGCCGTAGTTAGAAGTTGCCTGGAAATGAATCTATATTTCCCACTACATTAACTGGAAAGACTAAACTGAGCAAAGTGGGATGCAATATGTTTTTTTTTTTTTTTATAATGTTCACTATATGCAGTTGTGGTTTTTTTGCCGCATGTCAATTCATGACAAAACATATGGTTTACTAGATGTTTTAAGTAGAATAATGAGTGAGGTTTTGATGTTTTAAAGAAAATAATTGTTTCTTTTGTGTCTTTTTAGATACGAAAGATGGGACTGGAAACAAGCAGCATAAAAAGCTTTTCAGCCCTTACAGAGCTGGTTCTAACTGCCAAGGATCAGGCTACAATGGAACAATCCTAGATACTTTTGAAAGCATGTGACTGAAGATAAACAATGGCCCTAAAAGAAAGAGAATTTAATTCTTCTTTATTTTACCAAATAAGTAGCAATGAAGTGCTTCCTAATGTATCTTGAGCAACAAATTAGTGCATCTTCTGTCAGGATAGGCTTGTTTCACCAAAAAGACTTGAGAATTTACCATAGTTTTCCATTGTACGGAAAGCAATCAGAAGTTCTAAACTTTCTACTGTAGAATATAAGTAGAAGAAAATGGTTTTTTTATTTTTGTTGTACATCTTAAAATGTAGAAAAATGAACTTATATGATTAAAATAATATGTAATAAATTGTCTTCCTAACTTTGATGTCCTATATGTTTTTGAATTGAGTGTATTCATTGATAGCTGTCAAAAGCTTTCAAAGGGGCTTTATTCCAGCTCTTCTGGAATAAAGAAACTGCTCACAGAAAGAGGAATCTGCTGTTTCTTGCTACTGCCTTGCATTTACCTGCTTTCCCTTGCCATGGGATATGGTTAGTTTTGAATGTTTGGGTTTTGAATGTTTTCCTCTTGCTGATCTGTTTTTTTTTCATGGACCTGGTTGGTGAGAAGTGCTGCATTAAAGAAGCTCTTAAAAGTACTTTAAAAAAATAATTTCTAGTATCAGTATCTAACTTACTGTTACATTTAGGCTGCCTGTTTTCCTTCAAACTAAAACTTAACTCACTGAGCTAGAATTTATTCAGAGTTGGCATATTTCTGATTTATATCACATTGTTAGAATTCAGGGGAGTATTTTGCCTGAATACATACAGAATTCTTGTAACTTCAAACCCAGTTACTTCAGTACAAGGTGTATCTTTATATAGCAGGAAATTTGAAAGTGTTATTAGGCTTCTAAACCGTAGAGGTGTTAACAAAGAGCTCTCTTGAACCTAGAGTAATTTGCCTATTGACACTTCTCTTTTATATCTAAGGGATGGGTAACGGTCTGGGGACAGTAGGAGGTGGATTTGAAGCTTTCAAATGAGAGAGTGCCCTGGGGGAGTGAAGGAAGGTTTTGTTTGTGGTTTTAAATTTGACTGTGGGGTGGGGTGGGCTTTTTTTACCCTGTGAAAATTTAACACTGGAATTCTAGTTCATGTTTGTTAATTAAAAATACCCATTTCTTCCTAAAGTATTTAGAGAGCTTGGGTCTTAATGATGCAAATTTTCCAAGTACTGAGAGATAACAGCGTTTGTAGCACATGGCTGTTACATAGCATTGAAGCTGTAGTGAGCAAACCTTTCACAGCATTAAGGCTTTTATTCTGCACTGTTGGAGAACTGACCATATTTTAGTTGAGAAGACTTACGTGATCGCTGTGCTTTGCAAGCTATTAGGATGGAAGATTATATATAGATTATAATAATTATATAATAATATAATAATTTGGCTTTTCTAATTTGCTTAGCATCTCTCCGTTCATGGCAATGTATCCAGTGCAGAGAGCATCCAAGTTAGTGCTGAAGAAAGAAACAGCAAAGTGAACCAACTTCCTGCATGTCAGATCTGTTTGTCTCATTCATCTCTCATCAGATGGAGATCCTCAGCCAGCCAAGGGCTTAGGTACACGCTACAAAATGAACATAACTTACTACTTACGAACAAGAAGTTTGTTGTCTGCGGCAGGGGGTTGAAATGAGATGAACTTGAAGGTGCCTTCCAACTGAAACTATTCTATGATTCTGTGATTATGTTCTTCCAGGCTTCTAACTGATGAACCTGGAAAGCTTGGTCTATCTCCCTGCACCTACCTCTTAATTTGCTTGTATTGAGTCAGCAATAGAGACATCTTGCTGCCACTAGCTACTGTTGTTTTCAGTGACGTTTTCTTATTCTAAAATGTATGTGTAAGTCGTGGTCTGAGGCTGAGAGTGTAGAACTGTAAATGCATAGTGCTAATTTTGAAAGGGGGGTGTGTGTATAAATTTAAATTTCTGCAACAGCTGTCATGAAAGTAGCAGATTTTTGAGATCTGTGCATGCTAGTGATTGAAGATAGAACAGCTTTGTTTGTATCCTCCAGGGGAAAGGATGCAATCTGTGTACCAAACCAAAAAGGCATGAAAAGGTTACTTGCCCTTTTGTTGCCCGTGATTTCCCACATCTTCCTGCAATAACACTTCCCACTTGTCACCGTCAGCTTGCTGAGTATGCAGGCTGAATTCTGTTCTTTTCCACTGAAGACCAGCTTTAATTTCAAGGCAGGAAATAACATTGTATAGCAAATCAAAATTACTGAATGGTCCTGTGATTGCTGTAAATGTCTGCATCACTGGTTTTATGTCAGTTCCCCATCTTTTGTTCACTTGAATCGCATTTAATTTTCTTTCAGTGGAATATGGCATTATTCAAAAAATTGTGTGATACCCTTGTTGAAAGAAGAGGTGTTAATTGGCTTTGTCTTTGGTAAAAAGAGTTCTAGCATTTTCCAATACTGTGGATCAGTCAGGAGAAGAGGCTCTACCATGTAAGTGTGTTCTGACAGAGATGTCTTCTGCTACTAATTCCCATTTCACAGATTTTTTTTTTAAGTGCACTGTATTTCATGACAGTGATGCAGATTTTCTGTCTTTTTCTTCTTCTGTAACTTCTAGAAAACTTGCTCTGCCTTTCTAATTCTGGAATGAATTAGCTGGAAGAGGTTTTGTATAGTAGCATCAAGGAGGGAAAGAACAATGGCATGTTTTCCTGTAAAATGGTACTTGGATTCTCAAGTTTGTGAGTTATACCAGAAGTGGACCAGGCGGTTTCAACCTCATCACCTGCAGATAACTAGCAATGCCTATGTTTGGCCAGACCACTCAATACTGAGGAACATTTACTCTTCTTTTTCCATCAGCAGTTGTATTTTCATGCTTGAACTGGACGTATGAGTAAGCAAGCTGTCTAGATACATACTTATTTTTCTAAAAATTTACCAGCGTAATTGTCAGCTATGCTCAGGGATGAACTATGTTGTCTTGATGAAATGTAAAAAGCCTGTCCTTGCTGTTGTTTTCTATTTCCAAATCTCCCACCTATTAGAGCATGATTTTAGGTGTTTCAAGACTGTTGAGCTGTAGACTGCAGCTTAGAGCTCAGCATGTGAGTGATGCTTAGGATGTGCATCACTGTGTGCCTGGCAGAGGAATTTGGTGGAACTGAAGGACACCACTGCAGGAGAGTGAAGAGTACAAAATGCCAGAAGAATTTTAGTTGTAAAATTGATGTCAGAAAAAAAGTCTCAAGAGACTATACATTGTTGGGGAAGCGGAGAGATTTAGTGCGGGTGTGTGATGTTTGTTTAGTTTTTGGTTAGTTTGGCTTTTTTACCATTTTAATATCCAGGTGCATGGGTACAAGTAGAGGTAGCTTATCTTTTGGGTACTGTAGTGCTTGCTCCCAGAACTTGCTCTGACCAGTGTACTTCTAGTTCCTTGTCTCTGCCCTTTCTTCCTCCCTTTTCTTCTATAGAGTGTCAGTGGAGAGGTGCTTTCTTTGATTTTCTGAAATGTGTTTGGTTTTGTGGATGGTAGATCTTGCTTGTCTGTTTTTCTGCCTGTAACTGTTGCAGCACTCTCCAGACCATCAAGCTGTAACAAGGTTTTTTACCATCTCATACCAACACACTCTTCATGCCAGTCCCTCTGCTGCCTTCTCCTCATCTCTCCTCCTCACCCAGAGCGTGCTCTCCTGCTTCTCCCTCAGCTGCTCCCTCTCCATTTGCTCCCAGCCCCTTCACAGAACCAGCCACAGCTGCACCTTGTCTACATCAGCCAACCCACCGCCCCTGAAGCCAGCCCACAGCTGTATGTTATCAATGATAATTAACCCAGCTTCATTCCTCTACCCGTAACCACTGGACAGAGTGTATGGAGTCCTCCAACAGCATGCAGCCCCCACCAGTGAATAAGGCATTTTGTCCCAGAACTCACTGGCAGCATGGCTGGGGCTTCCTTTCATTGTCCTCCATCATCGACATAGAGAGGGAACATTTTGTTGTCAGAAATTTTATTTGTGGCTGATGCTACCTTCTGCCTTTAATGAATAAACGGGTAATTTTAAAATTGGTATGAACACTTGGGAGCTGCCAGGCTTCATGCTTACAGCTATACCTTTGGCTGTCTTGCATGAAAATTCGCAATTCACAGACTTAAAAAAACATAAATCTGACTTGGAGCAAATTTCAGAAGCCGGAACAAAGGAGGCAGTAATGGACATAAACCCAGCTGAACTGTAGCAAAGCAACTTGGAAGTGGGTTTATTTGCATTTTTCCATCTCTGCATATTTATAGTTAATTGCTTCTGTGTATGAATACGGTATTTAGATGTTAGTTGGAATACATAGAGTGTAATCGGATAAATACGTGGATGCTGTTTCATAGCACTTGAAATCCTAGTGTTCTCTAGCTGTGTTACTCGTCTTTTCCAATAAGCCAGAAGGATCTGTCACGTATCTACATCACCGATAGCAAGCCACGGGCATTAGTGGGTTTGGATAAGATGTTTGGGCCACTCTGGATGACAATGAGCTACCGTGCTTTGTAGGATACATCTGGCATCGAATACCAAAGAGGTCTGCAGATATTTTCTAAATGCCATCAGTGCTACAGGCGAATCTAGAGATTAGAAGTAGAAATCCTTGTTCCGCTGAGAGGCTTTCCTTAGTACCAAGATTGCATGCCCCATTCCTCACTTCCTAATTCAAGAGCCATCTAATAATCTCTCATTCCAGTTCAATGTTTCCAACCTTTACGACTCTGTGAACAGTTGGATTGGACCACTGAAACCTTTTTATTCATGCGTACCAGCACATCCACCATTTATACTAGTACAGATTATTGCCATTAATACTATTTATTAAGAACATATGGTTTGGATATGTTAAAGTTTACAGATCTGGGCTCTAACCAGTAATGTTCTTTTTCGCTGTAAGGCTGTAATAAATGCCTCTCAGGTTAGAAAGTAACCCAAAGAATGGGTTTGTATTGAAATAGTTGGGCTTTTTTTTTCCTAAAAAGTCAGAGATAAGTCTGTCAGGCTATGAGAATTATCCATCACTGTTCATTAATGCTACCAAACTCTATTTTTAGCTTTTCCATAGAGTTAAGAAATGAATGTATCCATCTGGACTGCGGAAAGAAGAAACTTCCTTTGAATGTGTTTTTGCTTCCAAGGCAAAAAATCTTGTCTCAGTGGGACAAGTGAAGCTTGCCTGTGCTGTTGGCAGCATTTTAAAGGAAAATGTTGCTGATGAAGATAGAAATCTCTGTGGATAGCTGAAACTTTCACTGTAGCATAAAAGGGGGTCTCTGTTGCAAAACTCTCCAAACTAAAAATTATAGTGACCTCTTAAAGAATTAAGAGGTCCTTTGCTACACCTTTCTCTAGTAATGCTGCTTGGGCTTATAAAACTATTTTTTTTTTAAGTCAGTGCCCTGCTGGCTACTACTTGTCCCCACTGGATCAAAAAAGGGAGCTGGGGACAGAAGGGAGACAAAGTGGGAATAAGGAAGGAAGAGAAGCTGGAGGAACAATTTGAGTCATCTCATATGAAATAGATGAACAAGGATGAAATGTTGCAATGTTTTAAAAGCTTTCAGAAAGCTGTATTTAGACACTACCTGCTTCATGTCCAGGCTAAATAGAGCACTCAGCAAGACTGTAAAATTAGCTGATGAATAAGAAAAAGGTGATGGGAAATGTGTGTCATTCCCCTTCTTCCCTATCTCCCGTGCTTGCACTAAGCCCTGTTCAGAGGGTTTGTCACTCTGCCAAGGAAAAGCATTGCCCTTGACTTCTCTTCAAAAACAGCTAAAAGGAAGGGCTTGTTCAGTGTTACATCGAGGACTGCCACATCTTCCTTCTGTGCTGTGGGGTCTTCTGGCTGATCTGTTCCATCACCGGTCAGTTTGAAAAAGGCTTTATTTATTACCTGTAAAACAAAACATATGAGTAACTGATGATTCCAGAGCATGATAAAGAAGAGACAAATGAGAGTTTGAGTAAATGATAAAGCATATGAAGTAATCAATAACTTAGATCAGCTGTAAGCAGCACAGGATAGACTCCGTGGATGTTTAAAAAGATGGAGTACTTGTTCCATAACATGAAAAAAACTCTACAGCTGCTTGCCCGCTTGGGCTGTAGGAAATCCTGGTACCCTTGCAGCCCCTGACAGAACTTCCTAGTCCCTCAGCGATGGAGGGTTATCCTCAACAGCCCGGTACCTGCAGCCTCTACTATACAGTCCTGCTGTGGTGCCTGAAGGTATTTGAGCTGGAGGTGGTAACGAATGCAGCCTGATTTGTATGTGCAGCACACCTGGATCTCAAACCTCATCTCTGTCACATGTTGTATTGGCTGCAGCGATGAAATTTGAAGAGTTTTAAGGCAAGCCTGTTGCTGCCGAAGGACTAATCGAAGGAATATTTGCATCGTTCAGTCACCTTGAACGTTTCCTACTAAGCATGTGTCCCACATGGCTCTGATGGGTTTGTTCTAGGTGAATTTCTACAGTTAAAGAGGCTGAAACTGAGCAGGAGGCATATTTTTATATGATCTGTACTGTACCTTTCCAACTGTTAGATTGGCATCGCTTATTTTACTGAGATCTGCCCCCTTTCCCAGCAATGTAGGCAGTTCCATATCTGCAAGAAGCTCCTGTAGATCAGAGCTGCCTTCTGTTGTTAACTCCGGCAGTGTTAATTTAATTTCTCTGCAGAAAAAAAGAGAGAGAGAGGCAAGTGCGTGCTCCCCACTATGAAAGCATGGTATCTGGGCACTCCTGGGAAACGGGCAATTGAAAACAGCCACAAGAAGTGCTCGATATGTGGGGACAGAGAGCTACCAAGGGCTGATGGGTGTCATGTTGTTGTTTCCAAGTGGGAAGTCACCTTAGATCTGCCCTGGGCACACTTGAACCCCAGATCATCCCAATTCACGGGTCCTGTGTTGTTTCCTTGAAACACCCCGGATAAAAAGCCAATCCCACTGAAGTCGAGCTCCCTCGCAGCGAGACCCCTAGGTTTGCAGGTGTTCCCCTTGGTGCTGGGTGTTAAACTCTCCCTGGGAGGATCCGACCCCGGTTGGTGAGCAGTCAGGCCCTGTGTGGGGTACCTGTCCATCCCTACCTTGGGGCCAGCTGCTGAAGCCAAGCTGAGGACTGCAACAGCTGCTCGGACTCCAGGTGCTCCAGGTCGCTGCCATTGATGGGCTGCAGCAGCACCAGCAGCGCAGTCTTGCTGATGGGGACTTCCACCACAGAAAAAGTCCCGCTGGCATCAGTGTTGTACTTGAATGTCCCCGTCACTGACAACATAGGAACCAAGACCTTCGTGTTTGAATCCACCCAGAACTCCTGAGGCTCTTTGAGCTGGTGGGCTTGCTTAACGTTCACTGAAAAACAGATTGAGAAAGAAGAAATTTATTCTTCACTTTCTTCACTCTTCCCCCCTGCCCCTTAGCCAGTATATATGTTCATTTAAAACCAACACACCTTGCATTAGACAAGGCTTGCAAGTATAAAATCACGTTTAGCTACTACAAGTGTATGTATTCCGCCTTTAATACGCTTTCTGGTAGCGTCAGGCAGAGGCTGCGCAGGGACGGCGACCACCAGGACTGCAGCCAAAGCCACAAGATTTCTACTGGCTTTTTGGCCTTTTCTGGGCACAGTAGTTCTGCTTGCTTGGTTGCCCGCTTCCCCGCAGGCCGATGGATTTCCTCTCCATCGCTTGGGTGGCAGTGGTGATTTGGGAGTGCACCCATCAGGGCCAGCCCGTGGCTGCAGGAGCACCCTCAGGCAGCCAGGCGGATTCGGGATCGGGAAGGCAGCACAGGCTCTGGCTGAGGTCTCACCCTTGGCCATTGCATGAACCAAAGCAATGGGGATGGTAGTAAAGCGTAACACCAAGTGTGATTGAGCCAAGGAGGTTAAAAAGGACATACCTGAACGCTTGCTAAACCTTAATATAGATTTCTTACCCAGTTCACAAGTATGGAAAGCCTTGCTCTCACCTCCCGCTGCTTCTGTGCAGCTTTGCATTTCAACAGGTTATCTGCTCACTGCCATAGACCAGTGCTGCTGCCCAGTTAGGCAGATAATCCTGTTGGCATTAAAGAAACTACTGCCATCAGCAAGAAGGGCAAAGATCAGAAATCTCAAAATTGTTGTTTGGGGGAATTAGGAAAACAGATGTACACGTTGGGGTAAAGAAAGGAGCTCCTTACATTAAAATAATTAATATTGGTGTAAAATAGGAGCTGGTCTGGCTGTACTGTTGGTTAGTCTATTCTCCAATTAATCCAGATAAATGCTGGACCCTAATATATTTAGTATGTAGTAAGTGACTTTGCATAGGAACACTTGCCTCTTAAATGAGCTTGTATAAGAAGAGCATTTAGGCACTTTCACCTACTATACCTTCACTTATAAAAAGAAAGCAGCAGGTAGGAGATGTGAAAGGTGTAAGCAAAACAAAGAATAAGGAAGTAGAGTTGTTCACCTTTTTTTCTTATGGGATGCAAGCAGAAAGGAGCCACTTTCACAGGGTCTGTATAACCTGCAGAATTTATTCTCACAGGATAGCAAAAGTCAAGACTGCAACAGAGTTAAATAAAAGGGAGAAAGAAGAATAGAGCATTCAGATAGCTAAATGTATGAAGGTGGGAGAGTAATTGGTTTTAAATAGTCTTGGGAAAGATACTGCAAAATTTTAAAGCTCTGCTACTGACTTTGGGACTGTGTCCATTAATATTGTGCCAGTTGTGAACTGCGACAAACCAGCACCACTGTGTGAAACGACTCCCTGTGGCCTTCTGCTAGGTGAGGGTCTGGACATCTGTGCCCTCAAATGTGTAACTAGGTGCGTATCCCCCCGAAAGTGCTCCAAAAGATGTTTGTAGCCTTAATATTTATTTCTCACAGCATTTTTTTCAGGACATGGGAGAGATGTATTTACTACAGAAACCCTGCTTTTTGTCTCAGACACCCAGAATGTAATACAAGGAAAACTGAAGATGAACATCCTTGCTGTAGAAAATGATAGCTGACACATTGGAAGAAATGGCTTCTTGCAGTGAGATCTTTTATCGGAACACTAAAGCTGTGGGATTGGGCAGCCTTCTGGTAGCCACTTCAGAGCAGGGAAGAAACCTGTGTCTACAATACAGGCAAGATAGCTGAAGTGAAAAAGGCTGTCAGTCATGGAGTGAAGATTTAGCCTGCAAGAGTATAAGAGTATGCTGCAGTACTGGCTTGGGAGTGCAGGAAAGAAATGTTGGACCTCTCTGCTTCAGGTGACGATCTCCATGTGCTGTGATACAGGCTTTACGCCAGCCTGGCAAGCTTAATGAGAGGATGACTTTCTGTGGAAAGCTATGACTTCTTACTTTTTTAAAAAATACAGCAAAAAGCATCCTACCACATTTCAAATTAACGCTGAAGTTGTTGAGGGTTGTCTGTTCAGAAGAATGTTTAAAAGAGAGAAGGTAAGGGCGCTTAAGATTGTGCAGTCCCGTGATGCTATTTTCATCCACTAGTTTGTAATTATTTTGCAACTTCAAAAAAACCAAAAGAAGTCTCAGAAAAATTTGCACCTGATGTTCTGTATTGGGCTCTAAATGGCAGCCTCTGCTCAGCAGCATGTCTACAAATGTAACAATAACTGTGTGCAAGCAAACAACAGTTGAGACCATTGGAAGATTTAGCTGTTGTTTAGTCTGGATTTCTGTCATGCAATCAATCCTATGGCTGTTGATAGGATCTCAAGAGCATATATGATGTGTTTCAGATCAAAAAAATATACTTTTTCCTTTCTGCAGCTATAGGGACAGACATGGAACATGACAGCACTAGCTGTTGGGGTTGCTCCTCCGCAACCAAATGGCAAAGCAGCTGCTGAAGTCATCTCCTGTGTTCATTAGAAGAGACTTGCTTAACCAATTTGTTTGTTCTTGAGCCAATTTTTTCCATCCCACACGTGGAGACTACAACATCTCAAGTTCGCCCTTCTGAGAGAGAGAAGGTAGTAGAGCTGACCCAGTGACTCAGACCCTCAAACGTGTTCCTAAGCTAATAAAATTATAAGTTTCCAATACAGAAGAAGAGGAAAAAATTGTTCTGCTACAGGAAAACTCTTGTGACCACGCTGAAGTCTGTAACACGAAAATTATTTTTGCAGTACCATCTCTATGCTAGACCTTACACTGAAGAGAAAGCTGATGCTCACAGCTGCCTGAGGAGTTGAGATCCATTATGACAGCACCCATGAAAGGCAAAGAAAACCTGGCATCCAGTTTTCAGGTGGGAAGGTGAAAGCACAAAAGCATTCCATGGGCACCAGAGCTCCACCTTTAGCAGCAGAGGCCTGCTTAGAAACTTATGGCTCACTGCAAATTCTCTGAAATAACAGTCCCTGGTAGGCAAACGGCCCTAAAGTGTGCAGTCTCTGATATCGCATTCAAGTCACAAGGATGTTGAGAAGCAGCTACGCTTGGAAGAGGAGGCTTAGCTATGGTGCAGGGGGAGTTCTGGGACAGCAGCATGGAACAACCCTAGGTAATGAAGAGATCGCTTTAATTCTTCTAATTTTGTATATGCTCCCCACTTCCATAGCTGGTAGCTTGTTTGATCCCTTCCTGACCCAGAAGTTGCCTCCAGACTTCTGTGTTTAGTAGCCACTGGAGGAGTCATGGCCATTACATGTTTTGGCCTTTCTTGAATCTGTACCTCCAGCCTCTACGCCCAGCACGCTGTGTTTCCACAGGTTCTGGGGACAGGTGTTTCTTTGGCTTGCTTTAAACCTACTTTCCGATCTTTTCTGCTGGAGGCCCCTCATGACTTTTGGTTCCTTTGCAGTCAGAAATGCTCCACATACCTCTCTTATTCATCTTCCCACACCATTCCTAATCCTTAGCTTCCTAGACGAGAAAAATTTCTAGGAGGGCATCTCCCTCCACCTCCTCCCCGTTGCCCTTGCTGGCTCATGGCAGAGTGCAGGCTGGACCCCCAGCACAGCGGTGGGGAGCGGGGCACTGTCCATGGAGCATCTTTCCATCTTTCCCAGGAGCAGAGGCACTGCCTGTCCGCCACCCAGCCTGCCCCGAAACGAGCAGTGCTGCCTCATACCTGCCAAGTGGGCGTCCACCACAAACAGCAGATCGGCAGATGGGTCGATGTCTGTCAGTAAGCACTTGCTCTGCCCTTTGCTTTTGGCCTCCACAAAGGCATTTATTTGCTTTGCTGCCTCGCTTGGGTTTGTAAAGTCAACAGCTCGGGCGTAGAGAGCATCAGCAGAAGGGAGCAAGTCCTGCACGAAGAGCTGGGATAGAGGCACGCTGGGGGCAGAGAACAGGCAGAGCATCTTGGAAAATTGCAGCTCCTCATCCCTGCTCTTGACAAGGCTTTCAATCATCCTCAGGCTGGAAAGGACTTTGTGTCCATCCACCTTGGAGGTGCAGCCAGGATCTCCGGAGGGGGGAGCAAATCCCAGCAAACCCTGCAAATCAGCTGCTGTCTGGTTTGAGGCGCCCAGGTAGAAAGACACCAAGGAGCCATAAAGACTGGT
>JAVJGJ010000059.1:79619935-79635388 GCA_035590215.1 Microhierax caerulescens | reverse complement strand
CTGGTTGGGGACAGGAGCACGTTTTGGCCCTGCCGCCGTTCCCTCAGCACGCTGTAAAACCGTGCACCCAGGACATAGACTAAGTCCTTCAGGTAGCTCATCTTCTGCCTCCTCTGGCCACTCGGGCTCAGGGCTTCCAGCTTGTCCTGGTTCAGGTCATCTTCATAGGCAGGTGTGGTTTGGGACTTGATGGAGACGGGGACAAAAGTTTTCTTTCCCTCCTGTACCAAGCTTTCCAGCTCCTCACAAGTACTCTTGTTGAAAGAAAACAAATTGAAGGGGTGGACGTAGACCCGGTCACAAGTCAGTGTGGTGAGGCACGCCAACAAACAGAGAAGATCTGCTACCAGGTTCATGTTGGGAAATTGCTTCCACGGTGTCTGCTGAAAGAAGAAGTGGGGAGGAAAGAAGACCGATCAGCCTGTTGTAAATATAGTTTCTCTTACTCACAGGGTGATGTGCTAGTGCTGCATTGGAATTAAAAAGGCAGGAATTTCAGTATTTAGTGCTGGCTGGTCTGAGTGTGCCCCCTGAAAAGTCCAGCATGAGATGGCCACCGGTTTCAATGGTGGCAGGTGGGGAAATGCAAAGCACAGATGTGACTCCGTTACCCGCTGCAGCACCTAATGATGCAGCACGGGAAGCAGCGTGGTTGTGCGCACCAGCCAGCTGGGCTTGCCAGCTGGAGTGTGCTGGTTCTGGCAAAGCACGGCAGTAGTGCGACTGTATCGCTCGTGGGACCTGGTCAGCTGTCTCTGCCAACTGCTGCATGAATCTGGCTGGTACACAGGCAGGCTAAGCGAAGTGGGGGTGGGAGCCAGGTCTCTTAAGGTCCCACCACTGAATGATTTCACTTTATATGTCTGGTCAGCATAATACTTAGCACTAGCAGAGCATTTTGTGTTTTCATAGCCCAGTGCAAACATTCATTCCAGCTTCTAGGCAAACACGCTGACAGCTTCCTTATACAAATGTGCTGACACTGAAACCATCTTCATAGAACCTTCTTTATCTGAATACCGAGTTAGAGGGGGTAAGCTGAGTTTTACTCCTGTGGTAAAAGACTCCCTGCTGCTCTTGTTTTTCCTGATGAGAAGCAGAGAGTTTGACTGGATGTGGATGTTGCTGATGTTTTGGCACAAAGGTTCTTGTGCATATTGGGAATGAGAAAGCCATAGGCACACCTATACACACATGCATACATACACACATATGTGCAAATACACTGAAAAAGTTTGCATTTTTGTAATCCTCACTTTTCCTGTATCTGATTTTTTGTTAACTAATAGCTCTGCTGTACCTTCCCTGGATTTTTAGTATATAGCCTTGAATTTGTGTATTTGAAATCCAAATGCATAGGAAATTATGCAGCTATAATGCTTGCCATTGGCCAAAATGCTGTTATTCAGAGCTGTATTTCCATTCTACTAGTCATTTCTTATTTATTGTAGCTCTGTTCACTCTCTTTTGACCTTTCCAAGCCCTGCAGACTCATTGGATGGGCAAACTGCTAACAGCCTCAGCAGTAACCAAACTGCCTTCTTTCTCCAAGATTTTTTGAGTCACACCAGCCTGTCAGGTACTGCAATTCCAGTAGCCTGAGCCTTTTGAGAGGACACAGTGCAATATCTGTCTCACCAGCGTTTTAATTCACACAGGGTAAAAGTGTTTGGGTTTAAATCCAGCCATTCAAGACCTGAAACCTTCCCATCCTGATTTATGGTGTATAATTATATTCATTTCATTGAGGGACCCCCAAGTATTTCACGCCTAATAATACTTCCGTTTGCGGTATCGCCACTCTCTTGCAAATACAAAAAACTGAGATGTGCAGATGCTTGGTAATTAGACATACCTTGCTAAGTACATATGCCTGCTATCATACACATCTAAATTCCCAGGCTGTAGGCTCCTATCTAACAGCTTGGTTTGCAAATGGCATTTCTGCTGGTGGTGATGGGCCCTTGGGATTTCTGAACATCTTCCTAGTGAGTCATGCCTGAAACTGTTTGCTCCTCAGAAGCACGCAAGGGAGGGCCTGCTGCATATCTGCAGCCCTGTGCCTTCATCCAAGGATTGCTATTCCCTGTTAACTCCCATTCCATCCTCTAAATTACTGTGCAGGCAGTGCAGCCGCTGCTGCTCTCTGCTCCCTGCCCTGTCTTTGCCTCCCCAGCCCCGCCAGCAGCAGGTGACGTGCATCACAGAGCTTCTTCGGTGCTTCTGACCAGGTGAAAAATTATCTTGGGAGCTGCCTTCCCAACTTCATCTTCACCATTAGCCCAGCCACTGTGCATTTCCAGACTACTCACTGCATTATCCTGATGGAGACAGCTCAGGAAAACAAACCAAAAAGCCACAAATTCGAGGCACTGCCCTTCCTTCCCACCCCGCTGTCTCCATCATGCAACTCTTTGGAAGCATTTCTTAATCTTTCCCATAGGAGCATGGAGGATGTCTCTGTGCTGCCCATTAGGCATCGCTGGTGCCTGGTGGTTACTTCTCAAGGCTGTCAGAGCCACCAAGTCAGCTCATTTCTCCTGAGCAGAAGCGAGAGGAGCAGTTCTCACCCCAGCACTTGCACTAAGCCCCACCTGCAGAAAGCCGGTGTGTTCTGTTTCCCTAAAGAGGCCAGCCCTGAGCCTTTCAGAAAAGCATGGAATCCTGAGCTGAAAATCTGGCATTCAGGGTGAATCTAGGTGTGCTTACTCGCCCTCTTCCCCCTGGAGCGGGCGGCGCGATTGCGGGTGGATTTATGGATTTAAGCTCTTTCCACGGGAGGGCCCTTTCTACACGCCTGCAGTGGCGTTGCACAAAGCTACTTTACATCACAGGCTGGGGGGAGGGGGGGCGCATAAAAAGTTAGCTTAGGCCAGACAGGACCCGATGAAACCAGAACATGGCTCAACACCAGCCACATAGAAAATTTCCGGGATGGATACACAACCTTTAACCAGACCCAGCACATCTGTGTAGCCCCCAGTTACACATTTACTAAGACAGACACAAGTGTTTTTTTGTGCAGAAGAACAAATTACAGGAGCTGAAAATAACTCAGCTTGTTTTGTGCCAGACTGAAAGGAATGCAGATTTCTTTGTACCTGTATTTGTTGTACAGTCGGACCAGATTTTTTTTCTTCTCAGACAAATTGCCTTTAATCTCTACCTTGCAGCCTGGGTACCCAACAGTGAGTAGGACATGTATGCTACTGCAGAATAAAAGGATTAAGCTCTCAACTTTTACCCTTTCTTTCCCTGTTGATCCACCCAGAAGATCAAAAGTTTGTTCTTTTTCCTTTTCAAAGCAAATGTGTTGAAAAGAAGAGGATGAAAGCCAAATGGATGAGGTTGCCAGAGCTGGATCACAGAGACTTCATGCCTCCCAGTCTCAGATTCCCAAGTCCTATTTGGCAAAAGGGATGGGATTTGGAGATCTTTCTGCTGCTTTTGAAACAGTCCTCCAGTTTTGGTGTGCCCCTTCTTCCTCTTTAATCAAGTAAACCCTAAATCAAACCAAGGATGATGCAGCTGGGTTAGACTGGGTCTTGCACAGTGCCCCTGTTATAGTTTGTAATTAAAATCCCATGGCTGTGATGGGAGTAGGGCTGATTTAACATCCATGCCCTGATTTTGGAGGGCCTGATAATCTCAGGCATGGTTTGTACTGCTGTGCCCAGTTAGATATTGGGTTTAAGGAGAGAGCCGAGAGAGAGGGATGTTTTCAGTGCACCAGGGCAGTCGGAGCTGCTGGAGCTGGAGGAGGGGACAGGGACAGCCGAGTCCTGCCAGCCCAAGCGCTGTGTGCCAGGCATGTAACGCCAAAGGGATTGGAAATTTCTGTCTCTGCAGCCCTGCTTTTCATTTAAACAATCTGATGACCTGAAGTCTAATGAAGTCTGAAAGCAGTTCTGAGCCCAGGCCCAGATCACATGCTGTCATGCACACAAGGCTTAAACAAACAGCTTGAAATATTCAGGGTGTTTTGTCCTTTTGTTGCATGGACATCTCAGCTGAGGAAGCACCTGGCCACAGAACAGTCCCTGAGCATTTGTACGATCTCCAGACAGCTACAAAATGCAATGCAGCCCAGCCACAGATACAGGCAATGGGAGAAGTTATTTCTCCATTAAAAATGCTTTTTGTTCAGCTAAGTGCTACGAGAACGAGCTAGGTTTTGGGTTGCCATTCCCTTTGTTTCCCCTTTTCCCCTGGGAGAGTCCTTCCCATGGGCAGGCTGGAGGAGAAAGCTGGTCCCTCAGAGGCCAGCGTTGGTGCAGGTGGGATGTGTGACAGCACAGCCCAAACCTGTGTCTCCTGCACCACCACCCACACAGGCCCCCATGAGGCACTAGGCACCAGCCGTGTGCAGGAGCGGCCAGATCACACTGTGCCTGTGAGCTGTAGCTGCTCTGCTACATCCCCCTAGGCAAAGCTTGAACACAGGGAAAAAACAAACCCAGCCTGATAATCTCAGTATCAAGGACAAAGAAACCTAGGCTGTTTCAGTGAGGGGTGCCTCGTGTTCTGTGACACTCTGAAAAGTATCCTTATTAACAAGAATTATTGACTTTGGCTAATAAGTTCTAAGTGACGCTAGTAACATATACTACAGCTGCCAGGTTTATGTTTGCTGTGGACAAGAAACACTAGAAGGGGAAATCATATAACCTGCAGCTACTGTATTATTATTTTTTTCCTTAAATCATGTGCCTCTGTGCTGTAGCACCTGGAGGGCAGTGTTTGGGTATCTCCTGCTCCCAACTCCCCTGCAAGCCATGGCTGAGTCACACTGCAGCTGGTGGTCTCCTTTTGCTATAGGTACCAGCCCCAAGTCAGGCATCCTTGGCTGCAGGGGATGCTGCCCCACAAAAAAGGAGGAGCAAGAGGCACCTGAATGATTACTCCAGTCTGGCTCCATCACATAAATAAAGATCAGTTGTTAGTTTAAAGTTCTCAGAGTTTTCAGCCTAGTTGACCTTTGGGGATCTTTTAGTGTCTGTGCACTGAGTTCTGTTGTTTTCTGTCAACAAAAAAAGCTGTCAATATGTTTGAGGAGTGCAGGAGACTCCCCCCACCCCCCAATAAATAAAGTCATAGAATTAAAATACCCAGCTTTCTCCAGGAAAAAGTTTCACCGGAAAATGTTCAATGACCCACTTTCACCAGTGCTCCTCCTCCTTCAGACCACTGGGAATGTGGCTGGCCTCAGTAATGAGGGAGATCCTTTGATTTCACCTTATGTTCACGTCCTACTACAAAGTCCCTGTACACAACAGCCCCCTAATTTGACCATCACTTATGCTCACCCAATTAATATTCCCTTATTAAGATGCATCACGCACTAGCACACTTCTTAGATCTTTGTCTTTTATCTTCTCACAGTTTCTACCAAAGGAGAAGGTTTCAGACTATGAAGAACATCGACTACTACTCTTGGAATGTACTTCACAGACTATGGAGAACATAGACTGCTACTCATGGAATGTATTTCATCCTCGTAAGACTTAATTACAGTTAGTCTTTCATTTTGCTTCTGAGCCATTTTTAAGCAGGAGTCCACAAGCATTATTCCCATCACTATACGTGGACCCTGTTGTCCGGCTTTTTTTGTTGGGTTGCCATGTTTTAGCAGAAGCATGTGCTTAAAAATAGAGCTTCAGCTTCAGAAAGAAGAGAGTCTCTGCCCTGCCCTTTGGCTGCAGTGTTGGAGGATTTGGCTCCCTGAAGAGAGCCGTGCCAGAAAACCTGCACTGGACCAAACTTGGGCAAAAAAAAAAAAAAAGCTTTCCAGCAACCAGGAATGGAGAAAGGTGACAGCAAGGCTGGGAAGCATACAGGCATCCCCTATGCAAAGCAAGCCCAGCTCCCACGCACTTTTGCTAACAAATGCCCCCCTGCGACACTGGCAGTAAAGGTACAAAGAGCCACAGACCTCTCAAACCTGCTCTTCAGCGAAGAGGTCCGCACTCTCCTCTTGCCCCACGCTCCCCAACCTTGCAGAGGCGCTTGGCTCCCCCTTTTATACCCGCCCTTGCATAAGCGGGGCCGGCCCTCCCTCCTCCCTCCGCTGCCCTCATTTCTCTTCAAAACCTGCCTCTGTTTTTCCTGCTTGTTATTCATGGTGGCTGCTGAGAGGGAGCGAAGAGGGGTGGATCTCTTGGTCAGCCTTGCTCTTCTGAAGTGCTGACGGGGAAGCGCTCCCCTGCCCCACAGGAATGTCAGAGCGCCTTGGTGATGGTGCTGCTGGCCCTTCTCCGTGTACATACTGTCAGATAGGCTTCAGACATTGTAACCCTGGCACGGGAACACTAACCCTACAGCCAGCAAATTAGCTGTAGAATGGGAAAATGATATTGTCCGAGCTAGAATTGCGATTGATCCGCCAGACGGCTATTCTTTCACTGAAGAACATCGTGTCTCCACTCTGTCAAAAAGTGTTTTCATTGATCCAGATTGTTCTGGGAAAAGCTGTATAAAAGTCAGTGCTTTGTGCGAAGACAATAGTAAAGATTTTCTTCTCTTCTGTTCAGTTTGTTTTCCAGCTTTCCCAAATTTTGCCCCAAGATCTGAACTCAAAACAGCCAGATGTACTCCTGTGGTGATGTTCTTGTCTCCTGTGAGGTTATGGTGGGAGTCGTGGAGGAGGGATAATAAATCACCCTGCTTACAACCTCGGACCACAGACTTTTCCATGGGCTTTTCCTGGGTTGAGTTGGTATATCTGACCTATATAGATTATGAATTAACATATGGCTAACTCAGACATAACAGCACGTGCATGGTCATACATCATTCGTTACTAAATTTGAGTTTCTTTTTTTTAAGACTAGAAGTGCCTTGAGTGAGAAGTAGGCCACAAACAGATCGTTTATACGGCCTGTGGGTCGATGTTGGTAATTGTAGATGTCTACATCCCATCAACATCCATAACATTCCCTCCCTCTTCTGCTTGGGTAAGGGAAGGCAGTGTGGGGTCTGGACAAGGCACTCAGCGGAGAGGGCAAACAGACACTGGGAAAAGGACGGGAAGGAAAGGAAAATGAGGATGCTCGTGCAGGAGGATCCAACAAAAGGAAAACAGGGAATATCATTTCATCAGTGGGTGCGGTGGTTGCCCCAGGTGTGGCAGGCAGTCATGACAGTGGAAGGACCACCATCTGTGAGACACCTGGGAAAAAACTTTGTAGAGCAGTCAAGTGCCTACAAACACCAAGATGCTTCAGTCTGGAAGAGTAACCACTGGTACAGGGAGTATAAATGGAAAGTGATGAAGGTGAACAGGAGGTCCTGAATCATTGTTTAGTAACGTTGCCAGAATCGGTGTGTTCCCAATGAAAGTATCAGGCAGCAAATGTAAATGAAAGGAAGGGCCCTTTCGCATATGTAAGGTGCAGGAGGCGTTTCCAGAGGATGCTGTGGAGGCCAAAAGTCTTAGCTGGTACAAAAAGAGATTAAATGAATTCACAGAGGGTGTGGGCACTGGGGGATGCAGAACGTGATGGCCCAGGTGCGACTGCTAACTCAGGAAATCCCCAGACAGCTGGTCGTGATGGATTTCAGCTTGATCCCTGTAACAGCTCTCGCGCTCCCCTCCAAGGGCTTGTCTTCAACTTGTGATGGAAATAGAGACGTCTGAGCCGAGGCCGGCTTATGCTGGCTCATTCTGCAGCACAGACTGGAAATACTCTTTCAGTAGAGCTATGCCAGGGAGACTGCACACCCAGCAAACCTGACCTTCAGCCTCGGTGTTGCTGGGCTGTGCTCCTGCGCACAGCGCATTCAGAAACATGCTGCTATCTCTCCAGAATCAGCATAAGTCCTAGAAAAAATGAACAATTTTCAAAAACTGGAGGTAGGCTCTTAACATTAGTTAGCTACTTTTCAAGTTTTGTTTCTCTTAATCACGGTACATGCTAACTGCACTGGGGTCTGAAATGTGTGTCATGTCTCCTGCTGGACCTTTGGGCTCCATTCTCACTTCAGCTGCACACAAAGTACTTGGCAACTTTTTCCAGAGTAAATAAGCAGGGGAAAAGGAGTACGGCTCTGATGATGGGTCAGGCAGGTTTCTATGTATCAGCAAACCAATTTTCCCCCCATTCTGTGAGAGCTGTGGCAAGCTGCCATGGATCTGATTTTATTTGTTTATTTTTGCTCTCTCTGGTGGAGAAAGGCTGTGTAAAGTAATTTTTTTAAACTGTTTTAATAAACCTTTGACAAGGAATAGGTTTGCATGTGATTTTTCCAATGTTTTCTCTGCACACCTGACCTCTGCCCTTGTTGGCTGGAACCATTTTTCTGTGAAGGCAGCTGGTGAGCGTAGGGGATGTACTCAGCTTGCCCAATTTTTTGTGTAAAGAGGATTGCAAAAATGCTTTTCAATAATAGCATTCAAAGTACAGATGATGAAAGAGAGAGATTATCCTGCTTCTGCCATGCGTTCTCACAGCAAGGAGCAATGGAAAAATTGGTAACAGGGCTGCTACAAACCCCAAGGACTAGGTGTTCTACCCCTGTGCTGGGGCGGAGGGATGCATCGTGCCAGCTTGGATGGTGCCCAAATGTATGATGGTGAGTGGGCAGTTGGAGAGCTGACTCAGGTAGCTGGGGCCACCCCGAAAGGGCACGTGTGGCATGGCGCTTGCTCCTCACAGGAGGAGACATGTCCTGGCTGTGCCAGCTGCCCTGGCTGTGCTCCAAACCCTCCATGGTGGAGGAGGGAGCATCACCATCTCTGCAACTCTTTCTGTCCCCTTGAGGGAGGTCTGTGCTCTGATCACCCCCTATCTGTGGAGCTCTTTGAGTTATTTAATACCTGAATGAGCTTATAGTAACACTAGCACACGTTGGTCCAGCTTATAATTGCATTTGGTTTGTTATGGCTTCTGTTTGTAGGCCCTGAGTGTGGAGATTGCTTTGAGGTTTTGGAACCTTATTTTTCTCCCTCTCCCAGTGGAAGACACACTTTTTAATAGCATTTTCAAAATGATCTCTGCACAGCCTGCCCATGCAGAATTTCCTACCCTGAGGATCTCAAAATACTTTGCAGTCTAACAGTTACATTGGCAATCTATAATTGATTTTGTGTCCTTCCCTGTGGCAGGTGCTGTGCCTGTGAGAAGCAAGAGACAACCCTGGACTGAAGCAGTCAGGACAGAGTGAGCCTCCGTCCCAAAGAGGGAAAGCGGACGCGAGGAGGTGACATGATTCCCCTGCAGTCACACAGCGGGTTGGCAACACCTCAAGCACAAGCAGCCAGGTTTCTTGACTCCCAGCCCAGTGTGTTACCTGTTTGATCACGCTGTGCCTTCATCCCGTGGATGAGAGCTGCAGGGCAGAGGAGCAGGGATGGCGGTGCCTGCACAGAGCGATGCTTCGTCAAAGGGCTGAGGCCAGCTTTGTCATCAGAATTGATACACTTTTCCTGACACTCTCCTGACAGATGCCCTTGTGCCAGGGAGAGATTTTGCCTTGTCCTAACATTTCCCAGCTGGGTCAGCCACTGCAGCCTTCTAGCTGTTCCCCAAGATAAGCAAGGGAAGCAGCCAGGTGGCCACTGTCTAGGAGGTGTCACAATATTCAGCTCTAAAAGGCTCCACCACCAAACATCCCGCTCCCCTCAGTATTGCAGGGTTGCTGCATAAAGTTCAATGTCCATTTACTTCCTGGGGATCTTGTAAGTGAGACCTTGGAAGGCTAATCCTTGCTGGCACTACTGAGATTTTGAAAATCTCATTGCACTTTTTGGTCCTGACCTGAACTGTCCCCAGGGCACCACGCATATTAGTTGTTGTCTCCCAGCCTGGAAATTCAAAGCATAGCCATAGAAAAACCTTTGGGAACTGGGATAACCCTATTCCCTGTGCAAACTCAGGTTCTCCTTCATCTCCCCAGCCCCCCTCAGGCCACCTCCACCCCTCCTCCTGCTCCTCTGCCTGCAGCTTCTTGCCCTGGGTGGGCGAGCAGCAGGGCTCCACTGTTTTGGCTGCTATTCAATGTTCTGAGAACGCTGTCTGCGGAGGTCTTCTGCCTCACTCGAGGAGTGGTTTTAATCACACACAGTTTATGCAGTTCATTAGTGAGAAACAGACCGTCTTCTTCCTCACTGTGGGCATCAGGGGACTCCTCCATTTTCTGGAGCTGTAACCACTGAAAGGCAGCTCCCACGCAGCCAGCCTCTTGGGCCGGGAGCAGCAATTTTCACTGCTCCAAATACAATCTATGTATGAAAAAGAACAGATCCATTTGTGACCTGAGAGAAGGGTGTGCCTTTCCGTTTTGCTTTAATTTGAGGGGTGCACAACTGACGGTAGCAAAACTGTTGGCCACATTAGACTCCCTCCCATTTTCAGATCCTGGTAGAAAGGTGGCAAGGGAGAAAGCAGAGAGAGATCGAGCCAGGCAGCGCTATGTCAAGGCTGCCCAGGTTGCTAGAGCCTCACAGGATCTCTCTGCGGGACTGCTGTGCAGCCCCATCACCTCCTTCAGGAGCAGCTCCCGCCACGCCACGCAGAGCTGGGAGTTAACTTCCCACGCCAGCACCGACGTGCAACTATTCACCGGTTGCAATTTTGCAAAAGAAGGTCAACAGCGTGAAGGCAGGCACTAATCCAGCCGGCTGCAGAGCTGCGGGGATGGTGGCAGATCCCTCTCTCCTTAGCCGAAGCTGCCTCTGTGCGGAGTGCCACCGCATCGCTGCTCCCGGCGCGGCGGGGCTCTGCTGTGCACCCGCACTCCCGGCTGCGGTGCCAGCCACGTTGGGAAATGTTATTACCTTACTGCACTTCGTTAAACCCATAATTCTGACAGCAAGAGGTGGGAAAAGTTAAATTTGTACCCAGTGGTGTTTTTTGACAAGAAATAATGGAAAAACTTGTAATTGAAGTTTCTGGGGTTTCGGTAAGTGGCAAAAATCAGTCTTCTTGCAGATCAGAATTTCCTGCTCTTTTGTTTTTACTGGATGATTGTTAAGCAATAGCTTAAATGTTCGCTGCAGTTTTGGGTTCATTTCATTTTTACTTTGCTTTATTTTTCCACCTTTTCAATATTAACTGTAAAAACATGCAATAATATTTTAGTTTACTGTTTAAGGGATAAAGCTGAGGGACAGTAAATTCAGCCCAGGATATTCCTAGTGAGAAAAGAATTAAGATTGCCTCCTGGTCAGGATGCTGAAACAGACCCTGACAAATGCCTCTGAAAACCATAAGCTTTCCCCCAAAAAAGGATCAGTGGGTGCTCTTACAGCTATTCTCCCAGGAAAAGCTGAACTCCCATAGGGATTGCCTCTGGCTTAGGGGGTTGAAGGCATGCTGCAGCTTGGCTCCTCTCCCACGCTGCCACTTGGTGTTTCACAGTCTAAAGAATAAAAATAATCTTAAAAGCCTTCTTTTGTTTGTGAAACGGCCACTCCTCCAAAGTAATGTATTAATGCAGCAGTGCGTGCTTAGCTCTGACAAAAGCCTGGAACAACAGCTCAGAAAGCCATGCCTGTTTGGCTGGGTAAATCACTTAGATGGCTGTCTGACAATGATGTTTCAGCTGCCAGCACAGATAATGTTGTCATTACTTACCAAAGCACATATGAAGATGTGTTTCATATTTCTTTCTGGGTGTGCAATAGCCGGGGGGGTAGCCCATCAGGGATGCTGAGCAGAAAGAGGACAGGCAGAGCAGAGCTGCCTCCCAGCCCTGGGTGCTGTAAGCATCAGGGTAACCTGGGCAAGGTGGGCTACTGTGGGGAAGCTGCCCCACGGGGTCACCCTCGGTCAGGGCGACAGCTCAGCATCCACCTCCCCTCCGTTTTGCAGGATGTCTCCCCCAGGTCTGCATTTCATAACCGGGCATGGCAGTGGGCAGTGATGGTGAAGCTGTAGGTGGTGTGAGCACAGCTCAGTCCTAAAACCACAAGAGGGATTGATGCTTCTTTAGGAGAAGGAGCTTTTGCCATTATGCACGACAGTGAAATCAGCCAGGCTGTGGCCCCTGGCCTCTCACCACTGTGCAAAATGATAATGAACATTCACTGTAATTTTAGGATCCTCCTTTGAATGAGATTTTGATATTTTGCAATTCCTCCGAGATATTTTTTTTTCTTCAATCAGCTCAGGGCAGGATTTTCAAAGGGCAGTTCTTAAAACCCCTTCCCTTGATTTCTAGTGCTCTTTTTCTCATTGCTCTCCAGCATTTTCCACTAGGCTGTCCACAACATTTTGTAGGGCTGTCCAGTCCTCAGGCCTGGATTGCAGTCCCTTTGCAATCCCTAAAGCCCTGCGTGGCCTTTCCCCCATCCCTTCCCTCCACATCACTTCTGCCTCTGGAAATGAAGGAGAGAAGAATGCTCCAGCCCCTCCGCAGGGAGCCCTGGAAATGCCAGAGAAAGCATATGTATTACCTTAGTGCTGGAAGCCTGAAAGCCAAAGGAAAAGTTCTTAAAAAAAACAGCCCCAAGCTGGGCTCCATTTCATCTGGCCTCAGCTGTTGCTAAAGCAATATAACGTGTCCCCAGTTAGCAAAGATGCAAGCAGGAGCATGTGCGAAGCCTGCCAGGCTGCAAGCCGCTGGGCAAGAGTCCATGCACTGCACTGAGCCGAAGTAATGGAAAGAGTAAGAAACAGCACGGTTTCATGTGACCCTGGCTGTGGCGTTTGGATTCAAATCAATGCAAGGTTCAGAGAGCGCCAAGCAGTATGAAATTAGACTAATCTCAGAGGCAGGACAAAGATGGTTTATATAACTTCATAAGAATTCAGAGGAGAAAGGAAGGAGTGCGGCAAAGCTTCACAGATGGTACCTCAGTCCATATAACAGCATCTGCCTTTATGTCTTTGCAAATATAAGGAGAGCTGTAAAGGGACCAAGACAAAACCAGTCATGTCTCTCAAACCCCTGGAGGAAGAGCACAAATGAAGTAACCTAGCCTAAAGCAGCCCCTTAGAGAAGGTCAGATGACGCTGAAGGGGCTTAGCCAGCAGGCAACAAGCACTAGAGAACGTGGGATCAGTCAGGTCAAAGGCTATGGATAAACCCTCCAATGTTAAACTGATGACAGGGCATGAGGTTTAATGACAACAAGGTTATGAAAGACTTAATCAGGTGTCTGTCATTTGAATAACCAGCTTTAAATCCTGAATGACCAGGGTCCACCTGATGTTAATAGGGAAGGACTTACATAAGCGTGACTCAGAAAAGCACAGGCTAGATGTGGAACAGCAGGGGCTGGAAGTCAAAGCTGTAGTAAGGAGGCCAAGGAGAAGTGGAAATCATGGTTTCCTACACCAGGCCTTTTGGGTCCCCTATATGTCATCTTCTACTCCATCAGCTATAACTAATGAGAGAAAGAATAAGTCTCTTTTAGATAAAAAGTAGCTTAAACTACAAAAAATACAAATCAGACTTTCTGCCTTCCTGCTGAAAACAGGAAGATCCAAGGAAGTCTGACCTGACAGCAGGCAGAAATGACTCCACTCCTGTTCCTGTCACCCATAAGCCTGTATGAGGCTATGCTCTTGGCAGAGGTTGTTCACCCTCCGTCAGTCACTGCTTCAGTGCAGCAGTACCCGGCCCCCTCTGTGGATGCTGTGGGATGAGCAGTGCGGCTGGGGCCGGAGAGCGATGCCTGCGGGCAGCTGTAATTGGACCGGTGTTCGCGCACTCTGTGCTTTGGAACCATGGCTGAAGGTAACAGATAAAATCCTGGTGTTTCAGACACAGGCATTTAATTATGATGCCTGGAAGAAAACGGTGTTCGGCTTTAACATATGTTTGCCAGCCTGTGTGTCACTTGTGCTGTTATGCTGTCACCTTGAAATCTTGCCCGGTGATGTGGCTCGTAGAGAGATGTCTGCAGACCGCAGGAGCCTAATGATGTCCAGAGGTGGCCTCTTGGGAATTAATTGCATTCAGTCTGGCATCTGTCTCAGTCAGGGTGCCTTCACATGCTGGCAGGCACTTAATTTGCAGACCAAGGACAGACGTGGCCTATCACCCCTGCTGGGAGGGCCCGTGGGCTGGAAACCTCCTGTCCATGAGACAGTGTAATCATGGAGGAAGGACTTTATTACTCAGGGCTGTCTTGTATTGCTTTAATGTCACAATATGCCTGCTGTAACAGCATGCCAAATGAAAATGTGACACCACCTGGTGTCACAGCTTTTCACTGTCCATGTTCACCTACTGTTCCAGGGAGTGTTAAAATCTATTCTGCTTTTACTCAGTTGACCAGCACATCTAAGGAGAAAAGCTGTTCTAGGTCAGCGGTACAAATCCTGCCCACCACTCTCCTGAGCTAGTTGCACCATGTTCCTGGTGTCTGACCGTAAGAGTATCTATCACAGGACCTGTGTTTCACTTCGCCCCCACCTGTAACAGTCCCCGAGAATCTGCAGAGAGTGCCAAGTGGCAGCAGTAACAAGAGTCATCTTAGGGGAGGAATGCACTTCAAAAGACAATTTCATGGTAAAAGAGCAAAACTTCTTGAAGTCCCTTTCCTTGTAAGACACTTGCACGGGGTAAGTGCGTAAGAAGTCATACATAGATTTGTATGTTTCTGCCCTTCCCGACCAGAGAGCTTCAGGGATGAGCCTGCAATTCTAAACATGTGACTGGCAAAGTGTTGTATTTTAATGAGAACTGAGACATTTTATTAGTGTTTTCTGCTCATTCCTTTTTTTTCCACCTGCCCTCCACAAGCACCATCTCTCCTGTGCGCTTTCTGTGTCTTGACACTGCGGCTCAGCTCTCAGGGGTTGAAGTTTCCCTGCAGTGTCATGACATGAAGCAGCAGGGCGAGGAGAGGGAAAGGCCATCCCTGCCCTCTGGGAGAAAGACCGTGGCATGAAAGCATCACACACCAGAGCGCTCACATGGGAGAGAAACCGCATTAATTCTCCTGCAGCAGGATGAGCACCCATAGAGCTCAACCCACATGTCTTTGTATGCAGCTGAACTCTGAAAAGCAGAAATTCCCCAAAGCGATGTATGGTTACCCTCCTTAGGCTGTAGCAGGTGTGGAGCCTTCACGTCTAGGATGCTGAACATCTCCTTCCCCAGTCAGCACGTTAGTCTGGCGTATGAGGACATGTCTTGGCCCACACAGAGGTGTTCTGGATAAAGTTTCTGGTTTTGCCACTGGCTGAATGTGGGATGTTTGATACATCACATCCCTGGGCTTGTGTTGGCACTGAAATGCCTTTCACTTGCCTTAGTCCCTCGGCTTTGATCTCTCTCACTTGACTATACGCACTTAATAGCTGGGCACCTACCCTAAGGTAGCATGTGAGGGTCTGTCTACAGGCAAATGAAAGACACAGTCATCTCCAGCAGGATTTTATGGCGGAGTGTGGTGATGCAAGTCGAGATGGACTCAAAACTACTGTATCAGCATGGCTGGGTTCAGACAAAATGGCCAAAATGGTGCTTTATTGTTTTTACATATTGCTTATATATCTTAGA
>JAVJGJ010000059.1:79595708-79619835 GCA_035590215.1 Microhierax caerulescens | reverse complement strand
GTTGCAAAAGAGGTCACATTTGTTCATTAGTAAGGCCTAAATAAGACCGTAGCCAATTCAGCATTCCTGCAAGCTTTTGGACATCATTCAAGATCTTTACATCCAGATTCAATTTGATAGGTTGTGGAGACACAGTTCTCTTCATCACGTTCATGCCCAGATATTTCCAGGGCTCTTGTCTCTGAACTTTTTCAGGAGCTACAATCAATCCAAATTCTGCTAAACTATGTCTGTCATCCTTCTCAACTGTCTCTGGCAGCTCTTTTGATGGTGCTGCTAGCAAAATGTCATCCATGTAACGATAGCAGTAAACATCTTTGTAATTGTCTCTCACTGAGCTCAGGGCTTGGGCTACAAACCATTGACAAATGGTTGGCAAGTTTCTCGTGCCTTGAGGCAGCACGGTCCCGTGGTACCTTTTTGTGGGCTCAGAGTTATTTCTAGCTGGTACTGTAAAGGCAAACGTGGCTTTGTCTTTTGGATCTAAAGGAATGGTAAAAAACCCAATCTTTCAGATCGATAACTAAAATGTCCCACTCCATTGGCATCATGGTGGCAGATGGCAATCCCAGTTGCAAGGCCCCCATAGGGGTCATCACTGCATTGACTTTACACAGGTCATGCAACAATCGCCATTTACCTGACTTCTTTTTTATCACAAATACAGGAGTGTTCCACGGGCTATATGATTCTTCAATGTGGCTCGAGTCTAATTGTTCCTTAACTAATTCATGCAGGGCACACAGCTTTTCCTGGGGCAGGGGGCTCTGATCTACCCATACTGGTTTGTCGGTCAACCAAGTGAGACCAAGGGTAGGTTGTTTCACTCCCTGCAGAACAGTGGCCCCAGTTAAAAATCCATGGTGATATGAAGGCGGTCTGTCCTTGTGTTTTGATCTGTGTAGGTTTTACAGACAAGTAGCTAGTAGCCATGCCCCTCAGACCTACAACTCCTGCTGCGTTATTTCCCAAAGGCCATTGAGGTGGCCAGACTTTGCTCGATATGATAGTTAAGTCTGCTCCAGTATCCAGAAGACTGCTCGACTTCACCTGTGCAGGAGGGCCTCCCAATAACGCCAGAGTGCAGGTCAGGTTAGGTCATTGTGGAGATAGTTCTTGTGTCCAACACACCTGAGGTATTCCTGTGGAGCTGAATCCTTCATCGCCCCGCCATCTAGGCTCTGTTTGGGAAACACAACTCACAAAAGGCACAAGCTGAGCAAGGCATGTATTTTTTGGAATTGTAACAGGAGGCACAGGTGTAGAAACTAAGGCACATGTTTGACCTGTAAAGTCTGTATCAATAACACCAACATGTACTTGAATATTTTGTAAAGTGGTACTAGATCGACCTATGAGTAAGGCACTAAGGCTCTTCCCTATCGGCCCCTGAGCATACAGAGGGACCTTAAACACTCCATGGTTGGCTAAAGTTACTGATTCACTGGTGCATACATCCATCCCTGCTGATCCTTGGGTCCTCCCTGATCATTGCTCACATAAGGCTGGCTGGTTGGTGCAGCAACCTGAGCTACTGCTGTCATAGCACGCCTCTCCACGCTCTTGTGAGTTTCCCTGGCCTGCCAGCCAGAATCCTTCTTTATTGAAACGAGAATGGCATTGCTTTGCAAAATGTCCTTTCTTTCCACAGTGGAAACAAAGAATTTCCGCTGGGGACAGTCTAGGTTATGCCACATACTGCTTTTTGGAGGGGCACTCCTGTTTACTGTGTCCTGATTTACCACAAGAGTAACATTTCATTACTGCTATTTTGTGTTCCAAGGTATTTACCTTGGCACAGGCTAATATCGTAGTTTCTAAACTGGGTTCTCCTGGCAATCCTTTTATTATCTTTTGACAATCAGCATTAGCATTATCTTTGGCTAATTGCCTTACTAGCATGTCACGCAGATGAGGGTCAAACACTTAAGAGGCAATAGTATGGTGCAACTCTTCCACAAATGGCAATAATGGTTCTTTTAGGCCTTGCTTAATTGCTGGATAACTCTTTTTTGGCTCTGCTAGTTGTGCACTTTTCATTATTGCTTGCATGCCTATAGCTGGTGAATTCACCCCATACTGAGAAACAGTTTTTTCCAAGTCCTGCACTATTTTCCAAGCGTCTGCTGTTATAACAGGATATGCATGTGGTACAACAGTGGAAGGAATAGTAACATCAAGGAGTGGTCCACCTATACGTTCTACTAAATCCCAGTTTCCCTCTTTCAGTGCCTCATCTTTTACAGCCTGCCAAAATTTCAGAGGGTCGCGTGGCACTACCATAACGCTGGATACTGGATTTCTACCACCTCCACATTCTTCACTCTCTCTGACTGATAACCTTGTCATAGCTGGACACAATTCCGGATTTTAAGCATTTCCATCCTGCGGGGGCAGGGGAGGAGCAGAGAGGGCAGACAGGAGGGGAGAAGAAGCTGGGGGAGGAAGAAATGTGGGCTGGCACAAATGTCAGTGGGACTCAGGGAGGCAGGGATCGGTCCGCTGAGGTTTCTGCCTGTCGTTCTTGTCCTCAGAATCGCTACCGAACATAGGTCAACGCTGTTGGGCAGATTTAGGGGCTTTGGGACGTGGAGGAGTGGCGTCTGGTAAGGGGCACGGACTCTCCCCCTCCCGCGCTACCTCACCCTCTTGCCTGCTGTCTGGAAGGGGATCCAGGGGAGGTTTGGGTGGTATACCTTGGCTCACGTCTTGCTGACTTTTCAAACATTTCACAGTATCTCTAAGCAGTCCCCACATAGTCAAAAGCCCCAACGCCTCTTTGTCCCCTTTCGCTGCAGCTTATAACAGTTTCCATCCCAAATTCTCCCAGGTCGACATACTAAAAGCACTCACGGTGGTTGCTTCTACTCCGTATCTCTTGGCCCACAATAACTTACATCTTAATCTTAACCGCAGTGCATCTAAAGTAGTTCCACGCTCCTGTAACACTAACTTCCACATTGACAGCACAATAGTATCTTCCTTAGATAAATTAGTCCCCATGATGACCCTGGTGGCTCACCTTACTGGCATCACAGTCTCCCGGGATCTTGCAGCTGCCCCGCTGCGCTACTCCGCTGGTCTCAGTCTCAAGATCTGCTCCTGACAGCCCTTACCCAGGGTCACATCTGCACGTCGGGGTCACCAATTGTGGCGATGAAAGTCGAGATGGACTCTAAAACCACTGTATCAGTATGGCTGGGTTCAGACAAAATGGCCAAAATGGCACTTTATTGTTTTTACATATTGCTTATATATCTTAGATAGTGTCAGACGCTGATAGGCTTTGTCTTCTTCTTGCTTGCTATTTGCTGTTGCTGTACATGCCCGTATGCTGCGGGGTTAAGTTCTGGGTTTTCACATCCTGTTTACATGTTTGACATTTTTGTGGCTGTCTTAAAGGTACACGACTAAGTCTTCAAAGTCAACTAACTCATCTGCAGACCTGCTGCAGACCCCAACAGAGGAGGACACAGTAAATCACTTTCTGGAGGTGGATCTTCTACACTGACTGTAGAAAAAGCTGAGGTGAATAGTTTGGAATCTATTCTGCAGACCTGATGTTCGGACAAACAAAAGCCATGTTTGGAGCACCAGGCCTGCCTCTTCTCGTGTGTTTGGACAGCATCCATACATTTGGACAATGGGAACTCGGTCTCAGCAGGGAGCCTGCAGGCATCAACAATGGATGCAATTACGGGGTATAAACATGGCAATATATGCTCTGGAAAAGAAAGCTTTCCTTACAGCACTGCTGTGAAAAATAGCAGAGCAGAAAGGAACTAAATCTGTTTCACCTAATTGCTCTCCATAAATCATCTCCTGGCAGCAAGCTCCAATGGTTCACCAAAGGGCCAATTAAAGCCAAAGGGGGCCAAGTGCTGTTTGTACTCAGGGTCTGTGTTTTGTATTACAGGAACTGTAATTTGTTACAAGAGGGTGGCATCTCTTCCCTTTCCAAGCAAAATATCCCTGCCCACCTGGCTAGGCCTTGCCACTATTCCTTCAGAGCATCCACGGCGCATTGACTGGCATCCTCTCTAGAGTTTTACTGTCCAATGTGAGGTACGATGCTGGAGGTAAAAGCCAGGTAGTGGAAGAAAAAGTACAGATGTACTTACGTGTGTGCTTACAGCCACAAGTACACACATATTTATTTATAAAATCACATGTTACAATGCACACAGGACTCCTTCAATGCACGGTCTATTAAAAACCCTCCCCGGGGTAACATTTTCTGACACTTGCCCTGGTTTTGCCCTGGTGCTCGACACATGTCCTGCTCTGAGCCCCACAGCGAGCCACCCCCCAGCTCCTGTGCACCCCCAGCCCTTGCCCTGCAGCCGGGACCCCAGCCGGCAGAGCAGCACTGGCCATGGCTACCTCTCGGCCCTGCTGTCCCTAATGCACATCATCCAGTGGGGACAACACCTGCCCACCACGGTGGCCCTGCCGCCAGTACTGCCAGGCTGCTCTCCCGCCTGTGAGAAACCGGCAAACTGGCCCAGCGGCTACACCCCGCCACGTGGCTCTGGTTTTTCTCCCAGGGCTCGCCGCACGATTCAAGGGCTCTGGCTGGGTGTTGCATAGCTCGAAGTCATCCCTGGCCCAGTGGCCACCTCCCACCCAGCCCGTGGCTGCTGGGGAGCGGTGCCAGGCCCCACGCACACCCTTCCCCACCGGGCGGGCACGATGGCTGGGCCCCAGGGGGGACAGGGCACCAGCCGGCCGCTCCCCACCTGGCAGGGGCGGCCGCTTTCCTGCCCTGTTTGCTTTCAGGGCGTTTGCCTCGGCTGCTGCTGGAGCAGTGGGAGGTCAGTCTCACGCTGCGTTTCAAGGAGGTGCGACAGAGGAGGGCTGGAGGACATTGCCGGCTCTCCTGCAGCACACTCCTTTCCTCCCTCTGAAGGCACTACAGGTATTTTTGCTCCCTCTTCTTTTCCCTCCTGTTCCCACCCCCTTCTGCCCCCGTGCCTGCTGAGCCTCGGCTCCCCGGGACATGTCTCTGGCAGGTGTGAGGGAGCCATGCCCTACGTGTACCAGGACTCGAAGCCAAGGTCACCGGCGCTGCCCAGGGCCGCACGTGCCACCCACAGCTCGGGGAAGGCCTACGAGGAGCTGAAGCAGGAGTGCCTGCGCAGGGGCGTCCTCTTCGAGGACCCCGACTTCCCCGCCTGCAACTCCTCTCTCTTCTTCAGCGAAAGGACACCTGTCCCCTTCATCTGGAAAAGGCCCGGGGTGAGTATGCCGCTGCATGCTCTCCTTCCATCCTGCCAAAAGCCAGACGCCACTGTGCTTTGCGATTGCACCAACACGTGGTGTGTTCAGGGAGACACAGAGACCAAACGCAGGGGGAGACCCTTCCCACCACCCACAAAGAGCTCAAGCTGTGGGACAAAAGGGCTGGAAGGCTTCACCCCATTTTTCAGATGTAGCTTGTTGTATAGGCACACTTCATGCATATGTATTTATGTACATGCATAAACAACCTGTAATCAGCCTTCTCTCTTATGTTATTGCCAAACAAAAGCAATGCCAAGATGAAAGTAAGAGGACATGTGAGGAACTAAGGGTCAAATACATTACGATGATGTTCTAGCTATGTAAGAGTCAAGTGTTGTTGAATGCAGGAAATTCATCATTAAGGTTAAACTTAAAAAAATCAAACCTTTTAACTTTTAGAGTCTGAGACTCTTATACTTGCTTGCTTCCATGGTGAAACACTGAGAGATTACAAATACATGCCATGGTTATTGAGCTATTCAGCAGCAGCCAAGGGCTTGATGAGTATCTCTTAATGCATCTTGCATAACAATCATTAATAACACAGCAAGAGCCTGAAGCTTCACTGGTCACATGCTCTCAGATCACAAACCCAACATCGCTCCAGGTTCCTTCTCCTCACTTAACTCTCTAACTACTAGCCAAAGAAAATTTGTGGCTACATTTGACTTCTTTGCTAGTGACTGATGTTTATTCTCTTTTTCTTCATAGTCTGAAAGCTTCTTCCTTAGTAGAGCGCTTTCCTTTGGTGACACTGATACCAAGGAAGAAAAAGAACAAAATAAGCTTTTGGCTTAACTTAATTCAAATTGATAGGCATTCAAATGCCTCATCATCTGTAATTAACATAGTGCCACTACAGAGCAGAATTAAATCTACTACTCTTGAACAAGTTTCAGCTATGAAAAAATAAGAGACCCTTACACATGGTATGTGCAGCCCCCATAGGCAGCATTGCCTGCCTTGCCTACCTGTGCCCCAAAAGCCAGGTGGGCTGCGGGGCTGCCCCCCAGCACAGCATGGAGCTGTGGGACTGAGATGCTTTTGGTGTGGTGACTCTGGAGCGCTGTGGGGCATGAAAAATGCAAGTGCCTGTGACACAAAATCAAAAAGAATGGTTTTCCTTTGGCAGCCATTAGGTGCTAGTTTGTCTTGTTTTCCATTTGGGGCTTTACGATAGTTAAACTTTGCCGCAAAATGTGACCAGGAGCATCTGAGAACTTGTGTGTGGTACCCAGGGATAGTGGAGAGCAGTTCTGTCTGGTGTAGTTGTCACAGGCTTCTTCAGGAACTTTGTACACTGAACTGGAAGCATTTGCAGGATGAGTAAGTTACCTGAAATAAGATCTGCTTTTCTTTACACTCCAATTCCCACCATGCAAGAAGGTGAACTATTGTGAGCTGCAGAATGAGAAATAAAGCTCAGGGGAGGCTGAGAGGATGTGTAAGGACAGGGGTTTAGCTACGCTTTTCTCTGGCTCCTCAGCACTTAAGCTACATCAGTTTCATCTCTGTCACCCGTTAGGAACAGCAGCAAAATAGAGGCACTGTAACGCCATTTCAAGTGAACATTTTACTTTGCAAGTGGGATGTAGGCCTGGAGCGTGTGCCAGGTTAGCTGCTGTGGCTCAGCCAGCAAAGCTGTGGTGCCGGAGAGGGCGAGCCCAAGAGCACATCCTCTGTGTAGGGTATCTGTGTTCAAAGCACTTTTCACAGTGACTGGCTTTTACTGTCTCTATTTTACAATAGCTTGGATGAAGTATAGCACAATATGTGCAGGTAACTGCAGGGCCAAATAATATTAGTCTTCAGATTTACACTCTGTTAGAGTTTTTATCTTTATTCATGAGAATAGAGAAGGCTTTCTCGTTATTTTGACATGCATATACCTGCAGGTATACAGGTTTGTATGCAGTGTGAACGAGACCCTCAGCTAGCCCTAATCTGTAAATTTCCCACTGCAATGTGAGCTACATGGATCCACACCAGATGAATATCTCTTCCTACATAAATCTTAAGTGCTCTAAAATTCAAAAAAAGATATTTAGTGATTTTGTTTAGCCATTCCTTTTCATTACAAATTAAACCTTTGGAACTGCACTTTATTAAAATTTTAGAATAATCTGAAGACCCTTTTGTCATTGTATTTCCCCTTTCCCCTTCCCTTCTTAACATATTTAAATTCAGCTGCTGGGATAAATTTAGCAACTCAGTGTCTGGGAAAGTTAGACATATAAGTTGAAGAATGAAAGAAAAAAAGAAAAAAAAAAGGAAAGACAAATGTGTTTTACCAATGACAAATGAGTCTATGGTCTACAGAAGGAGGTAAGAAGGGAATTCTCTTCATATGAACAACCACTGGCAACTGGTATGACAGGTACTGTATGCTGGAACCAGGCAGAGAAATGTAATCACAGGAATGAGGCCATCTGAACAGCCTCAGCCTGCCTTAGGTCTCCATGTACCCCCTCTACCAATACGAGAGGCACAGGGGATGCAATTTGTTTTCTTTTGAGACTAAAGAAACACAGCTTTGATGTAGCATCAGGAGAATCGTCCCTCTGAGGGCTGCCCATGCTTAATTTTAAGTAATATCTTGTGCAGGCAAATCACTGAATTACTGAATGCTGTGTGTGAATGCAAGATCCACTTCTGGGGCTTGTCCTTTAATATGATGAAAGCCCTGATACACATTATTATACCATCCAGTCTGAAAATTCCTTTGAAATTAATATTTTTCCAACATCCACTTAAAAGCTGCAGAACAGTTTTCTTATGTGTAGCAGGGAATATGGCACAGGTCCAGTCAAAATCCTTTCAATTCTTTTTAATTTTTTTTTTTTAAATTATTATTTGTTTGCTTTAGACATAGGAGATTGAAGATATTTTTCCATATGTCAGTTGTACTGTAGAGCTGTGCAATAAGCAATGAGCCATGAATCTAATGTTCAGGCCCACATCAGTGGAAAGGTTTTTTATCTTGTCCCTTGCTAACACACAGAGCTTCTTGGAAACAGCTAAATACAGTCCTTGCCACAAGAATCATGTTCCCCAGGAGCAATGGTGCTAAAAAAAGGCATGTTATTAAAGATCAGCTACTTTATCAGCTGTTGTTATATTAATGTCTAAAGGCAATGATCTGTGTTTTTTTATTGTTTGCGTCCAGTCCCTACAAGACTGAGTGTATTTAACAAGCAGGAGCTGCTGTGTGATTTCCCTTTGCTCCACGAACCGGGGGCACACAGTGCTGCAGTACCTCCTCCCCACGGCACCTGTGGCTAAGGCACACCATGGCCACTGCCTCCTCCCCAGCAAAGGCAAACAAAAAATATGCAAACCAGCTTTGTCCTGATCATTGCTTCTGCAGGGTGAGCGTTGCAGGAGCAGAGCTGGTTCTCTAGAGAGTGTCCTGGCTCCAGCTGTGACCAGCAGCAGATGCTTCAGCACAAAGTGCAAGAAGCCGACCACCACTATCAATATCCTTCCCTGGTGGCCTCACAAAATGCAGCGATATGAACCAAAAGCAACTCAGTTTCCTTCTAAGCAAATGCAGGGGTTAAATGGCTGAATGTGTTATTCCATTTTCCTCCCCACCCCCCTTTAGGTTTGGGGCTTTTTTTAATTTTTTCTAAATTTCTACTGCTTAGGCAGAAGGGTCTGCTTCATGCCACAGGGCCTGCAATAACGTACCAGGTCAGGCTGATCAACTACAGGTGTACACCTCTAGGGATATATTAGATACCCTCCTCCTCCTCTTTCTATTCAGTTCAAACAGTTCAATTCAATCTACAGTTCACAGGAAAGGGGAGGAGAGGAATTCCTGCCACATTTATTGGTTTACCACTGTAATTTTTCTATCCAGCTGTGGTGTTAGTAATTGAACTAAAACATGCAAATGGATGCTTGAGGATTGTTTTAATGCCACCACAAGCACCAGTCCCTCTGGCCTCTGAGAACACAAGGGTGGGGACTGTTACCCCTCCTAGAAATTAACTGTAAAACAAACAAGGCTGGAGTCTACCTTTGTTGTTTGCTTATTTGAGGAGGAAATGGTCCTATGATTGTCAGACATGATATGCTGTACAGGTAAATAAAAGGCTTAATAATGCATTTAAAGGTAAATTGCCAATTTTAGTTTTTCTAGTCATTTCAGGAAAACAAACAAACAAAAATAATTAAAAAAAAAATTAACCAGGGTTGTAATCTAACATTGAGATTTTGGACCAGGTTGTGCCATGATATCTTAACAATTGCCTACAGATGAATAAAGAAAGCCAGCCTTTCATTAACAGCTAACTAATTAAAAAAAAAAATATTAGTAGAGTTGATTTTATAATTGCTCTACAACTGTAATTAATTAGCAAGGATTCCCCACCTAGTATTTTTGTGGTGGCTACACTGTTGCAGGATAATATAGCTAATGTAGCACACACTGTGCTGCAAGTCTGGACTCAGAGTGATGGTGGTATTTTTCTGGCACATTCTAAATCATTTCTGCATGTTTCCCGCTCTCACAGGACATTGTCAAAGACCCCAAGTTTATCCTTGGAGGAGCCACAAGAACTGACATTTGCCAAGGGGATCTTGGTGAGTGATTCCCCCGGGTGGATGCGTTAATGCCCATACCCTGTGAGGAGCAGCAGGAATATCCTCGTACGAGGGGATGCTGTCCCTCCTGAACCGGTGGGAGCAGTGAAGCTGGATGTACCGGCTGTGCTCACTTTGCCTGCAGCCACTTCTTTGGTAGCACCCTCCCACCTGTGCCAGGGACCATCCTGGCGCAGTGGGATTCAAAATCAGGGAAGGATCTCCACATGAAGGTACTGTGAGCCCAAGGGAGCCTTTTGTCTACCAGTACCTCCAAACTGCAGCACAGTCTGCTCCAGCCAGGCAGGGACATGCTTCCTGGGGACACAGGAGCTGCCTTGGATTTCAAAATGGGTGGCAGCTAACTGCCGTAACAACTCCTCTGCCCCCTACACCACCATCTTCTCCTCCTGAAGAAAAGAAAATGAGGGATTTTTTTCCCCCTTCTCAATTCACAGGTGACTGCTGGCTATTAGCAGCCATAGCTTCTCTCACACTGAATGAAAAAACATTAGCAAGAGTGGTGCCACTGGATCAAGATTTTGGGCCAGATTATGCTGGAATATTTCACTTCCAGGTAAGACAAACTTCTGGCACAGCATGAACATATTTCTGTCATTACATGTCATGGACTTTTTTTCAGTGGGGTTGCCAGTCCTTGCAGAGGAGACATTGAAAAAACAGGGTTTGCTGAGCTTACGCTGTTGTTTCTGTTTCAAGAAACAACCTAGAGGGTTATGTCAGCCTTCCACAGGCATGCACATAGCCACTTCTGCTCTGTGAATAAAATATATAGCTTTATAACAAATTTCTAATTTTCCTGGGCACACCAAGCCTCACTTAGGATATAAGGCCTTAAAGGAGTCAGACCGGGATCTGAATGTGTGTATCTAAAAGGTGTCTTGAATCATGTGGTGACTACTTGTGTGGATATGTGAGAGATGTTATCCAGACAAGGAGCTACAGTACAGCTCTACACTTTTAGCCATAGTCTTTCTTAAAATAAGACAAGACTTTTTCTTCTTCCCTTCCTTCAGACCAGCCTAGCATGGTAGAGAGGGAACAGACAATTTACATATGACTTCTAATCTGGCCGATGATTGTCACTAATTTACAATTAGAAATGCTGGGACACCAGAGTCCTATGCCTAGGAAATGACATGCTGTCAGCAAATTCACGCCCCATCCTTTCTAAATAGTTTTGGCAGCACAATGAGTGGCTGGATGTTGTGATCGATGACCGCTTACCCACCTTCAAAGGCCGGTTGGTTTTCCTGCACTCAGCTGAACGTAACGAATTTTGGAGTGCCTTACTAGAGAAAGCTTATGCCAAGTAAGTCACACTGCGCATACATAATTCGCTATTTGTACATACAGTATTCACAACTCGAGTGAACAGCTGTTATCCAGTATTTTTTCTTGGGGAGGGGGGGTGTGTTTGCATTTGCTGCTGCCCTGATCTAAAGATGTTACATCTATCTCTGGTCCGGCTTCCAGCACATCATTAGATACAAGCCGAGCTGATAGCAATAGAGTTGGATCAAAGCCTGAATCCTGCCATTTGTGTTTCTGTGGAGACCTCAATTGATAGTTTTGGGTAACTGTATTTTTTAAATAATTTTTAAATTATTTGACAGGTAGCAAGTCACTGACATACAGTGATACTCAGTCCTTGCCAGCCTGACAACTGGCACTAAAGAAAGAAAAGCCTCAGGCTTTAAGGATATGGATAAATGAATGAATTAAAAATGCAATTAACAAGGAAAGCAGAGTGATCCCAATAGTCTTCCCATATATCCTAGGTACATTCTGGGGTACTTCTTCTGACTTCACTGATTTCACCGTTGCTGCAATTTTACACCCATGTGAGAAAGCTCTCACGCATGGGTGCCTTCAAGGTTTTGAAAGCACATCTCACAGTCAGCATGTCTTTTCCAGGCTGAATGGCAGCTACGAGGCTCTGAAAGGAGGCAGTACAATAGAAGCCATGGAAGATTTCACTGGGGGTGTAGGAGAAATGTATGAGGTCAAAAAGGCTCCTGACAACTTCTATGAAATCCTAGAGAAAGCTCTGAAAAGGTGCTCAATGGTGGGCTGTTCTATTGATGTAAGTAAGAACTGGGGTCTGGATTTCTCAGCTTAGTTTTGTGGATTCTGCATTTTAAAAAAGCTACTTTTAAAGACTGATTAAATTAATGACAAGTAAATGGATATGCACTTTGCAAATAATAGCTATGAACTGATAAATATGTAATATTAATGTAGTCCTTAGTACCGTTCTCAGAAAGAAAAGAAAAATATTCATCACTTTTCAGCAGTTGACTGCCACTGTATTTAAGGCAATAATGATATGAGTATGAGCACTCAGTGAGTGAGCTGTATTTCCTGACTTATTTGGTCACTTAGCATTAAAATTGGCCATAGCTTTTTGAGGACTTACCGGTTCCAGATTGTATTAAATCGAGTTTTTTCAGCCCTGAATTCTGTGACAACACCTGTGGGGACTTGGGGGACTCAAGACAGTTTTCAGGATCAACATGTTTGTTTGTAAACAGGGGCTAGGGATTAAGGTATGTCAGGTTTATCCCTCCAGAGACTAAAACCTTCAGCTTTCCTAGACAAAATGTTGCTGGTGGGGAGCACCTGCATAGGCTACTTAAACTGCTCTGCCAGTGTGTCTGACCCAGGGTAAAAGGAGCCACCTATGGGTCCTTGGCTTTCTGGTGAAAAACACCTGAGCTGCTCAACAGCAAGAGTGAAAGACCTGTTGCTGTTCCTTGATGACTGTGCTCAGCAGGAAAGGCAGTTCAGAAACAAAAGTGTGCCAGGTTTCTCCACCAGAATGAGCAGCTGCAGAAAAAGGCTTCAGAGCAAATGAAAACTCCCACCAAGCACAAAATGTTTCATTTCCCTTTCAGGCACTTGTAACAAAGGCAAAGGAAGTGCCCAGGCTGGGGTCTGCTCAAGACCCTCATCGTCAAACATCTGGCCAGGCTGAGGGAGACCTCTCATCTCAAACCAATTGCCTGCCTGTCTGAAAGCAAGGCTTTTCCATGAACTCTCTGTTACTCAGGACTGTGCCCTCAACTTTGGGGTTCAGTGTTTTCTGATTTGAGTTTCCCTTTCTCTCCTAATGACCTTCTACTGCTTGCAAAAACTCATTATTTCTTGAACTATAGAGGGAGTATGATACTCAGCTGGCTAATGGAACCTCTTACTGCCATCATTGCTCCATCAGTGTCGTCTTAAAAGAAATGAGACCATATCAACACTTGATCTCAGTCTGAGAGCACCTTTTCCCATTCCTTAGCTGACATGGACTACACTTGCATGGGAGTTAAGACTGAAATCCCAGAAATGTAGATGATGATGATATCTTCTCTACCCCTGTGATATTGTATTTCAGTCTGAAACCATATTATTTACCTTATAAGTGAATAATGTTTTAAAAAAAAATAAATCCTGTTCTCTCCTCAAAGGACACCATTGCACCATCACTGTATCGAGCAGACAGACAAGACCCCTTTTCATAGTACTGGTTAGCCACTGACTTCCCACCTGATGCTTGGAAGGGACCAGGTATCTCACTTGCTGTCTCACTCAGATTCACACTTTTTTTCCCGTGTTTCAGACCAGCAGTGCTGCAGAGTCAGAAGCCAAAACCCCCTTTGGCCTTATAAAGGGCCACGCTTACTCCGTGACTGGCATCAGTGAGGTATGTTCAGCAGCATGGGGCAAGGAGAGACCTGGGGAAGAGATCAGGGAGTGCCCCCCACCCTCAGGTGACAGGGGGTGTTATCCTACTGGACTTATCCAAATTCCCATCCATCCTTCCCTCCCACGTCTCCTGTAGCAGTCTGCACCTTTTGCCCAGCTGTTACACCAGCTTGTCCAGCCTCTGCAGACTGGAGAAGTCCTGCTCCCTAGCTACTGACATTTGGTATTTTCTCTATTTTGTTTTTCCCCAGGTGAGCTATCGGGGCCGGCAAGTGCAGCTCATAAGGATAAGGAACCCCTGGGGAAATGTGGAGTGGAACGGCCCTTGGAGTGACAAGTGCGTGTGCTGTGTGGTACACACTGGCCTTGCAAAGGGCAAATCCCAGCTGCTGCTGCACAACTAGCTTTCTGTACCCCAGCTATTCCGCAGAAAATTAAATCAAGAATTTGCACATGTCTAGCAGTATTACTACTGTATTTTCAAAGCTGCTCAATTACGGGGACATTGCAAATTTAGCCCCCCAAAATCTGGCACTAGAAGAAATTTTGCATTAATATAAATGGGATAAGTTAAGTTTTAGACAAGTTTAGATAGTTTAGATAAGTTTTTAGGAGAAATTATACAGTTGGGGTGATTACTTGTTTATTTTTTTGCAAGCCTGTTGCTGTATGTAGTGTTTGTAACAATATTCATACTACATCTACTGCAGATAAGCTGGAAACTGATATTGTATTACCCCCTGTAAGTAGCTTATGAGTCTCTAGTTGCATTTACTGTTCTGGGTTACTAAATGTGTCAGGAATAGGCAGAAACCTTACAGGTTATATATGAACATTAAATGAGACCCTCTCCATGTGATATCCACTAAAGTTGTGGAAGGACCCAAAACCACAACAGGGTTTGTCTGAAAACCAGTCTGGTTTTACTACTGAAGGTGAACAAATGATATAAAAGAAAAAAAAAATTACACAGTAAAAACCAACACTGCATTCCCCACCTGCCCCACCTCCCCTTCCCCCTGCCCCCTATACACTTCTCAATATATTTTTGCAGATATTCAGGGCTTCATTTTTGTTTCACTTTCTTCTACTAAGGTTTGTGGGGTGTGTGTGTGTGTGTGTGTTATTCACACAGATGTAGAGGAGAGGAGCTCTAACCTGCCTGTCCCTTTAAAATTGTTGAGACACATAACCATCTGTAGGACTGCTTTGAGTCCCTGTCCTTAACATGACTCAGGAATAAATGAAATATTACCCCATCAGCTATAATCCTTTGTTATCTTGAAAAAGAAAATAGGGGTAATTGGCATATATAATGAGTGATTAAATCTAAAATAAAATGGAGAGGTTGAGATCAGGACAGGCATGTGGCAGTTCGTGCTGTTCATTGGAAAGGCTGTCTCTGCAAAGCAGAGCTCTGATTCTGCACCGGGGAGGTTTCCTGGAACTCGAGATGCATAGGGGCTCACAGGTCGACACAGGAATCTGCTGCCATTTCACAATGGTTCCTGTAATATAAACCTCAACACAAGGTGCCTGCTACTCCCTGTTTATGTCAAATTGGAAATAAAGTAGGGCATTTTCAGGTTTTCCAAAAAGCCTGTATCAGGCTTTTGTTTGGTTTTGATCTGCTACTGCTGGAGTTATATGAGTTAATGAAAGGAGGCAAAGACTTTACCCCAGTTACAAAGGGAACCCCAGTTACTCCAGCAAATCTCTCTGTACAGGGGAAGGAGTCTATTCGGTTCCCATTGACTCGATTTTGAAGAAACATCTGGCCATAAAGTACTGACAAACATAAAAAAAAGGAGATAGTGCTACAGATGGAGAACAGATTTAAGGAGGGGTGTGACCTACCAAAATCTTGATGTTTACCAATAACCCTATTATGCCCAGTGCCAACAACTGACAACAGTCCCAACTCCGAGTGCAGGCAGTAACTCACACAGGATCATCCCAGGGCAGCTTTGGGATCTTTGGCCTGGTCCTGCTTCCAGCTACATTAGTTGGGTGTCTGTCACCATGAGTGATAGCAGGATTTACAAAACCTCTTAAATGCATCTGTGTTTGTGTGAGCCACTCAAATAAACAACATCTGGAAAAAGAACAGCCTGTCACTGTGCCCAGCCAGTTATTCTCAGCCAGGGAAAATTAATCACCACATACCTGTAGTAAAGCCTAGTTTTGTTTCCTTGCAGCTCTCCAGAGTGGCGTTCAGTCAGCCCGTCAGAGCAGAGACGCCTATCTCAGACAGCACTGGATGATGGAGAGTTCTGGTAAGCCACAGGTTTTTAAATGTGCGGCTCTAGTCAGAAATTAAGGTGCATGTGGGCCAAAATGAGCAATAAGGAAGAAGTCTGTGTGAGGAAATGCTCTGCTTCTGCTCAGGAGAGGTCAGGTAGAATGCTCTTTTGGTTTTCTGTGTGTTTCATTTGTGCCCATGTCTATTTTAATAACAAAAGGCATTGTAAAAGTCAGCTTAGTTAATGGCATTAACATATTTCAAATACTGTGTGTGTGCCATGAAGGTAACACCCTTTAAATCCTTGCCATGAACCGAGGGAGGCTCTAACAGAAGGGAGCGATGTATCTCCTGTATCACCTATGAAATGCCTTCAGGGTTGGTGCTAGGCATACAATGGAAGGGAAGGACATCCTGAGAAGCAGTAGTACTTGTTATGGAAAGTAAAAGAACACCAAGATCTGTGTGAAATGATGGAAAATTTAAAGAAAAAAATGAAATTAAATGGGAAAAAGAAAATGTGGTGGAAATTGCTTTAGAAGTGTGAAGTGTTCTTCATGCCAAATTCACAATCTCAGACAGAGCAGATGGCTGACTTGCACATGATTCCCCCCCATATCAGTGGTGCTGTGCACTACTGACAGTGTGTCTAGTCACATTTTCTAGGGCCAGATGCTCATCTCTTTTACACAGAGGTAAATCTAGAGAGTTATGCAGTGGAGCTATTCCAGATTTTTCCTGCAAGTTAAACCAAAGTTCAGCTTTAGGCCTGAAATGTGACTTGAGATAGACAATGGAGCACATTGCCAAGTAAAATGATTTATCGCAAACTTTGATACCTTTGGAGGGAAGTATATCCAATGGCTGATCTATTTGAGTTATTTTTACATAGGATATTTTGAGTTATTTTCCTATTGACATTGCAGATGCAGTAGGGCATTTCCAGTTTTATCAAAGAGCTTTTTGGTTTGGTTTTTTTGTTTGTTTGGGGGGGGAGGTTTGGTTTGTTTTTGACCTGGCTATAGCTGGAGCTTGTGGGGTGAATGAAAAGGAGGCAAAGACTTTACCTGGAACCCAAGTAACTCCAGTAAGTCTCTCAATACTAGGGCATGACTTAAATCCTAACTGTGTAACAGAGGTACAAGTGTGGAAGTAGGCATCAAAGGAGCAGTGAAATTCATTAAAAAGTCATCTGTCCAACAGAGCTGAGCTGACAAGTAAGTCCTTGGAAGGCCAATAAAAATTAATGAAGTTGAGAATACCCAGACAAATGTTGGCTTTCCTCATCCAGCATCTCAGCCATTCAGAGCAGAAACAAAAGCCACTGGGACTGAAATTTCTGTTGAAGGAGTTAAGTGGGCAAAAATCATAGGCATAAGGAAAGAAATGCTTCCAAAACCAGTCAGGCAAGTTTGATACCAGCTAAACTCTCCACCCAGTCCATCAGACTTATTTTTCCTAACACCGTTTGTCTTCTGTGTATTTCTCTAAGGAGTGTTTGCCTCTTTGACCCCTTATAAGCCACACTTTGACGGTTTCCCCATCAGGCTTCACATACAGACTTTACATGTGCAATAATGTGATGTATCCATAAAGACATTAAAAAGGTCAGATGAGGGAAGAGATGAGCACAGCTGCTTCTCTCCAGCTTACAGTTTGCTCCTACTGCTGATGCAGTTTAGCTGAGGAGATGGCAAATGAGGTATATTCCTGCTTCTGCAGCTGAGGACCTTCGGCTGGTCTATTCACCACTTGGTTTGCCTCCCTGGAAAGCTTGGGTAATCTTTATGAGGTGCTTTGAATTCTGCTGCTAGAAATAGTGAGCAGCAAAGTAATTAGGTCTTCACGGGTTCAAAACATGATCTCAATGGCATGCATTACTATCTTTGGGCTTAGCAAATAACGTAAGGTGCAATGGGGCTCCTCTCCTTGTTGAACACAACCAGTTTTTACTGAAGTAGACTTCAGTTTTACAGTCACCAAGCTCTTTGGACCATCTGAAAGCTGAAAGGGAGCTAGGAAACCTACTATGCACTCATGAACAACTTCTGTAACTGTGCTGCCGGTGTTGGACCCAGCTTATTCCATGTGCTGAATGCACACAAAGCAATGGTCATTTCTCCTACACAGGCTCATTTCTATTAAATGAAAGAGAAGAAAGTAGATGTATACCTGTTTGTTCTCATGTATTGTGGTAGATTTCATCCTAGGTGGAACAGGAAGGCCAGGAGGACGTGTAGTGCAGCAATGGAAATCAGATCAAAAACTGTGGAACATTTAAAGCAAGATAGGTGTCATAACATCAGAGTGTCTTCAGTCAATGCAAAAAGGCAACACAACTGTAGAGGACAACATGGGATAAGGCAGCCAAGGTCAGAAATGTCATCTAATAAGACCTTTTGTCCCTTTTGTTCTTTGAATTTCTGATAACTGAAGAAAATCTTCATGATAATATGCTGAAGGCTGGCTGACATCATTAATGACACCAGATATGTTGGCTACGTATTAGCCATTCAGTCTTGTCCAGATGCTTCTACTCAATGTGAAGAAGGTATGCTGCTGTTGGCTAAGAAACCAGCTTCTCACTCACTGTAGTCCCTTCCCTCCCAAAATCAGAGGGTCACAGTCTTCCCTTCACCAGAACAAATCCAGTACAGCCCTAGGGAAGTCAGGTGTTTTACCTTTTAGGAGCCAAATCTGATCTATAAAGTGCAACTCCTTCATCTGCTTGGCAGTATGTTTCCAAAGAGCCCAAAACTGCACAGTGTGCCCAGGAAACCAAGCCACTCAGAGATGGATTTTGCTGCACCTGCTCTGGGGTACTGAGCATCAAAGTGAGAATCAGCAGTGCCTAGGGTTAGCAACATGGGGGAATAGCCAACAGGAAAGAGGATAGGGCTCAGGAAAGCAAACCCTGCTGTTTCTTCCCACACTGAGAACAAGTTGTAAAATGGCTCATAGCAAGTGTAAATTAATACCACCACAGACATCTATTACTTATGCAGCAGAAAAATGGAGCTAGCTGTGTTTAGTTAACTACCCTGAGGACTCGCTGGGTTCTATCTGCTACTACTGCCACAGATAAATGTGTGGTCTTGGAGAGCTTTTGCTCTCCTGCTACTCCGTTTTGTTGCTAAGCATCAGACACTGGAGGAAAAAGAAGTTAGTGTTAGGGAGGAGATCCATTTCTGTACATTGTTTCTATGGTCCGTGGAGGGAGAGGGGCTCTTACAGATAGTGACTGAGAGCAGAGGACACACCTGGGTGCTAGATTGCCCTCAGGAAGGTCTAATACCTCCACTCTTTTACAGAGGGAAGTTCTGCCTACCAAGGCTGCCCTCAGTCTTAGAGCCTATGGGCCTCCTGTCCTTGCAGTGCCCACCTTGCAAGCTGCTTTCTCTTAGAGAGCTTCCCTGCTCTGTTTCTTTTGCCCAAGGCTGCACACCATGCCCAGCGGTGCCTGGCTGTGACTGTCCCTTCGCTTGGCTGTTTGTTCAGACCTGAACACCAGGCTCCTTGGCTAGCAGGGCTGTTGGTATCTTTTTGCCCTTTTACGTGCTGGACAAAATCACATTGCTTATCTGCTTCTTGGCATGCTGAGCAAGCTAGTTCCAACCAGCCCAGCCTAGCAGCTCAAAACCATCCATATTGTGGCATTTACTTCCTCCTTGCCATGGCCACGTATATGTATCCACCTTGGATATAAAATATATATAGTGCAATCTATGTGACACAGTAGCAGGCAGCAGTCTCTATACCACCTTCAAGGGCAGGTTGGAGCCATCACTCAAGGTGGAGCACAATTTTTAGCTCTTGTGTTTGGTCTATGTTTTGGCTAGGACGAGGTTCCAGGCACCCATGAAGGATGGGAGGGTGAGCAATTTGAGCCTAAGCACTTTAGCAGAGGCCCAAATGGAATTTTAACTGCAGTGTGGACAGGCTAATCTTACCATGACTAGACTAATCCATCACCGTGTGTCCCTTCTAGTGCTGCACTGCTGATTTGTAAGCAGAATTAGCTCCTGCACAGATGTCTGCCATCCTTTGGTGGCTCTTCAACAATATAGATGCAGCCATTAAGGCCAGGATGGTGATGGTGAAGTAACTCTTCTCACTATAGGTTTTGTGCCAGTGTCACTTCTTTCCATCTTATACTCAACTGAAATCGAATAAAATCAACAGTTATAGTATAAAAAGAAAGGTGTAAGAGATATCAGGAGACCCAGACAATAAGGTTGCTTGTGTTTTACACCACAGTGAGCAAGAGCTAGCTTCTCCCCTAGTGTACTTTGGCACTTGTCTGTGGTCACTGAAACTATTCAGACCCACGTGAGCTGGTGATCTGGCCCTTGGACTCTGGGGAGTAAGGACTTCTGCTGGACATCCTTCACTGAAGTGAATGACTGCTTGTTCCTTCCCATGTCTTTTCACTCAGGATGAAATTTGAAGACTTCAAAGTGCATTTTGATAAAGTTGAGATCTGCAACCTGACTCCAGATGCCCTGGAAGAGAGCACTGCCCACAAGTGGGAGGTGACCATCCACCAAGGGAGCTGGGTCCGGGGATCCACTGCAGGAGGATGTAGAAATTTTCTAGGTAAATACACGCGGCTTTGAAAATGAGAAGCAGGCACTGAAGTCTTTACCCACCCTCAGCCACCTCTCCTGTACCCCATAGCCAGAATTGTGGGTGCAGGCCAGGCCAGCTGAGTCTCAGCTAGCAGGAACCAGCCAAAAGGAAAAGCATTCATATGGTCTGACTTGAGAATTTGTGGTAAAAGAGCTGCTTTCTTTGCTCTCAAATTCGTTGGATCTGATTTGCCTCTCATTTACATTTGCATGATCAGGACTAGCTCCAAATAACTCACTGAAACTGCAGCAGTAAGTGTAAAATGAGACAAAAATCCAGCTCAGCCAGCATGTTTATGTGGCTCCGAAAGTAGTGACATGGATCTGAACTGTGTTACTCCAGTCTGGCACCAGCACTATGAGATCATTGTAGCTATGTACTTTCAACAAAATCCCATCTGACAACTTTATTTAAACCATGGTAACTTAATAAAGTATCAGCCCTAAAATCTTTTCTACACCTAGTTCCATGAAGGACTTTGGCTTGTTTTTCTGCACAGCTTAGTGGAAAGAAGCATGACAGCTAATGGAAAAAATAAATTTGAGCAAAACCTCAGCTCAATTGTCCTTTTTGTCTTCTTTTTTTTTTTTTTAGTAGTAATGGTGGTGGTATTATTATTCTGAGGCAAGAAAATCTCTGGTGTTCTTTACATTGGCAGAGACTTTCTGGACAAATCCACAAATCAAGCTACATTTGACAGAGAAAGATGATGGACAAGATGACTGCACATTCATAGCAGCGCTGATGCAAAAGGATCGCCGTAAACTCAAGAAGCTTGGTGCTGAAATGCTAACCATTGGCTACTCTATTTATGAGGTACTTTATTACTTTTACAGTGCAGCAGCCACACTATCAGTATTAGCATCTTTCTCTGAGTTTGTACCCCTGCCAGTCATCATGTGTTTTTCAAGCCCTTGCTCTTAAAATAATCTCAGTTACGTTGAGCTCCATGGAGAATTTTGATGTGGTCAGCATGGAGCCCTCTCAGAGGAGGATTTAGAAGTCCCTACAGGGCCATGGGTTCAGTCCCATGTTTCTGTCACCCATTGTCTGGCTCCCCGAGAGGTGATGTTGCTCCTTATGAGCCTCTTGGGGTGCATCACACAAAGGGGTGCCTGACCCTGAGCGAGGTTGGGATTGGCAAATCTGTTGTCACTGCTCTGTGACACCCTGTTTGAGACGATGATATATAATGGCGAGGAATGTTTAAGCAGCAAGACAATGTTCTAGTGTCCTCTTAGACTGCCCTATGGGCAGGAAAGGACCACCAGCAATGGGTCCTTACCACAAGGTGGGAGCTAGGTTGCTGTGAGCACCTGGGTGAAGGGATCAGAGTCAGGGTCACGGCCAGGGGAGAGGTTCGTGCCAGGCAGACTTTGGCTCTGTGACCAGGAAAGGGGCAAGCACGGCCCCCAGCACACCCCAGACAGTGCAGCGCTGCCTTTGTTTCCACTCTTAGAGCCCCGGCAGAGACGGACACTTGGGCAAAGACTTCTTCAGGTACCACCCCTCCAAGGCCAGGAGCAAAACCTACATTAACTTAAGGGAAGTATCTAACCGGTTCAAGCTGCCGCCAGGAGATTATATTCTTGTTCCGACCACATTTGAGCCACACCAGGAGGCAGATTTCTGCCTGAGGATTTTCTCCGAGAAGAAAGCCATCACCGAGTAAGTCAGCAGTGAGCCCTGGGCCCTCTGGCGCTCACCTACACATGGGGCTGTGGCTGCTGGGGACAGTCTGGCTGCCTGCAGCAGAGCCCTGGCAGGGAAAGCTCCTGAGGGCTTGCTTTTGCATTTGCCCATTTTTGCTAAACCTGAGGAAATAGGGCTTGCCATGGTGAATCTGCTGGAAGCTTGACAAGGAAAATTTCCTAGCTGCCTGGTACCGTTCAGGAATCTGTGAATGCAGCAGTGTTTGCTTCCTCCCAAAGTTTGTCCAAATGACAATTGTATCTTTATCTTAAAAAAGGGTATTGAGGAAAAAGTGAGTGCACAATGAATAAAGAATTAAATGAATTCCTGAGCAGACCGCATGCACAGCTATGCCCTCCCTGAGTCCTGCTTAAAGTCTGTTTTAAGGGCTTATACCAAAATTTAAACAGTGCAAAAATCTGATTGTCTGATGAATTTTATCTCAACTTAACCTGTTCAGTAAAAAATGCAGTGTTATCATTCACCTCTGGAAAATGTAATAAGCGAACTTTCACCCCAAGCAGATGTTGTATATCTTCAGATATCGAATAAGGTTTTGTTTTCTCCAGGGATCTTGATGAAAACGTTGCCATTGATCTCCCTGAGGTAAGTCTACAGAGTTAAAATAGCAAGAGAATAGCTCAGCAGAAGCCAGCACACACTGCTTTTACTGTCTTTGGCTAAAACACGTTCATTTCACAGGAATGTTACACAATTGCCAGCTTTGTGTATGTGACTGAAGCAGTCAGTTCTGCTGAATATGGTAAAAGAGCTGTATCAAAATCATAATTGCTATGCTTCTGCACTTGCTTCAAGGCAGTCGGCATCAGCCAGCACCAGATGTGGCTATCAGCCACCATGGGTGTGCTGAAAGCCCAGCTGTTAGCACCTGGGAGGCACATGGCCCTTCATACCTTTTAAACTTTTATTATGAAAAAATAAGAGGCAAAAGAATGTCCGCAGACCTACATTCATTTTGCATACAAATATCCTTATTTTGCTTAGCAGTATCCTCAGGGCTTAGGAAGGAATGCTTGATACATATGTGTGCCTACTGAAATGATTAAATTCTTTTTGTTTCTGAATGTCCTGGTCTGCCTGCTGAGCAGTAATTGCAGCTGAGTCTGAGTCAGCTCCTGTTTAACTGTATCCCTGCAAATAAGCTGTTAATTGTGGTGTGCCTTCCCATGGAAACAAGTTAAGCCAGGATCTCATGTGTCCCTCTTTACTGAAAGCTCTCCTCCGGGGACCAGCTAACAAGTGCATCTCCATTTCTGGGATCTCAGGGCCATGTTCAGTAGCAAAGTAAATCTGTTCCCCTGTCCCAGTACCATCAAGGGACTGCATCCAAACTTGTGCAGAAGGAAGTGAGGAACATACATACAGCCAAAAAAAGTGTAAGTGGCCAAGCAGTGTCACCAGTGCCACTGTGGTGACAGTACACTAAACAGCACCCATGTTGGCTCTTCTGTGGGTAGAGAAAACAAAGCTCAATTCTCTGCTTCCTGTGCTGTGCTGCTGCCTTCTTTTCCCCCATTTTTTTTTGGCCCAAGAGCTGCTCTCTGTTCACATGGTCATCCTAACTATAGCAGTGGCCCTACACTGTTGCATCTCTCTGCTCATCAGTGTAGACTGGACTCTACACCCTTGTGATGGCACTGAGGCACTCAGCTGGCAGCCAGCCAAAAGTGCATCCAGGCTCAGGACGGTGCTGAGTGATGTGCCAATGTGCACCCACCTCTGGCTGGTGCTCTCAAGAAGGGAGAGAGGTCCCTGGATGATGCCACTAAAAAGAGCTCAGTAGAGCTGTGGTTGTTCATGGACTGGGGAAGCAGAGTGGTGCAGGGGTGGGATGAGAGGAGTGGCATTTTCCAGGATAGGTGCTCTTGGTTTTGACATAGCCAAGACAATAGCACACTACACAATCCCATGGGTGAAGGAAATGAGGTGAAACTCCCCTCAAGATGGCTAGATGGT
>JAVJGJ010000059.1:79577839-79595608 GCA_035590215.1 Microhierax caerulescens | reverse complement strand
ATGGCTAGATGGTTGGGAGGCCTCAGGTCTAGCAACGGTCAAGAGCATGTGTACCCTTATTTTAAGAGGAACTATGTCCCCTGATGCATGGAGGGGCTATGTGCAGGAGAAATGTCATGTTTTACAATTCTTACAATGACTTGTGTGGTTGATATTGCAGCCTCTAAACCCAACCCCAAGCCCACAAGAAACGGAAGAAGAAAAGCTGTTCCAGGCACTGTTTGAGCAGATTTCAGGAAAGGTGAGTGCAAAACCCTTGTGCGTCACAGCAAGATGTAGAAAGAGGGGAGACACTTCTGCTCCCACCCAGGGCCGGGTGAAATGAAAGTGACGTGTTTTGGGAGAATGCGTGGTTGTAGTGTGTTGTTTGGGCACCAGATGTCACCACGCCTTATGTCTAGATGGAGAAGGATGCAGTCCCCGGTGAGCAAGCAGGTGGACCAAAGCTAGAACTCAAGCTCTAGGGAAGCCTACCTGGTTCGGTGTCCAGCTGCAGTTTATTTTTCCTTGAATCAATGGTCACTGTTTAAGTTCTCTTTCAGACAGTCTTATGCACAGCAGCACTTTTGTATTTTGCCAGCCCTTTAGTGTTTAGCCTTTTCTGGGGGTTGTACGAGTCTCTTTTCCTGAGTTGCAATAAAGTACAGATGGGTGATGTTTGTGCTTTCTGTGTTGTTTTTCTTATGTCTGATTACAGAAGCATTCAAGTAACAGATGCTGCACTTTTTTTTTTTTTACTTTAGGACATGGAGATAGCTGCAGAAGAACTCAAATATGTTCTGAATGCTGTATTAAAAAAAAGTAAGCGCTCTAAATTAAAAGCGGTAAAGAACTTTATAAAAGCTGCCATTAAATTCACTTACAGGTAGAAAAATAAAAGCTGTGTTATGACTCCTGCCTGGTGTCCTCCAGCCAGCCAGGGCAGATCCAGGAAAGCGTCCATGATCTAACCGTGAGCTTGCCCTGCCTCCGGCATGATCCATGCCAGCTCAGTGGAACCAGCTCTCCATTGCACTACTGCTCTGCTGTGGGAAGACAGGTGCTGGGCTGGGACTTGTAAGACCTGAATGTAGTTCATCACCCTGCTACAGACTCTTTGTATAATGGGAAACCTGGTGTTCTCTGAACCTCATCTCCTGATTCCCAGAAGAAGGACAGTATTTCCTGTCATATCTTCAGTAAATACTTCTTTTGTCTGGACTGTGACTTCTCTATAGTAAGGGCTGTCTTCATCTTCCACCGCACAGGTCCTTCTATGAGGAATAAGAGCCAGCTATCTCTGCTTATGAAAACCAATTTTCTACTTTCAGTTCATAAAAGGCAGATTTACCCAATGACTTCTTTCTTATTATTGTCCTTTTTCAGCAAAGAACATCAAATTCAAGGACTTAAGTCTCATTTCATGCCGAAATATCATTTCTCTTATGGATGTATCCTTTCAAATACGTGCTCATGAGGCTAAGTGAATAGTGAATGTAATTGTCCATAGCATTGGAACCTGCCATAGCAACCATCAGAGAAGAATGTGGTAACATCATGCCAAAACATTACCCAAAGAAAAAGATTATATGGAAGTTGTATCCTGATTTTCATTCTAGAAATTTAGGGTTAGGAGCTTCAAGACAGACCTTTTTCTGCTGCAGACTTAAAGACAGATGCTTTAGTGCTGACCACTTTTAAAAGTAATTCTCAGATTGCTTCTGTATAGAACTGTGCATTTTTCAAGCTGTGGTTTATTTGAAAAAGGTCTAGAAGAGATAAGTCAAGAAAGGCTGTTGCCTGGAGGGTTAAATTCACCAGACAGGGTCAGAAATTAAGGTTCAGCAGTGTGTTGAAAATTACTGGTATCAAAGCTATGGTTATTTTGACAAGCAGACTAAAAGCTGGAAAATCTGGTCTTTCAACTAGATCCTGGAACTCCAGGAAGCAGACATGTGGGCGAGAGTTGTCTGTCCAAATTTAGGTATTTGTGGTATAGGTGTCTACATCTAATCTGGCTTTCTAGACTTCCTTAGTAGATAGGGAAAAGGATGGTATAATTATCATCCTGGATGCACCTAACTGTGAGGGATGCTAAATGGCTGCTCAGAAATTAGGTGAGATGAATCACAGCCCTGGGTACTCCTCCACCAGATTCATCCTTTGCAATATTCTGGTGCCTGTTGAGTTTGCTTAGCATGGCTTCTGCTCAGGTAGAGCTATTTTGTGCAGTGTGCTTTCCTGATAGACAATTTTGTTACACATGAGACATAACAGATACAGTCCTAACAAGGCAAGTATCTAATATTTGGGTTAGGTCTTGCTTGTTCAACTTAGAAGCTCTTATCATTTTTTTGCTTTCATTTTTCCAGCCCATGACAGAGGTAACATCCTCTCAAACATTTCTAACAGAAAACCAAGCCAGACAAAACTGCACCCTGTTAAAGCTATGTCCATAACATTAAAATCAGTGCAGATCAGTCACCATGCATATGCAATAAGAAACAGAGGACCAGTCCTAAATTTCCTCCCTTAAATACCAAGCTTCAGGAGGGAGCTGGTCCATGTTCTCATCTCATCCTTACATGGTATTGGGACAGAGCCAGGGTTTGCACTTGACCCAGGAGCATGGCAGCAGTCCTAGGTTTACTATTTAGGATATAACTAAATAGTTTCCATGATTTGCAATGCTTCCAAGCAAATCTCTGCATAGTTTTGAATAAATGGGGAGACATCTCTTCCTCTGCTTTGGAAGCACAAGGAAAGCAAACACAACCTTCTCACTCTGGACATGGTATTTGGAGCACAATAGAGGAGTAAAATGACATGAATGCAAACCCAGGTCAACACTGGCAGAGTCCCTGCTGTGTCACATGCCACCAAATTCCCTGGCTACAGTCACCATGCAGCGGCATGAAGCGAGGGCAAAGTTCTACATGACCCCAGAAAGAAGAACCTGGCTGGGTAAAAAGACAAACCTTTTGCAGCATGGGATCTGTGGGTGCCCTCAAAATGCCAACCAGTGTAGGTGCTTCAGTAATGGCAGGCATTAGCTAGACCCCACTTGGCACGTTTTGACCTTTGTGAATGCTGACGGAGTTAGCGTCCATCTGAGCACAAGCTTTGTCCTGGCAAGGGAGATGGAAAGGCGAAGGCAAATGGTCCCATTCCTTACTCAGCATTCCAGAGCAAGTGCCCCATCCTGCAAGTGAGCTGTGCTTGGGTGACATCAGTGACTCAGTGGAACAGGTATGAAGACCCTCACACTTCAGGTAGAGGGCAGGCCAGGCAAATCTAATCGCTGCCTCTCAGAACCGCTGTACAGACCTTTTTTTCAGAACACGAAGACCAGACTTTGCCTACCTCGCCCCACCATTCCCATTAATTTTTGATTTTGCCATTGCAACAAAGCATGGTCTCTAGATAAAAATACTGAACAGCACGCTGGTTGACTAACTCCTTCAAGTACAGTAGCAATTTGTTTGAATTAGGTAATTTAATTCTCTGAATCATTTCTATCCCATTTACAACCAAAGCTGTTCTTGCCCTAGAACAATTTGTCTTTCTCCTGTGGAGCCTGTATGGCTCAGCTGTGTTTTTATATCACATAATGTTCCCCAAGTAGCACAGCCACAGCCGTGACTGCACCTTATGAGCAATCCCAGTATTGGTTTCAGTGGCACCATAGGCTCTCCAGGCAACTTCACATTTTCTGCTTAAAGGAACAGTGCTGAGAAATTCAGACAGAATTTGGACCCTCATATAACAAATCCTTTTCCTTGATTCAGATTACCAGACTAGTGGCAACGGGAAACTGGAATTTAATGAGTTCAAAGTTTTCTGGGAAAAAATGAAGAAATGGATAGTAGGTGACATTATTCATTGTATTTGTTTCTTCATTTTATTAGCTATTTCCTGCATAGTTTACTCTGTATGCGCAGACAAAAATGGAGACAGGAGTGTTTATAAGCCATGGGCTTTAACTCAAAACAACTGTTTTAAAAGTGTGGGGGCTTGTTTTGGATAGTCAAAGACATTCTTAGCTTTCTGTGATGCTAAACCATAATGGATTTCTGGAAATAACAAAGATTTTTGTAAGCAAATCAACTACGTTTGGGATAAAGAATGTAATGGGCGCTAATAAGCAAGCCAATCAAAATAAAACTTAAGGAGTTTCCATTCCTGCTGTTGTATGGAAGAAGAAATTGATGATTCATGACTAGTAGGAAACAATCGTTTCCTAAGTCACTGCATTTCCATTATTGATTTCTCAGGAGTCCACTGTATTGAAGCCTGGGAAAGTGTTGATTCTAATTTTAAACACATTTCCCTGCCACTGGATATGGCAGTAAGAATAAGTAAGCTTGCAGAATCGGGCCACAGACTGAATAGTCAAATAAAGACATCATAATTGTTTCCTCATGGTCATTAATAGTTTCTTCTGAATTGATGCTTTCTCCAAGCATTCAAAATGTGCAGTTCTCTGTTTCATGTCTAGCCCACCAGAAACGGCGAACGCTTTTTCTGAGTAATAATGTCCCATCACTTTTAACAAAGGACACACTGTTTTTTAACAAGGGGGCTTGAGAGATCCTTGTATCCTGTAGGAAGCTTTGCATGTATATTTGCTGGAAAATTTGAAGCTGAATGTGATAACAGCTCTAAATCACTCATATTCCAAGGGAGGCTTGTGTTTGTCTCATAAAAATGATGGAATTTAACTCCAGCTTAATAATTACTTAATAATTAGGTCAAAATTCAAACCATTTGTACCAGTTCTCTTGGTTGTATCATGAATGTTGCTGTTTAAATCTTTTATACCTAGAAGAAAATGAGTAAGCAACAATCTTAACTTCTTGTTAAATGATTTGTCTCTAGTCTTCAGAATCATACAGAAAACCAGAAAAAGAGATTAAGAGAATGTGTCAGTTAAGAGCTAAAAGACAAAGAACAATACATCCTTCCCAGATAAAATCACTTTTTAAGAAATCGTGGAACATTTTATGAAAAACAACTCATTAATTTTTAATGCTTGGGTTTGGCAGTACGTTTAAGTTTCACAACAACCTATTCATATGACAAAGAGAATTGGGACCCAGATTTGCTCCTCAGTTATAAAATCAGACTGTATCTAGACTAAAGTCTTGCCAGCTTTCTGAAATGCTTACATTACACAGTTAAACACCTTGCCTTTCTATGCCATATCTGTGCTCCCTTTTGTATGCAAATACTGAACTTTCCATGTGCTCCTTTCACAACAGAATATCTTTCTTCAATTTGACTTTGATAAATCTGGCTCCATGTCTTCCTATGAGCTTCGCAGTGCTCTTAAAGCTGCAGGTAAGACAAGCACCGCATTTTATCTGGGAAACCTTTTGGGCAGATCATCTGTGGGTGAAGAAGTCTGCGACCAATTATGCAGGCCAGGTACCCCTGAAGAAAGGGGAGTCCTAAACCCCAGAGAGGACCTGGGCACCTAGAGACGACATTAAGTGGACTAATTTTGCCCCAGGTATCCCCAGCACTGCAGGGCAGTCAGAGCAATCTTTACATTTTTATTGAACTCTGTTACAACAGGGCTGCACATGTGCAGGTTTGGACCCTGAAACAAACCACTTCAGAGTCCGTCTATACTCAAGGGTCAGAGGAACAGTGAGCGAGCTGTTTGTCATGAAGAGCAGTCAGTGCATTTGTATTTCATCACAAATTCTTTTCATGAAAGCTCCCAGTTTTGCAGAAATCCCTCCAAATTTCAAGGATACAGAATAGTCCCTCATACACCAAAAAGTGCATGGGCTAGACACTGCAGTGACTGCAAAATTTCTTGTTCGGATTTTTTTATTCATTGCAAGCTTAAAGAACTTAGTGGCCAGATTGTTTTCTGGATGGGTGTGTGCCACAGAGTATCCTCCCATTAACTGGTTTTCAAGACTGGTTGGTAGAGGTCTGCAGATTCCTCCCTGGCCTACAAGGTTGCTCACTTTTCCTTTGTGCATGTGTCTTTGGGAAGGATACCAGCTCAACAACTACCTGCTGCAACTGATTGTCCTCCGATACTCTGACGAACAGTTCCAGATTGAATTTGATGATTTTCTGAACTGCTTAATTCGCTTAGAGAATGCAAGTCGTGAGTATCTTCTTCCTCTGGAATTTCTTCTCCTTTGAAAAAAAAAATGTTTCGCTTTTGGCTACTGTTGAGCATATTGCACAATATCTGAGGTCAAGTGTGTACATGGCTAACAGAAAGGAGCTGCATTTAGCATTTGCTTTTAGGGTGGCTTTTCTCCTGTAAAGTGAAAAATGTTCTGCTGCTAATGGAAAATTTCCCCATGTGAAAAGAGCCTGCTTCATAAACTCTGTAGCAACATAGAAGGCATGTGAAGAATGCTGGCAAAGTCCATGTTATGTGAGTTTCTTGTGGCTCACCCATGAGCTTAATTTGGGATCACAGAAGTTCAAGGTTCAAATGTTGCTTGTGCCTAATGCAAAGGGATAATTGGCATACACGTGAACAGTTATCTTCTGTACCTTTTACATAACTTTGCTTTTGGCTGAAGATACAGTGCCCTATACCTCAGGCACCCTAGGTCAGTTTGTGCACAGGTTCACTCTTGTTCCAGAGCAGCAGTAGTAGAGATAAGTAAAATGGCTGGATAAAAGCTGAAGGGTTCATTAGTGTGGCTCCAGATTCGAACCAAACGCAACTCTATGAGAAGCAAAATCAACTTTCTTTGCTGATTTTTTGTTTGTTTCCTTCTTCTCTTCACTTTCTGGTTTGATCTGTGGCAACAGAAGTAGTAAACTACCGAGAGGGACAAGTTAAACCAGATATGTAAAGAAAGGCAAATTGCTTGGCTTCATTTTGGAGTATCATCTGAATCCTACTGTTTAGCACACCCAGGACACCCTCTTCCAGTCGAGTCCTGAAGTGAGACTTGCAGAAAAGCCTTAAGTCAGCCAGACATTGCCTCTTGCAAGGACTTTGCTTTGTCAGAGCAGCTACCACCACCAAGCAATCCAAAGTGATCCGCCTTTGCTCCCTCTCCTTGGCACGGCCACCCACTGTGGGATGGGGAGCTCGTGTATGAATATGAATGAGGTGTATTTATAGCACATGTGTCCTGTTTTTCATTTCAGGAGTATTCCAAGCACTGAGTGTGAAAAACAAGGAGTTCATTAACCTGAATATAGGCGAGGTATGAGTACAGCTTCATAAACACTGACAAAATGATGGGGCTTCTCTAGAGCTTTGTCCACTTGTAAGAACTGGAGTATTTCTGCATGACACTTCAGGTGACATCTATGACCATGAGAGTGAAGGGGGCACTTGCAGGTTTCAGCAGGGCTGGGATTTTACAGTGCATGCCCTGATTACCTCTCCTCCATGCTATTCCCTTCCTTCCTTGCCCTCTGGCGTACTGACAACTTCCCATCCCCCTTTCTAGATTCTCTGCTTTTTCCTTCCTCAAGTGCCTGCTCTCCATGAGGGAAAGGGGAACCAGCAGCGATTCACTGTCTCTGAATCCCCCAGAGATCAAATCAGCCTCTCCTGTGTATGTCCATCATCTGCTTCCCACACTGCTCAGCACAGGCTTCTTATTTTCTTGTGCTCTCTTTGTCTCCTTGTTGCATGTGTGGGTTGTCTCTCATTTTACCCTAACCCAAAGCTTCCTGGGGCAAGGCAGAATGAATTCCCTGGCAGAGTATATGTGGGAGCCTGTGTAAACTGCTGGGATGCAGATAAAATCACTGCTGTTATCAGCATCTAGTGCTTGGAGAGCTCTGCCTCCTTCCCTCCAAACACAGAAGTAAATGCTGGCTGAGGTCTCTCCTAAGGCAGGACACAAAAGTCAAGTAAGCAGAGGTCCTCTTCCCTGTGTGGGGTTCAGAGCGAAGGCACTGCTTTTGAACATCTCTCTTCCGTTAGGAGAAAGGGAGAGGAAGGGAGAAAGGCCTGAAGTAATTTATTGTAAATTTGATCTTTCTTCCTGTATTAGTTTATCAACCTGGCAATGAACATCTGAAGAAGTCTGCCTTGGATTCTGGGAGTTTCTTGCAACATTGCTGCCGAGATTTCTGCCCCAGCAGCTGAGGTCCGCTTCGCATGCGAACTTTACCAGGAGATTTCATGCAGAGAAACATATATGCTGCCCATCCTTTCTGGTCTCCAGCCCTGTTGCTGAGTTCAACAGTCAGATCACACTTTTGTTTCGGTTTTGGATCGGGCACACATGCCTCTCAAGCAGACCAAAACTGATGTCCCTGAGTGACCACAGGTTTTTAGGAAATAGGATTGTATTTAATTTCAGCACAGCACAGACTATGGTGATTAGAAGTCTTTTCTGCTGCTTGGCTACAGATTACTGTAAGATGCTTTTGAAAATATAAGGTTGCATAAAACTTTGTTCAGTTTGGAATTTATTTCCAGGCATGCTGTGTGGCTACATAATAAGTCCCCTTTAGAACCATATGAATTGCAGTCTGGTGGACTGCGAACAAAGGAAGACTAGGGAATGTATGGATGAAGATTCATCCTTGAATATTTATGACAGAGGCCCCTGGTCCAGGTTTCCAAATAAGGATGTTTGAGCTAAGGTTTGACATTCATCAGAAATTTAACTTTGGGAAAAATTGTTGCATCTCCTTTCCTTAGTCCTTCCTCTGCTACCCACAAAGTGCTTCTGCTACACACTTTGCTCTGTGGCCAGAGTGTGTCCCACAAGCCAATCTCTGTGACTTTGCATCTGTGACTTAACATAGTATTATTCATGTGATGTGGGTAGCCAGTGCTGACTTAAAAAATAATAGTAATAGCAGCCAGGTACTTAAGAGGTCTTCATAGGATTTGTTTCCATCAATATCTTCATAATTTATGCCTATTTTATAATGAATCCACTCTGAATTTGTTTTCTAAAAACTTTCTTGCAGTGAAACGGATGGCCCTAGAATAGCCTTGCCTTCCTGACTGTCCAGAATCACTGAGACAGCCAGGGGTTTGTTTTCTCTAGATTTAGACCTAATGAGCAATTATGGAAGGAAAATCAAGCTGCAGTAAAGGTGAAGCTCAAACAATGAAAAAACATAGGGATCGTGATGTCTAAAACACCCACTTCCTTTTTTTCTAACAATTATAATCTTGTAACTATGCAGAAAACTCTCTGAAGCTAACTGGAAGCTGAGCAAAAGCTAATGGTCGCGGTATTTGATTAACCGAGGTACTAAGCCCCATGAGGTGTATTGATTTTCAGATGTGCTGATCGTACGCCCTTTTGACAGCACGGGAGGCAGCTGTCTAAATTTGCAAAAGTTTGGATTAAAATCTAGACTGTCCTATAAACATTCGGCCACATACTTGAAATGAAAGATCATGGGTCCTTAGTTGGTTCACTGTGCGAACTTAGATGTGGGTACAAATTTGTTGTAACACAGCATCATCCACAAGCTACGCAGAAGAAAGGAGATGCCTCCATGCCTGGCACCACCAGTGTAGCTTTCTGTTCCTCTACACAGAGCTGGGAATGTCTTGGCAGAATCACGACTGATAGAAGAAAGTGGTGTATATTGAGGTGCAAGCAATGGGGCAGAGGTAAAAATCCTCACTGCATTTAAATCCATGCATTTAAGACAAAAAAAAACCACTCTGAGGTGTGTTCTGCCCACTCAGAGCAGTTGCTGGCTGGCTGTTTTCCAAGGAATTCGAGAGCTAACATCTGAGTCCTCTTTCCTGGGTAGCCAGCTCGCTGCAGAGCCAAAGCCCCGTCCTACCTTGGGGTCTACACAACACCCATAGCCACAGCAGAGGCGTGTGTAAGGGGAGTGAAGCACAAGAAAACCTGTACATACAACCAGGCTGGCCCACGGCCACCCAGAGTCTGTTGAGGCACAGTCCCTATCTCACCACTTTGGCTATAAGGATATTTTGGGTGCCTGTGCTGAAAGCCTTGCTAAAGTCAAGGGGAAGAACAGCAGCTGCTCCCCCTTGTCCTATGCATTGGAGTAAGGCCCACCTTAAAAAGGGAAAAGTGACTTTAGAAGTAAGTGCATGTGAGGATGGAGGATTAGATAAACCCTGGTAAGGTTTCTTTTTGGTCTGTTATTATGCTGCTCGTGTGAGTGACTGAGTGGGTGAGTGAGAGAAGTTTGGCTTCACGGCCCCATCCAAATATGATAGTTCTTCTCAGCACGGCACCCGCACAGTGTCTGAGCAGGAGGGCAACTCAGTGCCCAGAAGCAGGGGTTTGGCCTTACTGGTCTTTTCTTTTAATCAAGGATCTTGAAGTTAAAGCTGGATCTTGCTGCCTTCTCTGAATAAGATGTAGGTATGTTTGGCTCTGCACCACTACAAGAGCCATGACAAATCACTTACGATGATCTGAAATGAGTGTGAGTGGTGCACTCCCTAATGTGGTACACACAGACCTTCTTAGCAAGAACTGGCTCATGCTGGGACTCCTGCCTGTCTGCTAATAGCAATATTAATGGGGAACATGAGAAGGATTTTTCATAGTTAAACTGCTGGAAAAAAACCTAAAAATTACTTAGCTACAGGGTTGCAATCTGACCACGCTCTCCCACTCTGTCACAGAACCCAAAATCTTTCTCTAAAACCTGCTGCTAAAGCCTCAGGCCAGATGTCAGTGGCGGCTGGCTGCTGCCCTGGTGCTGGGTATCTCTCCTCCGCTCCCCAGTGCCCTCTCAGCAGCCTCAGCTCCCAAGATTTTGGGCAGTGCTCAGAGACATGGAAGTTTAAAGGAACAACATCAACTCAAGGCACAAGCCCGTTGAGGGGGGTCATTTGGCATTTATCCCAAGCTCAGCCAGCCCCACCACCCTTACCACCCTGATGGTAGATTTGGCAAAGGCATTTTCCTGTCTTGAAGAAGGTTTCCTCCCCGACCTGTTGACGAGGCCAGAAGGGATATAGTTAGTGAAAACTACCATGAAGAACTGCTATACAAATGTAAAGGAGCAGAAAAATAGTGAAATTGCATTCTGCCATGTCTCTGTGCAAACAGAGACAGAAACTGTCAATAAACATTATGGCCACAATTTTGGTCAGAAGTATCCCGTGCTTCTTCAAAAAGCTCCCAAGGAGTGGCTCAGCATTGCTGAGTCTTCAACAGCAAGACTTGTCTCAGAAAGGTATATTTTTTTCACTGGTTTATTTTAATCCCTGCTAGGTTTGGGGGGCAAACTCTTGTATCAGTGCAGAGAATGCATGAGGCATTGTAGGGGTGGTGAGGGGAGAAAAGGAAAAAAATGCAGTTCAGCCGTCCCACTGCTGGCCAGCCCTCCATATTGTGGTGCTGTGGCATCAGGCAGGAGAGATGCTGGGTGATGTGGCAGTTTACCCCATTTATAACAGTTGTGGTTGCTTTCAGTCATGAAAATTAAATATTTGTGATTAGATACTGAGTTATCTAAATAATGTTAATTTCAGCTGCATCATCACTCCCACTTCTCCCCCGTCCCACCCCTGAAATATTTGAGTTTTTGTGCTTTTTGACTCATGGCAGCATATGTTTTGGAAGCACATCAGAGTGCGGAGGGCAGTTTATAATGTTCCCAGTAGGACTGGAACTTCAACATTTTTTAAATTAATTACAAATACTTGCTGATTGAGGTAAACATATGAGCTGTCAGCAATTGCCAGCGACTATCTTTTGCACGTCAGCTACTTATAAGAGCAAGTGTGTTATAAACTGCTCTCCTGAAAACTAATTAATTTTCATCCCTTGCCCTTTGCATGGCCCTTCAAGGGAAGTCAGCTCCACTGAGCAGGGTTTGGCCTCCTGGGTAGCTTGGATACCTCTGTATTATCTGTAGAGGCAGTCATCAAACAGGGGCAAGGACAGCAGCAGGCATTAGTCACATGCCTGTTCTTCTGGCCCAAAGAACAGACGTTTTTTTCTTTGTTTTTATGTAAAATGCCTTGAACCAAAGTAAGATGGTGCATTCATCCCCATCTCCCCCTAATACATGGTCAGGAGTGGTGAATGTTTTAATTTTCAGGTACTTCGTGACAATACTCCAAGTGTACTTCTTGGCTTTTCAGAGAGAAAAAAACGTTTATCCACTCAGATCTAACAACACATCCTGAGCAAAAGTGTCCATGTTTCATCTGCCCGCAGGGTGCCGCCTGCTCTGCGGGAAGCTGCCTGCATGCCCTGCCTGCATGTCCTGCCTGCGTGCCCTGCCTGCATGCCCTGCCTGCATGCCCTGCCTGCATGCCCTGCTTGCGTGCCCTGCCTGCATGCCCTGCCTGCATGTCCTGCCTGCATGCCCTGCCTACATGCCCTGCCTGCGTGCCCTGCCTGCGTAGCAGTGTTGGCCATGCCTGAGGGCCAAATTCCCTCACACCTTTGGGACAGCCCACTGGTGGGGACAGGGAGAGGGATGGGGGTCCCCCCATGAGTGCCACATGGCCAACCTCTCCTGGCAGACAGCCCCCCTCAGGGACACAGTCCAGCCCCTGCCCTGGCAAGGAGGGCACTGCCAGCATTTTGTGACAATTTTATCCAGTTGCTAAGCAGCCGGGTCCCAGGGACACAAATACAGCAAAAACAAACTGCCCCAAGGGGAAACGCCTGTGCTGCTCTGGGAGGGCACTTCCCGCTTTGGACCCATGTCTTCCTCTCCCCTCCGCACGCAGGCGCGCAGGGTCTCACGGGGCTGGGCCAGGGTCTGTCCCAGGAGCTGAGCGAGGGTGATCGCGTGTGCAGGGCTTTGGAAGGGGCGCTGGCAGCCACGGTCCAAGCTGAGCTGCCTTCTCTGCTCGAGGGGGTGGCAGCAGAAGGCTGAGGGCACAGAGCTGGTGGCTCTTGCAGCCCCCGCCAGCTGCAGCCGTGTCTGTGCAGGGCAGCATTAAGCACCGCTGGGGCCAGAGAGCAAAGCTGTGCCCAACTGTCCAGCCCAGCGCTCAGGTCACCCACTGCCAGGATGCAATTTCTGCTCCTCTCAATGGGTCAGTGTTTGCAGCACAATCATATTTTTAAATACCTATACATTCTCTCGGCCATCCCTGACATCTCAAAGGACTGCTTTGTTTCAGTGCAAAGCAGAGTAGCTCTGGCACAGGGAGCTGGCAAGACCCCCACCACCACACCACAGTGTCTCATAACCCAGCAGTTAGAGCAGAAACAGGAGATCTGAGCTCAAAGCTTGAGCAACTCACATAACATTTACCTTTCTCCAGTCTCCTCTAGTCACTCAGCCTTTCTGCATCAGTTTAAGACCCAAATCAAAGGCTGTCAGCCATCCAGGAATTCATCTGTGGGACCTTTAGACAGATGCATCCTTTCCATACAGGATGTAGGAGTGGAATGTGCCGTACCACTGCAGGGCATTTTAGGACACAGTACTGTGTCGCAAAACACACTTCTTGTACAAGGGGACACCACCACAAGTATTCAGGGATGTGGCCACATTGCACTACAACCCCCTTGGCCATCCAGCAGCAAGCTGCCAGGACGGGCATCTCAGCATCCACTCCAGTTTGAAAACAGATTATCTGGTGTCACAGAGAATGGATTTATCATGACTAATCCCGTTCATTTCCTAGAGGACAAAACAAGTGACTGAAATAGAAATGGGGTCAGCAATTAATAGGGCAGCTCTCAGTCACTGTCACCATATGTTGACATGATGATGGCTGGTTTACATATTTACCTGATAAACAGCTTACTGAAAGTTTTAGCAGGACACAGGCCAAGGAGAGTGGAGGCAAAACTCGAGGGGCCATTGTACAGAAATTGCCATCCCCACAGATTCCTTCTCCAGCACGAAGGCGTGCATAAATAGTTCTCCCATTTTGGGGAGAGTTTCTTCACGTCACTGGGCAAAGGGGAGTGGGTGAGCTGAGATCAGCTGGCAGCCTCAGCTCAGCTTTCTGCCCCACCAGGCTCAGCTGAGGAGTGTCTATTGCTCACAAGGATGTCATATATGCTGTATTGTCTTGAACTGGGGTAAGCAAACATTTGAGCACAAGAAACAGATGTTGAGAAGTGTCTTTTGGAAGGTGCCACAATGGCAGTGACCCCAGCTGTGCCCTACGCTGGAGCCAGGAGCTCTGGGACATCTTTAGTACTGCTGCCCCAAGGGCTGTTTCAGTTCCCAATCCTTTTCCTAAGTCCAACTTTCTCTGCAGCTCATGGGTAACACCTCTCCAACAGAACCCATGGCACTCTTTGAAAGAGATGTTATCCCATCCCAAGGCAGGAAATTTCAAGCTTGTCAAAGCACTTTTCTGAGCCAACAAGAGCTACAGTAGAAAAATGTTGATTGAAAGCAGGTGCAGGGCTGGCTGGCCGGCTGGAAAAGAGTCGCGGTGCGGTTTGCACAACCCCTGGGGGAAAGACACGCACTCGGTGCAAGGAAAAGAAAATAAGCGCTGGGCTGAGCGTGACATGGGGAGCCTGCAAGGAGCCAGGGAGTGACGGCTCCCTCAGCAGCTCACCCTGTGGTCCACAAGCATTTCATTGCAAGTGGACCGAATCTAGTTTGCCCAACCCACTAGGGAGCAAATGTGCTGCTCCTTTCTGCCGGTGCGATGGAAGCGTGCAAGCCATAAACAGCTGCAATGGTCATGGGTTTAAGCCTTGGGAACCAGATGCAAAAAGTCCATCCCCACCCTGAAAGGCCTGAGGAGAAGAGACCTATTTGTCAGGGGGGCTGAGGGTCCCACAGAACCCAGTGATGTTGAGGAACAATGGATGAGGCAAGCCTTTCTGGGAAAAGGAGATCATCTGTACGCACTTTCTGGGGATGGGATATTTGCGTTCATTATTTTAGCCTATAAAGACCTCCACAAAAACCATTTAAACTTATTAGTCAGACACCTATGGACAGCACTGTAAAGAAACTTTCCCAACGGTGTATAAATTTTGCATTAGAGCTGACCTCATGCTCTTTCAGGCATATCCTAGAGGGCAGCCACCTAACTTCTGCATTGCCTAAAAACAGCTGCCTGACTGGGAGTAAAAAATCCCTCTCATGGTGTCAAAGCCCATTTGAAGATCTGCGTGCACAGAGCAGCTTTGCTGCTGGGATATGGCCACTTTGCACCCCAAATGCCCCATGGATGGCGTGAGGGGCTGGGTAGGCAGCAGCTGGACCCCTCTGCTGTGGGCAGATGCAGGGATGTGCCCCCAACACCCAAGACACAGGGAGAAAACCTCTGCGAAGGCAGACGTGGCCCCATCCTTATTTCCCTCCATAGACCACAGCAGATTTCTCCAGCAAGGTGCCACTGCCATACAACACTTGGGACCTCAGATGGCCCAGGAGGCACAAGACAAGGTGCATCTGTCCTGGTTACAGCAGAAAGACATGGGCTGTGGTTTGGGCTCACTGAAATGATGGTCTGTGCCTCTTGTGGGGTGGAAATCACTCCACTCCTGCTGATCAGAATTGCAATCTGCATTAGAAAGACACCTTCCTTGCTGGCAGCCTTTATGGTTGCTCAGTCAGCATCATAAAATTTCAGTTTCTCCAGAAGCCTCTGAGAAAGTGAGAATCGCCAGCTTTTTTACTGGAAGTTTCAGCTTTTATGATTACAGAGAATATCTAGAAAATGGCTTTTGAGAAGGCCTTAAAGGTTCAGAAACCAGAATACAAATAAAGATCAACCCCCACTTACTATTTTTTGAAGTCTAAATCCTGTTGATAATTTTAGTGGCCCTAACTCATGGCTTGCAAATGCTTTGATGTGTTGTTACTGCTCCTGATGTGAAATAACTCTACGCTGGCTTTGTTTACAGCCAGGGATTTCCTTCCCTAATAAATGATTGGAAGTGGTCACACAATTAAGTCTCTATAGTTGTTAATTTTGGTAGTTTCCCTGTTCACTAACAACCAGCTCTTGAAAAACATTAACACAAAACTACCACATGACTGGGAATTAGTGTTTTAAAGACCTTTGGAGACCTAACATTAGTTTTTTAACACTGCATTTTTTAACTAAGCTGTATTCCTTTTCTCTCCATAATCTCTCTGCCCTTGGACATCTCTCAGATGCACAAACAAGGGAGGGAGACATGGAAAACCATTGCTTCAGAGGCATATTAATATATATACATGTATAAAGTTAGGTGTATATACTTTATATAAAATATAATTATTATAAATATATGCACACATGTATTTTATATATATGTAGGCCAGTTTGTGTACAAGGCTTCAGTAACAACCCCCAGCAGTGAGGCAGTTGGTCCCCTAAAGGTACTGGCAGCCAGGTTTGGATTCACCATGCATGGATTTTCCGGTTTCACAATTAACTGGGAAAGGGTACCAAATCTCCAAGCCTGCTCTGCACAGACAACTAACTGCCTGTAGCCACAGACCCACCTCTGTCCCTAGGAGAATATTCAGTTTCTTCAGTTACTCATTAACATGTCAGGCTTGAAAAACCAACAAAAATATCCAGTGGGTTTCATGGACCCCTGAAGGGGAAGACGTAGGTGTGTGTGTTTGTGCCCATGTAGAGAACCTGGATGTGGTGCCTGTAAGGAAGAGCCCGTGGGAAGCAGCAAAATGGCTGTTGTGGGTGCTCTCCATCAACAAAGCCTGCCGCGCCAAAGGCCCTATCAAACTTGCATCACTTTTTTGCTTCTGAATGGGAGCCAGCCTTCAAAACTGCAAATACTGGCCAAGTGGGCAGCAGTGAATGCAGAACTCCAAGCAAAATGCCTTTTTTTTTCCCCAGTTGGTCCCTTTGCTATGTAGGTTGATGAAGCTTCTGCAATGTCATTGGTCTTCTTGAAACAAGAAACCAGCTGTCCCTGGTGTCCATCTATAGACCTGAAGGTTGTTCTGCACCCTGCAGGTATTTGCTGCTTATGTCCATGCTTCTAGCTTTCATTCTGAATATACATTGCACATGTAGATCTATTCCCAGTCAAATCTGCATTAGACAGCACAACAGAAATATCCCAGGCACTTTTGCCTCTTCTTGGTGACTCTCTTGATACCCAGTCCCTGCAAGCCTCAGATGCCCCAGGTCACTGCTGAAGGCAGACGACTTCAGTTTCAGTCAAAATTATGTTTAAAATTCAGGGCTAAGCCTTCCCTATCTGAGAGCCAGCTTTAGGCTGGGCAGCATTGATTTGGATGATTTACCAAGGTATGCTGCAACTCAAGAGGGCTTTTAGTGCTCCTGAGGCTAAAATTAGATGTGCCAGCTACGTTTCAGCATTGACAGTGCACGGTGCCCTCCTCTGCTCCAGCTGTCCCTGCTGGCTGTCACACCAGGGCAAGATGCTTGGCAGTGAGGTGACTCCCAGAGCCCGGGGGTGCCCCTCTGATCCAAGGGGGTCTGCTCTGCAGATCACCTGGAAAGCCACAAAAAAAAAAAAAAAAAAAAAGCAAAAAAAAAAAAGCCACAAAACCTGACCTTTAGCGGGACATCAGCGGAGAGGTGTCATGTCGTGTTTGGGCACAGGGCAGGATATTTAGCTGTGTTTGCAAAGGAGGTTAAAAATAAATTTTAAAATTATAGATCCACGAGTAGAATGTGCATCCAAAAGCAGCGCCAAGGTTGGCCCTGGGTGTGCACCCAGGCATTTTGGAGGTGCTGTCTCTCTTTCTGACAACTGCCAGCACAAGCACGGGTGACACGCCGGGTCTGCCTTCCCTTGAAGGCACAAAGAGCCGCTGCTCCCCGGGCACAGGATTTCGGGGCAGCAGCCGCCTGCCAGAAGCACCAGGGAGAGAGGCTCCGTGCTGCAAGCTGGGAAGCTCCCCTAGGAAGGGCCACCACGTGTGCACAGCAGGATGTGACCTGTCCCCCATCGA
>JAVJGJ010000059.1:79546789-79577687 GCA_035590215.1 Microhierax caerulescens | reverse complement strand
GCAATTATCTGCTTTTATTGCATCCCAGTGGGTGCCACCTCTGCAGGACAGCTCAGTGTGGGAAATGAGGTTCAGGTTGCTGGTGATAAACTGGCCGGCCACGGTTTCGTACTGCAGCAGTGTCCCTGCACAGTCCCCAGCAAAGCCTGTCAAAGCGTGGGAACATTTGCTCCACCACCAGCCCGTGCCTTGGGTCAGTGTTCACAATGATGTCTTTGCCAGCATCTCAAGTGACTTAGGAAGGCCTATTTCTTGCACTTCCCACCATGAGGCTCCTTCCAAGTGACTTCAGCTGATGTTATTTGCAGCTTTTCAGGAGGTTAAAATGATGCTTTGAGGTGCGTGCCAACATTCAGCTGAGGTAAGCCTCACCATTCGATACCAGCATCAGAGCCTCCTGCTTCGGCCACTGGAAGTCTCGGAAACGGCGTCCCAACGCACCTTCCATTACCAAGAGAACATCTGGAGGAATTCAATGCAGAAAATCTTTTTGGAAATACCTTCAACACCAGAACAAAATGGTGCCCTGTAATAACAAAATTTGCAAGTTCATTCGTTGGGCTACAACTCATACAGTCAGCGGAGAGAAGGGCATCCTCTGGCTCTTCATAGTGAAGAACTGTGGGCTGTGAGGAGTTTGGGAAGGGAAGTGTTGCTGTCACTAGTCTCACCAAGGCTGAGACAGGCCATGAGAGGCATTGCCATGGTTATTAGCAACTGCTTTTGCCAGGAAGCTTTCATATTCCATTTTCTATTTCACAAGTAAAAAACTAATTTGCAGCCCCCCATGGTCTTTATCTAGCTGGTCCTCAAGAGATGGCAACAAACAGCAGCATTACTGTCCTTAGGCTGGTATGTGCTTTACACACACGTGACAGCATCTCTGCAGGACAACCCATAAGGGCACCTCAAGGTGAAGCGAACAATCTGAAGTCACGTCAAGTTTGTCGGCAAGGTCTTGGGCAGAGGTGTCCCGCAGCAGTGCCCTGGTCGCTGCAGCCCGGCTGTCTGTGGCTCCCATCCCAGGTCGCCCCTTGGGCACCGGAGCAAAGGAGGAGGCGCTTCGGGGTGGCAGCCCAACCCGGCTGCCAAAAGGGACAGCGAAGGGCTGTGCCGAGCTGCAGTCTGCTCTGGAAATGGTGTGACAGATGGAGCTGGCCCCAGTCCTCAGAGTTTTGCTGAAAGGGGAAATACTGGCAGATTTTCAGTGTTTTGATTGCTGCTATCAAGAGTGAGCATTTCTAAGCCCTGACTTCTTGAATTTTAAAATAGACATATATATTTGTTTGCATCCTATTGACACTTGGTGTCCTTCAGGACCGTGAACACCCCATCCCTACAACCATTGCTGGTTCTGAGTCCTGCTGTCTCCTGCAATGACCGGGCACGGGAAGAAAACGTGTATTACACAAAAATGGGTCAGTTGTAGGCAAGGGCTTTCAAACTCAGTTAGTTTTGCAGGTAGCTAGTTGCAAGTGCTGAGGCAGTTGAACTCAAAAGTGATTTTTAAACATGGCAGAAGTAACCCAAAGCCTATGCATTTTTAAACTGCAGAGCTCTGGATCAATTAAACATCTTTCATTGCACCTCTCCTGTAACAACTTGTTTATGTGCCACATGCATTTCCTCCCTCTTTATTTGGGTTGTAATCGCTGTGTTTACAATGCTCTGCGTGGTGAATGCACTTGCACACCTTGCCCCTTCTTCTTGGGTCAATCTGGCAGCTGGGGTCTGGTTCTCCTCCATCTCAGGAAAGCTGCAGCCCTGCACGGGGGGCTCAGCTGGGTGAGCAGAGCAGTGAACTGAGCCACATCATCTGTGTGCCAGATGCTGGAGCCATTGGGTTCTACCTTGGTTTTGCTGCCATTTTTTAATTAAAATTTTAAAATTAATTTAATTTAATAAAATAAATTAAATTTAAACTGTGAAATATCTCGGCCCTATCTTGGGGCAGTGGGAAGCTCTGAAATGCTGGATTTCCCCCTTTTATGGGGTAGGAACCCGGTTTGCTCCCCCACCAGTTGGAGTGCCTGATCCTCATCTCTCCAGGGTAGATAAGGGGGTCCACAGGAAGGGTACAGTGCTGGTCTGGAGGCTGAGACACTGCCAGGGCTGGCAAACACCTCTCCCAGCCTCGTGGGAGCCACTGGCAAATGCAGCTCCCCAAAGCCCGTGGGCTTCAGTGGAGTGGTGGCCAGGCTGGGCTGCGTGTCCTAGGGGTACCCGGAGAGCCAGAGCTCGGGTCCTTCATGGTCCCCTGTAGAGGGCTGTATGAAAAGTTTATTTGTAAAACGTTTGTGATGGTTGATAAAAACATGAGGTAGGAAATGTTAAAAAAAAAAGGGGGGGGGAATTGCAGAGGAATGTAGATGGGTTAATTAGTATTGATTACATACAACTGGGTTGGCTTCAGGGAGAGCGGGTTGGTAGATAAGTGCAGGTGTGGCTGGTTAAGTGGTTGAGAGCCAGCGAAGAGGGGGCAGCCAAGGAAGAAGAGGAGAGAGAGGAAGAAGCAGAAGGAGACAAGCAGAGAGGAAGAAGCAAGAGAAGAGAGAGCATGCACTGAGTGAGGAGAAGGCAGCAGAGGGACTGGCATGAAGAACGTGCCAGTATGAGACGGTAAAAGACCTTGTTGCAGCTGGATAGTCTGGAGAGTGCTGTGACAGTCCCTGGGCTGGTGTGGTAGAGGGATGGGGGGAAGCCGCAGAGGGAACAGAACGGATGCGCACCGCTGCCTGTGTGTGGCTGAGTGGCTGCTCCATCTCCCTGTGACCTAACAAGGGAGACCACTTCTGAAACACTGGGTGCAATGTGTCCTACAAAAACAGTTTTTTTTTGTTGGAAGTTTAATAATTTCTTCCCCAAAGAATTTCTGTTGCCTGGACAAAAGTGGTGTCTAAAATTAGCTTCCCCAGATAACGACATTTTTGTCATATTTAGTACATTCCTATCCAAACACTGAAAGCCAGCTGTTTGGGCTGGGTTACGGAGACAAATCTGTTTGCAGCTCTACTGATCTGGCATTGTAGGTCCTGGAATTAATAGCTTTTTTATCTGTCTACATCCTATGCTCATTTTTTCCATACCAAGAGAGCACCAGAGGAAACATTATAAGGGCTATATAATTAAAACCAGAAGTGACTCCCAGTGAACTTAACAGTAAATGTTGACGGCATTTCTAGCAAAAGTAATGCCCTGCAGGATTCATTTCAAAGGAACTGAGGACTCGGCGTTGTTGTTTTTATGGATTTTAACTGCATCTGTACAGCTGAAAGGAGTCAGGATTTGGTTATTTTTCATGTCTGTTTAAGTCCTCTGTAACCACGGTCACCAACTGCTGGATAAAACCTGTGAGACCAGATTCAGAAGCCACCCCTGATTCTGTCGATCATCTGGTAAGGGAAATTACATGGACATTACCATCACGACCCAGTTTTTCCATCTACTCTTCTGGCGCTACACTGGTGAAAGTCACTGGACTTCAGGGAGCGGTGCTGGGGTGAGAAAAGAGCGGGGCTGTGGGGTGAGGAAAGGGAAGAGGCTGCTGGCCTTGGGGTCCCCGATGCCCACCTTGGAGCTGATCCCAACAGAGGCACCAAGGGCCAGCTCCGCACATCTCAGGGCTCTGCACCCTTTAGGGCAGAAAAAAAAAAAAAAGATGTTGAGACAAAAATAACATATTTAAAGAATGCCCACAAAAATCCAGCGGTCTGGTAATGGCTTTGCAAAATACCTCTGTGCCTGATTTTCCAGACATGTGTGAGAAGTTTGTGCAGGGACTGAGTGTTTTAGGAGACTTTGCTGTAACCGGTGAAGCCTTCCTGTGTCCTGGCCACCGAGGTGCTTGCTGCGGGGTGGGGGCTTTGGAAGGCAAGCAGAAAACTGGGTAACGGCTCGGGGTAGAATGCTTTTGCGCTCTTTTGAGAGGGTCGTGAGGCTCGCTGCAGATGGGCTCTGGGGCCTGGGTTAGCGCTGCTGACAGCTAGATGCCTCCAAGGGAAAGTGTCCCATCCTGGCACGGGGCCTTCCGCTAAGCTGCTCTGCAATAACAAACCGGGCTGCTGGGGAGCGAGCCCGGAGCCTGGGAGGGGAAACCTCCCTTTTAACGGGCCAGCCCAGTGCTGGAGCAGGCTGGGCTGGAGGTGGGTGAGCTGGTGCCCACCCTGCCAGCTTCCAGTTTCTGCTCCATCCGTCAACACCAGACCAGCCCTAGAGCTCTGGAGAGCCCCGATAACGCAAAATGGGCAGCTGTCTGCTTGGAGTGACCTAGAGCAGGGGGCAGGGAGAGGCCTCAGTCATTGCAGCGTGGCTGTAGGCCTGAGGGACCTGGCTTGGTGCTTGGGCAAGTCCCTGCCATGCTGGAGATCAGGGGAGAAAACATTGTTCCTGGCAGAGAGGTGCCAGTGACGAGGGACTGCGTAGGGCTGCAGGGTAGAAGTTGATCCAGCTGAGTCGTACAGGCTTTGCTTGCTCCCAGCCAGGACTGGTTTTGAACCAGCTGGTGGAAAGACCATTCAGGAGCATACTTCACTCATTGCTAAACCTGTTCTTGGTCATCTGTGATCCTGTGATGTTACTGGTGAAAACTTAGTGATGAGAAGCTTCCCTGGGGCTGCTGCGGGATTGTCACAGAGCCAGCTGAGTTGGTACCAAAACTGGTGGGTTGACCCAAAGCTTGGGTCAAGGCTGGTGGTAGTGACATAATACAACTTGACCAAAGACTGGACACTCAAAATTATTTGATCTGGGATTTTTTGCCCCTTTCTCAACTCATTTTAGTAGTTTCTGAAGGAAATGCAGCCAAGATCTACACAAAATTTAATATGCCAGGTGTGCCCCAGTGAAAGCAAGTACCAGCACCTAGCTACGTTATTAAAAAGTTTTGCAACCTTACACCTTCTTGCTAATAAGACACGTGACTCAGTGACAGCACGACCATTTGCCTCGTGAGATGAGAGGCAGAGAGGACGAAACAGAGGACAAGCAAGAAGCAGTACTCCTGTGCTGGCAGGGCTGTGGGCCAAGAAACTCTCATCTGTTGGTACTTCTGCTGTGACTTTGGCCAGGCTCAGTTGCTGGAGCCAGCTCAGGGTGTCCCATGCAGGTCAGGGGCTTTGGTGAAGGGCTCGGAGGCAGCACCGCAGCCCTGGGCAGCTGCTGTTTGCAGCTCAGCCTCTCCTGCCATCACCAGTTGCTACCCGTGCTGGTGCCAGCCTGTGGGGAGCTCCTAGGTGCGCTGAATCACTGGCAACAGCTTGGTTTCTCCAGGATGGAGACGTGAAAAAAAAGCTGTAATTAGCAGCCACAAGCATGTGCAGCATTCTGTGCTCCGGAGGAACCGAGCTGCAGCCAAACGGGGGTGGAAGCCAAAGGGTTCGGTACAATGCACGGACCAGAGCAGGGTTCCTTAAACATAAGCTTATAGGCACTCCCCAGAAGTTTCCTTCTTGGCAGATGTCAGCTCTGAAAAATGTGGCAAGGAGAGCAGGATGTTCAGTCAATCCTTTAATAACAAACAGCTGTAATAAAGTCCGGGCTTCCTGCAAGTCAAAATAAATTTTGCCACCAAGCTAACCAGAGCCAGCACTTCAGCTCATGTAGCTGGGAAATGTCAGGGTGGAGAGGACCCGCATGGTGAAATTTTCTGCTCCTATTTGAACTTTGTTCCTTCTTCCATCACCTTTCTTTCTTCTCCCGTCTCCATCGCGATGCTGCATGCCACTGCATCTTTTCACAGCAGCCAGCCTTTCACAGCAACAAAACCAACCTTGTGATATACTTCGTATCGAGCTGCAAGTAGGAAACTTTCAAAGGCTGCCTTCACTCTGGTTATTGGACCTCAGAGAAGAAGCCCAGGAGACAAAGAGCCAGCTGAACTTCGGGGTCGCCAGCACTCTTGCCACTTTTGGTAAGAAGCAAAGCTAAGGCTGAGGTCAGGCCCTTGTGTAAACCTCTGGTTGGTTACTGAAATAGCTGAACCATCCAAAAAACACAGAAGACTCTTTCCATCCCCCACCTTTTTTTTTTTTTTTTTTTAATTCCCTCATTCATTTTGGAGACAGTATTATAGGAAAACTGCAGTAAGCTATTTTCAGAGCAGCAACGTGTTTTTTTTCACTTCTTGTCATCCTGCTAAAATCTTGACCTGCCAAGGGCATTTAGCCCTGTATCTTGGTCCTGTCTGAGGTCCAAATTTTGCAGCCATTAAGCAGCAGAGCTGATAAATGCTGTCATTTAGAGGTTGCCTAATGGAATCTTTTGCCCCAGAAGACATTCAGAGTAAAATCCACAGCGATGCCTACAGAGAAATGGTAAGCTCTAAAAGTAACCTGTTGGGCTGAAGTTGAGACACACACCAAGCTTGGCTCAGGGGCAGCAGGTGGCTGCCTGCCCCAGCAGCTGCCCTACGAGAAGGTACCTTTACTGTGCTGAATGCATGAACTTGCCCTGGCAAGAAAACCTGGTGAGGAGCCAGATGAGCTGGGGCTTGTCCCTGGGCATCTTCGCCATGAACAGCAGGGAGAGCAGGGAGCAACGGTGCCCCTGGGAAGAGGATCTTAGGGGACAGAGGGTCTGCTGAAGGAGAAGGATGTGAAACTGTGAGATTTCCTTCTCTGCTTCATTAGGATGGAATAAACTTGGTCTCAGATCAGCATCCTTTGGGTGCAGTTCAGTACTGCTGGGGGACTGCTTGCTGGATTAGGGATGCGAACAAATCTTGTGATCATCTCCCACCTCACATCCGTTGCCCTCAGAGGGTGCTGTCAAAGCTCCCCAGATGGTGGGAGGTCAGGCGTAGATCCTCATCGTGAGCTACTTGGTTGTATTTTGTGTTGAGGTGTAAAGCCCACTTGTGAAAAGGGGACAATAACATTTTCAATAGAAAAATGACCTGTTGAGAAGAATCAGGTGCCCCTGTCTCACCTGCCCTCTAAGGGTTTCACTGGCATTAACTCAGTAACTCACAAATGTAGGACAGCCAAATCATGGCTTTGTCCTCATAAGAACAAGAACATATTTATTCAAGTGGGTCACAGGCAAACTTGGACAGCAAAGCCTGTGGGCCTGTCTCTGAATAATGCCTGCAAAGTTGGGTTTGTATCTCAGGGATGTGACTTGTGAGCTCTTTGGGGGATGCTGTTGCTGAGCAATCGACAGGACCCTGCCTGGTGGGTACTGCTCCAGCACCCACAGCCACGACCTCAGGCAGGTCTGTGCTGTCTGAACCTCAGCAACCATGGCTGAAGTCACCAATAAATCTATCAATCGCTATCCTTTGGATGGCAGCCACGGTGTGTTTTCTACTCTGCCTTTACAAGTCTTCACTCAGTCATGAGACACGATGACTCCACACACCAAGACAGATGCTGTGGATGTGCCTGTATTAAAAAGGACTTTTAAAGGTTAAGATAGAACTTAAACAAGACTGAAGCAAACTATGTGCAGGACAGATCCTAAATATTGTTGGAATACCACCCATTAATTGGCTGTCGAGTATATCCAAAGCAAATTCTTCAAGTTCTTGTTTAGTTGTTGGTAGAAATTCAGCTCAAGTATAAACCAAATCGAGTTATTTTGCAGTTTTGGAAGAAGTGGATGTGGGCACACAGAAGAAAACCTATCCTTGTAGCTGCATGCCTGATTATTTCATGCTTTGAGAACTTGCTGCATGACAGAAGGCAGAATGAGAGGCGACCCAGCGGCCTCTGCTAGCATCTTCTTTTTTGTGATGTGCTTTTAAAACCCATACTTAACCATCAACCGCAGGAAAACTGCCTCAAAGTTTGTCATTGCCTGTTCTGATTTGCACTGTACAGTGAGCCTGTCGATGGGAAGTAGTGAATGAATTCCTTATTTTGCTTTGATTGTCTGTGTGGCTTTTGCTTTACCTATTAAAATGTCTTTATCTCAACCCATGAGTTTTTGCACTTTTACCCTTCTGGTTCTCCCCTCCATCCTGCTCAGGGGAAGTGAGCAAGCGGCTGCCTCGTGCTTAGTTGCCAGCTGGGGCTAAACCATGACACAATCGTTTTCAAATTGCCTCTGCAACATTGATCCTGATACTGCTTTGCATCACCTGAAGTTGGGGGGCAGGGGCAGCATGTATTACATTTAAGTCTGTTACAGTGAAGTAAAAATAGATTTCGGTCTTTATAAAAAGTACCAAATCTCATCTTGTCCCCAGCTGTCACATGAAGTGATAAAGCAAAGATACCTCCCCAAACAGCCTCATTCAAAAGCTTGAAAAACAGCTGCACTGTATTGATTTTTTTTTTTCATGATTTGAAAAATTCAGTTCCTAAATTCTAGACCAGATCATTCTTGGCTGCCTCTCAGGCAGATTCAAGATGCCCCAAACAACTCCAACGGCACTGAGGAAAGCAGAATAGAAAGGACAATTCACAAAGCAGCACAAAAGCCTTATATGTTCTATTTAAAGTGACTTTATTAAAACATTGTTAATATAAAATGTGACCAAGTACAATTTTTTTTGTAAGAATGTTTAATAAAAACATATTAAAGAAAGAAGGAGCATCAACTCTTGTCAAAGCACAGGAAAAACGTACCAGGATAAGTAAAAAGTTCTGCAGCATGTTCTACCAGCTGGTCCCAATGTGTATTAGGGTCGAGTTAGTCAATGGAAGAGGCAAGCAGCCCAGGTTCTTCCCTAAGAAGCTTTAAGGTATTCAGCAGAGGTTTAAAATAGCACTCCTCAACAGTAGGATACTTCATTTTCAGCTGTCCCCATATCAAAGTAAGATTAGAATGCACACCTTCATGTTGGATTTCTAACTTTTCAGGAGCTGAATGTACAGAAAATTAGATGCACTGGTAACTGTAGACCACAGGGTTCACATTTGTCAGCTTTGGTGAGAAGGTGCAAGTCAACGCTAATTATACACCTAAAGAATTTGGGCTAAAGTTGTTCTAAGTGATATTAATGCTGGATGCTTGTAGCAAATGCTAAAAAAGGTCAGCTAAGAAAAAACCAGCAGTAAAGTCCAGGCTGGTAGAAACAACAAGTATTTTTTGAACTGCTGAATGCAGAGAGACAATGTCCACTAATTACAGGAGTTTGTACATCTTAGGAAGCATGGAAAGAAGCTTTCAGAAGCCTACAAATAAGGCTACACAATGACTTATACTCTGTGGCAATCTTCCCCTTTAGCTAAGAAAACTTTTAAGAAAACCCTAGAAAAACTGGAGGTTTGGGGCTTGGTGGTTCTAGTTTTTATTTGGAGGGGAGAGGGGAGTGGGGTAGCTTACAGCATTTTCCTCGATCAGCAAGTAAGTTTTACTGCTCTATCAGCATGCCCTGCTCGCTCAGAGCAAGCAGCACACCAGTTAGAGGCAAGGATTCCTCCAGGACATCTTGAACTTTTCCTGTAACACGCAGAAGAAAATCCTGCAGCATCCAATTCTGCACATCTAACTGCCCCTGGCACTGAACCGAACCTCGAGCGCTAATCCATGAGAAGCCTAGCACAATTATGGTCTAGGAGATGGTGACTTTCTTCTAGCCTTGGCTGGGACCCATCTGAGAGCCCTGTTTTGCCTTCTACCCCAAACAAATGCTACGGGACTATTGCTGAGGTAAAGGGAAAGGTCAAACCTTTGGCATTGGAGCAGACCAGTCGCTGGCTGTGCGTAGGGGGAATTAAGGCTTCAAGGTGAGGTAAACACAGTGAGAGTCAGGGTGTAAATCATGCTGCATTTCAGAAACGACAGATTCAAACAACAGCTAGTCTTGTTCTCTACATGTTGAACACCAAATGAAGGTCATTTTGAAAGCAGAACTGGAGGCAAGTCTGCTGAGGGCCACCTTGAGGTGCCTCGCTGCACCTCGGGAACAAACGTAACCCAGATGTTGAACGCTGAAGAGGATGTACCCGCGAGGAGGAAAAAGCACCAAAGTTGATGAGTCCTTGAGACGATAAGCTGCTTAAAAAACAAAGAAGCCTTATACTGCTATGACCTCCTATAAACATAGGGGTTTCCTGACACAAAGGTAATCTACGCTCCAGCAATTCTCGGTGCTGCACTTCTTCCAGCACTACTCTTACGAAGTTACGCTCTAGTAAGGAGGCAGTGAAATCGTTAGGCATGTGTTCCCTGAAAACAGTTTCTCCTGTTTATTAGGTGTTGTACCATTCCCCTCCACCCATCCCCAAGTCTTTAAGCCAAAGACCAGAAACACCTGTCATTTCCCCAGGTCATTTTTCTAACACTCTTACGTTATTTTAGCAGATTTGTTGGGTACAAACACGGTGCTTCTTTGGATCCATCATTCTGGCAATGCCTTTGCCCTCTTCAAAAGAAAAGCATTTTCACGTAAGTGGTACAAAAGTTACTTTCAAACTAAAAGAAGTCTAGAAATCAATGCAATTCCTCTATATGCTTATTTTTCATACTGCTTTTGCTAGTTATCTGAAGTTTAGAATTATTTGCTTATTTGGAACCACTGCATGTGCAACGCTATTTCTTAACAAGCCATGCTAGCAAGGTTTCAAATGAAAACAGCAATCTGGTCCTGTAGGTTCCATTTCTAGGATATGGAGACTCTCATTTCTTTTTTTTTAACACGTGTACGGTAGCTTCTCCCAACCTCTCAATTACAGTAGCTACTAAAAATTTTAACAGATATTAAAAAATATCCAAATGAAAACACACTTCTATCACTGTTTAAAAACCAAAAAAACGTATATGGTATTACAAAAGTTTATACAAAGGCAACATTTAAGAGTTTGAAAGTTACTTCTAGAAAAAGACACAAATGCTAGTAAATTAACATACAAGGAGAAAGATATGCAACTCCTTCCCCAAAATTGGTTTGATCTATTTTGAACTATCTTTTACCAGTTGTCTAGAAAATCAAAGCCAGTCTTCAAGATAACATTGCTTGTACTAGTCTGCAAGAAAGAAAAGAGAAACAAGATGTGGTTGTTAATTACGGTATAACAAACTCAGTATTTGACTGCCTATCCACAAAAGGAAGTTTAAAATGTCTGCCAATATTTCCAAGTTCTTCACCTTGCTCTAGGATACCTAAGAACTTACACCAGAAAATGCTAGACACGGAAGAATACTCACAATGATGAAAAAGGCAATTCTGGATAAACCCAAAATTATTACAGTGGTCTGCAGGCAAAATGTTATTTTGTTTCCCCATGGACAAATTCATAAAGATCAATTTTTAGACTAGAGGGGGAATTGCAGAGAATGAAACAAACACATAATATAAGCATCGCTAATTCAATGGAATGTCTGTTGCAATGACAGCCAGTTGTTTCCAGAAAACTACACAGTGTAAATGTTGTTGACAAGTTTTCACTAGGCTGTCAAGAACGTGCTCACTCCTGCAGTGCTGCATGTTTAGCCATGACATCTAAGGTGATTTTAGTGTTCAGGAAGGCTATTCAAGGGACACAGCTGAGTGTCTAGATTATCTTACTAAAGCATGGCACTCTTCCCCAAAACAGGGAAGATAAACCAGAAAACAGAGAAAACTATCTTCTCCACTACTCTACTGACATTTTAACGTGGGAGGATTGTTTCTCCACAGAGAGAAAAATTAGGCTTTTCAAACTATTTCAGTTGCTAGAGAACATTCACAAAGGAATTAAAACTGTAACAAACCACTAATTTGTAAGGAAAATATGATAAAGCCTTTTAACTAAAATTAAAGGACTACCGCGGTCACAATTTGTAGCACAACAGCTCAAAAAGCATTATCTCTTAGCTTCAGAAAAAAAACCCTAAATATAGCACTCCAAATACTGAAGTGGCTTAAGTATTGTTCTCTCCCAAGCACTGCCACTTACTTCTCTTGCAAGTACTTACCCAATCCCACATCTTTCTGACCTTACATTACCTTCTTTGGAATTTAAGCAGCCATTATTAGGAACATATGGTAGAGAAAAACCTATGCAACATGCTGAAGGTCTACAGTAATATGGCAAGCTTAAGCCAGACTGATGCTACAGATTCCAAACAGAGCTGCACAGCCCTCTTTGAAGAGCCACTCCTCTACTTCACAGTTTTCAGGCTTCAGATCTCATCCTTTTCTTTCCCTCACCGTGTCATACCCTGTTGTTCCCTTTCTTTTCTCACAGATCACCATCTGCTTTTTAAATAGCTTCAATTGGCTATTTGAGCTGCTTAAGGTCATTTTTTGTTGTGGGGTTGTTTGGGTTTTTTATTAAAAAAAACATTGAGCAGGCTAATTCTGGAAGCTCATTCCATTTCCATTTTGGACTTTACGAGAAAACACATTTGAAAGCAGCCCAGCTGCCTGGGACAAAGCACTGGGAAGTGGCTGTTGGGCTACCACTTAAAACAGCTGAGAAACTAGTTCACCATTCACCACTATATTGTGGGTACCAATCCTAGACTTCAGTTTATCAACTTTTAAAGTTAGAACACTTTTTTCCACTAAGTGTTTTGCTCTTTCAAGAAAAAAACCCACACCAACCCTCTTTTATTTGATATAGCAAGCTCTTTACCCCAAACTGATCGGTAGCTTGCTGTCGGTTGGCCACTGGATGCCATGTCAGTGTTTCTGGGATTATATTTAAGTAACTCCTTTATCCTATGCACTTTACTACATGAAAAAAATATCTGACTGAAACAAACAATAGCAGTTTAACAGGTTGGTTAAACAGACTTCTTAAAATTTGCAGGACAAAAGCCAGCAAACTTAGCTATGGCTTCACGCTTTATGGAGTCCCTAATCTTCCAGAGAGATCTGGTCAGATTTTAATGTGCTATACAGTTTTTAAATCTAAGGACAGTGGGTATAGCAGTCCTTACCTGTCCAGGCATTTGTGGATCTGTAAGTATAGTACCATCAGTATCTTCCTTGTTTGTCCTAGAAGATGCCAGGTCCTGTGGTGGGTCAGGAAGAAAGAAGTCATCTAGAGAACTAGCAGGGAGTTGAGTGGGTTGAGGTTTCTCCCATTCAAAAGATACAGAAGGTAGGCTGGGGGCAACAGACTTCTCTGGTTTAGGTATGCTGGGCTTCTCAGCTTTTGCCACCTCTTTCGGAGCAGACTCTTGTCTGTAAAAAGAAGGAAGTGGTTTCTCTCCTTTCTCCATGGACTTGATCTGGCTGGGGGTCAGGGACTGGAACTCAGACTTGTCTCCTTCAAACTTCGAGCGCTCTGCATTTATCTTCCAGAAAGAGGACTCCTCTTCCTTTCTGGATGCTATCAACCCATCAGAGCCAGGGGTCTTATTGGCCTGAGATTTAGGGACTTGGACACCAGGTGCTGCTTTCACAGGCTGCCTCTGTTCGTTTTGCAACTGGGCACCACCTTGTTCTTGTATGGACAGAGATGCAACGCTGAACTCCATCTGACTCTGTTCAGGGTTAAAGAAAAACAGTATTTCAAAGGCACAGTTTTGAACTTCTGGTCTTGATGCATATAGGTAACATCTTTGCTCATGGCTAGGCAACTCCCAGACATTAGATATCACAGCAAAGCTAACTTATTTTCTCCATGAATGTCCATCTTTGTAGCTACATAAAAATAATAATTTTTTAAAGTCTGAAGTGCAAACAATGTAAAAGTCCTAGACCTGCTGCAGAGGAGTCAGAGAAAGCAAATCATATTGAAGTTACTCAGTGCCATCCAAGATAGCAGTGCACAGCATGCACAGCACTGAAACGTTAGAATAGTGGCACTAAATAGAACAGTTGTGGATGCATTTTGAAAGCCATGATGTTTTACAAGAAAACATAATGCAAAAAAGCTTTTCAGTGTACTTTAAAAGGCAGTCTTCCATTATAGTCTTTGAAATAGTTGGCAGCATGTTACAATTCCATCTACTTCCAAGATAAAGGATTAGATGTAATGGGTATGCATAGATAAGTGTTTTTTACAATTCTAATGCCCTTCTGAAGGAAGAGAAACAACTCCAGCAAGACCAGTTCTTCACTTATTCCAGAGCCTTCTTTTGTTTTTACTTGCAGTGCAGATAGCTGTACTCATTTCTGAAAGGTAACACTCGGTCAAGGAAGCAAGTGACACAGATCTTGCAAAAGCCACCCAAAAGTGAACAGTACTTCAAAATGTTCATTTTACTTACCACCACTTCAGTAATCTTGGTTGTCAACTAGCTGGATGCTCTTTAGGCTAATAGATGTTGAGCTTTATTTCACTCTGAGGAACACTTCAGTGTTACTGTATTCAGGAGCACAGCATCACAGCAAGTGCCAGAAAAGAACAACCTAATGTCTAGACTTTTGTTTGTAAAATTGAACAAACGATGCGGAAAAAAAAAAAAAAATAAATCGCATTTACTGTTAGAGCTATGCTGTTGTCACTATGGATCTGTCTAGTTCTGAAAAAAATTCAGAGGACATTCCAAACACAAACTTTTTCTGTAAGCAGTTAATAGATACTACTGAAGTTCGTTAGATTTGCGATGTTTTCCCCATTCCACTTCATTACCTGGCCTTTCCTGAATAAAACCGCAATAGCGTCTAAGGGCCTGAGTGTAAAACAAGTCCTAGTTGCATATCATTTTCACTAGAAGTGTTTGATAACATGCACAATAATGTAGGACTTGAGATCAAAGGAACTCTCTATCTAGCAGGTCTTACATGCCTAGCATTTAATATTCAGAAACTTCTCATCAAAGTGCAAATGTTAACTCAGCAACTGATTATTTATAAAACCTTTTTTTTTTTTTAACAAACAGTCAGCAGCTGACTACATATTATTTGATTCATGGACTAATATCTGACCTTTCTAAAGAATTAGATACATTAGATATTTTTTCAAGGTTACAGGCAAGGAAGCACCAAGTTCCACGTTTTCATTAAGAATATACTGTGTTATCAAAAGATGCAAAGCATAAACAATCTGTAGGTAATTATAGCTCAGCTAGAATAAGGTGAGCGCAAGGATACACACAACTCTTACCAAACAGGTCAACACCCACCTTGCCTGCAAAAAGCTAAAAAGGAAAAACCTTAGTGCTCCAATTGTATTTTACTTTTTTTTAAAAAACAAATCTCATGATATAAAGTTAAAAGCAGGAGTTTTTCCTTAGATAAATTCTGCATAAACAAACCATGAATGCAATGGTGTTGAGGATTATTTACAGTGGCTGTCATTCCCTATATTCAAATACAGGGATTTATTTCCCTAAGCTCATTTGGCAATACTACTGAAGAGAGATTTACCACCCTGAAGTTAAGATGCTTTAAGACTTCAGAACCGATAAAATCCCAGCTTAAAAAACCCACAACATAATATAAAATAGACCTGCACTTCCCCAGTATCCAAGGGGGAGGAAGAAAACCAACCCCAAAACCAAACAAAATTCCATCTTGTTAGACGTAAGTACCTTACCATGTAGGAATTAAAACATTGCTACTCTCTATCCTTCAGCAATCTTCCTTCTGCTGAATAGCCTGTCTGGGGGCTCTCACTAGAGATGACAGTAGCCAACGGCCACCACAACAGTCAGTTCCAGTAAAATGATTCCTTCACCCCCCAGCTCCAGAGAGAGGGAATGTCAGTGCCCAGAGGGGCCACCACAGTCCCTGATCTACCAGAATAGCGCTGGAAATAAAATCCAGGAGAAACACTGACGGAGGGAAAGCAGGGGTCTGCTACAGCAAAAATGAGAAAAGGAAAAACAACAAGATAGCTTGGCCTTTCAATGGCAGCAAGAGAGGCAACGCCAAGCCAGGCCTCCTGGAAAGGTTCTCATGCTGTGGAGCAAAAGCCTCTCACTGCGGACACGTGCTACGTTGTTTCGTACAGGTCCAAATACCAGCTCAGGGGTCTGGTTTTGAAGCAGCAGCCTGCTTTAGAGTAGAGAAGAACGTGGCACTGCATCACGACTTCAGGCAGCTGTACCCCTCCCAACCCGCCCGTGGACGCACGTTCTGGAGAGGGGGCCCTCCTTGTCCTTTCAGAGCAGAGACTGTGGTACGTACCTTTCCATTTCAGAAGAAAGGCCCACCCAACACTTAAGACTGCATATTTGTGTCACACTATGCTCTGGAGAGCAAACAGTTCACGACCTGACACATAATAATCTGAATGAAAATACTTATTCAGGAATTTGCTTTCTCCTCCAAGGAGGGTGGAGAAGACAAGGCTACCCTGACAGGTTCTGAAAGCAGTGCATCTCAGCATGATGTAAATACAGCCCCGAGAGGTCAGATGAATAATTCTGCTTCTAGCATTTAGCTCAAGAAGCCGAGAACTTCTGTGGACCAGTCAAAAGTTATTTTCCTTGAAATATATAATGCTTCTATTTGACTTGCAAGGTTACTTAAGACATCTGAACCCCTAAGAAATGTAGCTGATGAAAGAAAATTATTAATATGCAATATCTTTCAAGTCACAAAATTGGCAATAAAATATTATAAACACCATCCTCCCGCCAAAAAAAGTCCCAACAGAACAGCAGTGTAAGTAGGGAGATAATTTCATGTAGAGATGGAGAAGACCTATGTGTGAAACAACCCATGCTGACATCTAAGTCACGATTAGTACTGTACGTTCTAATGAGTCACTAGACACTTGAAATGGGAGTTTAATTAGTGCTCTGCTCTCAGTTTCTTACATCAGATCACAAATTGGAAATTGATTGGGTCAGCAGGAGGGGGAAGGAAATGACATTTAAAAGAAAGTTACCCCCCCAAAAAAATTGATAGTCAAAAGTGACTTGTCATTTAGGCACAGTTTGGGATTCTAGAGATAGGGTTCCAGTCCCCAGCTGCTTTCATAGATTTTGTATGACTTTGAATGAGCTGCAGTTTCTGTACTTTTAATTCCTCATCTAAGAATAAAATAAAAACACTTTCTTTTTCCTACCATTTGTCCAAATTGTATTTCTGGGAACCGTTCAGCCCAGAAAGTCTCGAGAGTTTACAGACAGGCTAGTACAGTCCTAACTGCAATTTCTAAAAGTTATCAGAATTTGAATAAAAGCTAGCAACAGCTGTAGTATTTTCAAGACATTGCAAAAGCAAGTCATCCTCAACACATTGAGAGAGGAGGAGAGAAAGTGCATGTGAAAGCACGCACGAAGCAGTATGCTGAGGCAGAGCAAACCTAGAAGTCTGTGTTCTTTTCAGCCTTATCCCTCTGATCCCAAACCACTGCAAGGGTTAAAATAAAGGATCCCTAGGTCTTGGGTCTTCTTTCTGTCTAATAACAAATATAAGCAATATTAAAAATTGCAGGTTTTAGGAAGCTGTGTGTCCATCTTTCCTTAAAAAGACCATATTAAGGTGTTTAGGAATGTTATTGGATTAAAAAACTTAGACCTAACTTCAGTCTCAAGGCAGGGATAATCCACCAAATCGTAACAGTGGCTGTATATCCTCATGGGAAACAATGTACGCTGAAAGAGAGGCACCACACACTAAGAAAATTATGATATAATAATACTGTATAAAATGAGGTCTCAGTTCATAAGTCTGTATTAAATACAAGATGATCAAAAAGAACCCAGAAGCTTTTTTTTTTCCCTTAAGCATCTTATGCACTCATCAGGAATGTATAGTATTTTACTAAGCAGTCAAGCAAACACAGCCAAAACAAATTGTTTTGCTTGGCAGCCTGAAAAATCTAAGTTGTTGGGACTATAACTGCAGAAATACTGTCAAAAGCAACTTGTTTTAAGCATAGCCTGATATATGCAGAGGTAAGAAAGCCAAGTTTAAAATTATTTAGAAGATGACTTTGCTTTCCTGAATGGACAAAACCAAAGTAAATATGGGACCCAAAGTAGGTGCAGTTTTTGCTTTGTGCACACATGGGTGTTTTCAGGATCTTTCAGAGTTATTTAGAAATCCTTAGGTCAGCAGAGACCAATTGCAAGGGCAAAACCAGAGCAAAGCACTCAAAACTAATCTAAGTAATCTTAGTCCATAAGGACAGACGATCCCAGAGATACACGGTGTGGAGCTTTGGAGGAAATTTCACAATCCACTCTTCAGTGACACGAACAGCACTCTCATCTGCCACTGTTAGCTTGAGCTGAATCATACTGACAGAATCTGACATGTGCATGGGTTTACACCCAAACCCAACTGTCTAAAGATTGATACAGATAACCGCATGCTTAGTGAGAATACCTGCCCATGTGGATTAAAATAAACCTTGAACACAGCTACTGTTACTACAAGTTTGGGTTTTTTTGCTCAGGAGCTAATAATCACCAGTAGTCTTACAGCACCACGTTTTAAACATCTGTAGTCTAGGCGAAAAGGGAAAGGATGACCCAGAACCTCAGGCATCACTCTTCTTTCCTTCACATAGTTTGTAACAAAAAAAAAATCTAATAACAGGCTGCTAAGGAAGAAGGGGAAAAGAAATTATTTCCTGCCACTTTTTTTTCTATTTAAAAAAAAACTCAACCCAAACCAAAAAAACACACAGAATCAACTAGGACTTGTATAAAGAAGGATACTGAAGACTGTCTCTTAGTGTTAGATGAAGGAAATAGTTTGCAAAGCACATTTTTTAATAAGTGCAACAATTGTTTTCTTTCTAAATCGTTGCTGGGATTAGATCGCTACTGTAGCAATGTAAGTAGGGAAATCTGGCAGGGAGGCAGCAACCAGATTATTGAAGGGATTGAAGCCTGACACTTTCTCTTTTTGCTTTGTTTTTTTAAAGTTTGTAAACACACCTGGTAGCTTCTCTTTTCAACAAGTATCTGAGGGCCTGTTGAAAGCAGAAGAGAACTGAAGGAGGAAAAAGTCAGAAGTTAAAAAGAAAAAAGTACAAAAAGGACTCTCTAAAGCTACCTTTGCAACTATTCTACCTGTATCAAGACAAATTTTTAGATGTGCATGTGTCAATCTTAAGCATTTGGAATAAAACCTATTTTAGTTAAACAGCATGAATTAGAGATAGATTCCAACTTATTCCCATGCTGCTCTGTGCATTCAACAAGTTAGCAGACTGAAATTGTATTTTCTGCCCACTACTAATTTTTTTTTAAAAAGAAAAGAAAAAAACACAATAAAACCAGCAAGTTCTGAGTTCAGGAAGAGTTGCAGAGAAATTCTGTTTCCAAACCCAGCATGATTTTTGTTTTCCATTTATATCTTGGAGTCGGTGCTGAGTTTCATTGAATTTTTACTTCAAACAAACCAAGAAACCTCAAAGGCTAAACTCAGCCAAAACGTCAGCTTTCATCTCACTTAAACCTGAAGCCATAAATAGAATGCCCTAAATTCATAAACCTGGCTTTCGCTCCAGTTAAAACTGTAGGCCACATTTCAAGACGTGTTATGCTCATGAGGGCTCCACCCATGAACCAAATCACTCCCTCCAATTCAATCTCTAGTTTTAAAATGTCAGCTTATTTGCAGTGCCACCAGAACTCCTTGCTTCCCAAGTAGTTTTCCTTCTCAGAAGTGCTACAGTTTCCTACTAAAAATATTAGTATTCTTAATGCTATCCAACAACTAACTCAGCAGTTTACATTCTACTTCTGCTTTGTTTGCCTGGTTTGAGGGTTTAAAAATAAAGAGGAAAGACAAGAACTTTAAACACACATCAAACAGCTAAAAATGGTGGAGGCACTCTGCAAGTGTTCGCTGCGCTACAAATGCCTTAGGCCACATCTCACATCTGCGCTTAAAAAAAGAACGTGGAAAGTTTACTTTTGGCAGAAGCGATCAAGCCCTTCAGCAATGTTCTGCCCAAAACGACAGGAATTTAGTACGCTCTTCTCTGGGTGAGTTTGTCAGCCATGGAATTAGGGGAGCCACGGCAATAGCTACCATCAGAAAATTTTGTCCATAACTGATCAACTGGAATCACTGTAACGGCTGAGAGAGGCTCCAACTTGCAGAAAACATGCCCTCACCTCTTCTCACTACCCTTCTCCGTTCTCCTGAAGTTAAGTTACAGATAATCAACACAAATACAGATTCTGCTGCTCTATTTTTCTTAGTCTCAATGTTAAAAAAAAAAAAAGAAAAATAAAAAAGCCTATTGGTTTCACTGATTTACTTTCTCCTTCTCTGCAAAAGTAGAGAGCGAACACCATGCTCCCTTCCTTGGGTAAGCCAGAGCACATTCATGCAAAGCTGCAAAGAATGAAGCAATTTTGTCATCACAGAAATAACACGCAAAAAAAACCCCAAACCAAACAAACCCCTCTGCATTAAAGGGAGAGCAGGGAAAATAATATTGCAGAAAGAACAACCCATCATGGGGCTGAGCTGATGGAATGGAGAGAGCCTGACAGCCTGAACTAACAGTGGGAACCCTTATTGAGCAGCTCATTCGGGTTTCTTCACCATTTCCCCACGCTGGACAGATTGGGCAAGGACACTTTTTCCTCAGCCAGTACCTCATGAAGAAACTGCCTTTCAGCATCATTTTATTAAAGTACTGGTTAGGGAAGAGATTAAAAGAGTAAGCATGAAGAAACATCTCCACCTTTAGAAATGGAAGACTCAGCAGCTGAAGGATTTGCTTTCAAGACTGACACAATATGAGGCACTGGGGAAAAACCAGAAGGAAGAACCCACACTAACCACCCAGCCCACACCCCATAAAGCTGGGAAAAATGGATTCTCTAGTGTTTTGCTAAAGTAAAAAAGGTCATGCAACATTTCACCCTACAGGTGATAAAGGCACCGCTTTTACCTCTGGTCAGCAAGGAAGGACAGGGGGAAAGAGGGAAATAATTGATTAGCTGAGACAATTATTTCTAAAGCAACCTCCTTCCCACCTTACTTTTCTGCAGAAGTCACAACGAGTGTCCCCATATCATTCTGCAACCCTCCATTTGTTACAGAAATGCATGAAACTATAGCGTCTATCCATTTTGGTCCCTCATTTTGAGACACCAGGATTGTAAAAATCATCTTAATCAGCGAGGGGTAAACCACAGGCTGGGTTGAAAAACACTTCACTACATATACAAGCACTTAAAAGAAAAGACAACTATCAATTAAAGTGAAAATCTGTTTGAGTGCAGATTCATCTCATCGTGGATCACTAGCCAGTGTGTTACACGAAGTGCTGCCTCCAAGAAGTTCAGCTATTCAGAACTTAGAAAATCCTCTCAAGACTGAGTTTAGAAATGCAATTATAGCTGCCACGTTCCCAAAGCTGGGGTTTAGGGTTTGCACCAAAAAGCAGGGGAGAGACAATGCCGATGTCTCCAATGTTGTGATTTATTTCACCTGTCAGTGAGGTCCAAACTATTCTCACAACTTTACTTTTTTTGACAGCTTCACCCAAGTACACCCATGGCAACAGCCTCCTCAGTATTACACTGACAGCCAGTGGCTGCTTCTTCTAAGGCTTCTGAAGGACAGGAGGGCTTGCCCGAGCTACCAGGCTTCCACTGCAGGAAATCCTCCACCGGCTCCCAAACCACCGCAGCTTATAAGGGAGTTTTAAGGCAAGTGAAGACTGGCAATGGTTTCTCTTAAACTACAGCACTATAGGCCGCAGGGACCCAGGAGTCACATCAAGTTATAGGTTATCAGCATCTGCAAAGCTCAGATGGGATGCTAGCTACTGGCAGTGACCTTGAGCCGGGAAGGCTGACAAGCCCTGGGTCAACTAGATTAATTTAATATTCACTGGCATTTCCAAATGATTACTCTGCATTAGGCTAAGATTATATTCATAAGCTCATACATGATTATCTACATAGTTCAAGGGCAAAAATGGAAGAAACGGGAGAAGCAGCTTTCTCTGGCAGATAAAGCCACAAAATACAAAGTCTGAAATGCGTGATCAAATTAATGTGTCCACCATACCCAGCTGAGAAAGGCAGCAAGCTGTGGTTTTGCTCCCAGATTGTCATCCACAAGAAGAATTAAACTTGATTTCCAACCACAGATATGACACAACTATTTCCTCAACTGCAGGTCCAGAAAGATGGAGAACTCAGGCTGTATGTTAGCCTTATGAGAATCCCACTGTAAATAACGCTTTAACAAAATACCAGAGGTAAAATGAGGAAAAAAGAAAAATAAAAAATCAACACAAACCCTAAACCAGCCCACCACAGAAAAGCACCTTCTTTTCTGAAGGAGATGCTTTTTCGAGAGGAAGTATCAAAGTAGCACAATGCTTCTGGCAGAGCCACATATGTTAGCAAGTCTCACTACATTCTAGTACGCAGAAGCATAAGACAAGCTTTAAGAAAGAATCCGACAAAGTTATTAGACATGCATACCTTTCTCACCCCATTTCCTAGCTACTTTAGTCCTGACTTCAATGAAATGCAGTTGTGTTTATAAAATACCTGAGAACACTGGTCTTGGTAAACATGGGAAACTGTTCAAAAAGTTTACAATGAAAAAAATCAAATAATTGGTAATTAATCAGTTTTACACCTACACTTGAAGCCAGAACGTCAGTTGACAAAGTACATTTTTTGTTTCTGTTGTAAAGCGAAGCACACCAGTCCCATTTCATTTGCAGGACGATCACCTTACATGGTTCTCATAGCATAAAGGTGACATTAGTCTATCAAGTCTCAAAATGAAGACAATATAAATGCACAAGGCACAGTATAAAATGACAAACCAACATTAAAAATAAAATTGCTGCATATTTACCTTCGTTTCCCAGGAGAATGGAGCTGAGTGTTCATCTTGCCAAGTTATGTCCTGAAATAAAATTCAAGAATGACTAAAAATCAGAAGAGCAGCTTTACCTGTGTAGGAGCAGCACACAGATGACATTACACTGCAGTACTGGAAGCACACAACCACTATCACAGAACTTACTACAAAGTGAGAGCACTACTCAGAGATGGCACCGATTACATTTTAAGACTGACTGAAGGCAAGTTCTCTGAGGTGAAGATTATAAATTAGTATACCAGTTTAACCTACAAAATATATGAAGGTTTAACCCAGTCTAAGCCTCTTTAAATGGTTTCTCTACAGATAGGTTTAAAACATATTGTTATTTCCGGTTTTCTACTAGGCATTTCCTTTGGTAGCCACTAGCAACACACAGGGATAACCAGAGGAGCAGGGGCCTTGAGGAAACAAGTCCCATTTCCTCCCCTCTGCGGACCCAGGAGCACACGTGCAAGCCAGCAGTCACGGGGCAGCAAAACAGCTGTGTGTCTATCGAGCCAAGCCACAGCTGGATCCAGCCCTGACAAGGCACGTCATTACGCCACTTCAATGACGATCGGTCTGAAATAAATATTCAGTGCTGCTGAAAGAACCACGCAACGTCCAGAGTAAAATCCCAGTCTGAAAGAGCTTCTTGTAAGGAGCTATTTTTCTGAAAATTAGAAATTTAAATTATCTCTTTGTACATGGCATGCCCTCCAGAAATACATGTGACCCACATCAAAAAAAAAAAAAAAAAAAAAAAAGGGTTGAAATAAATAAATAACGTTTTTCACATTTGTTCAAGACTTGCACCAGAATAATCACACTTCTATTCCTCGTTGTGAATGAGATTCATTTACACGTTGGATGTTCATGCTGGTAGAGGTAATGAGTTGCACCCTCCATCCCGAGTACACCCCAGTACATCGAGGGGGAACAGGAGTTGAACAGGAAGGAGAAGGGCCAGGAATAACCATGCACCAGGAAGGAGAGGACAGGACAAGACCTGGAGCAGTTGTTTGACACTCCTGCTGTTCAAAGAACAGAATCATAGAGTAACAGAACTAGACCACTCTTTAAGCTAACACAGGAACCCCACATCTTACCATGACTGCCCCTTTCCTCCTATTTCTGACCTCTACCTTTACAGAAATACAATTCCCAGATATCTGATAGCATTCTCCTAAACCACCATCTCTTATTTCACCCTAGGCAGATTTTGTTGGCCAAGGGCTATGAAATCACAGTTAGAAGCATCTCAGACCATCTTCTAAACGTGAAAGCTTGTCATTTGCCAATTATTACTCATCCGTGAAACACAAGGTTTCTAGTAGCAAAGTATTTGTGGTATGCATGGGGGTGATCCCATGCTCTTAAAAGAACTGGGCTGATAGAGACCATCTGAAAGGAAATGCCTGGGCTCTGCCTGACCACACATTCTGGCCAAAAAGGAAGTTTGGTACAGGAAATTTTTGCCTAAAATACGTGTAATACCAGGTTCTCTCATTCCAGGAAATGGATACTCATATTTATTAATATTTAAGAGAAACAAAGGGAGTAAAAGTCTGCTTTTTAGGATCTGTTCTAAATCCTATTGGTATTTGCACCGTGGAGTGCTGCTGACCAAATGGGGACACCATACCACTTAGGTGGGATGCCTCGCAGCAGGTGAGCATCAAAATATTTCAAAAGTATTTCAGGACCATATCCTTTGCCTCTGAAACCGGTGAGGCTGGCACTTCATTTCTGAAGCAGGCATGACGGTCTGGGAAGGAACAGAGACAGGAGAGCCCAGCCACTGGATTGAGTCACACAGAAAGCAGGACCGTAAGTAACCCTTGTGTCTACATGGGGTCTGCACAGATGGGTAGTCAACATCAACCATGGCAGTAAAGAGCAGAAATGAAGTCCAGCAAACAGTGCAACGCTCCTACATGCCATCACAGCACCTTAAAGCTCCAGGCACATAGGCATAGCTGTCAATGGGGTTTACCTAAAGAGTTTAAAGGCAGCTCTGACTTCTTGCTGTTTGCAGGACATTCACACGAGCCGTGGACCAGTTTTAAACCTGGGAGCCAGCCAAGACTATCCTCATCCGGGATGTGAGACAGCCAGTTCTTTATTTTCCTGTATTTGAGGCCACTAGGAGGGACACCTCTTCACCCAATACTCCCTCACCCCAATCCTCACCTCCACTGCTGCAGACAAGCCCCGCTGACCAAAGGCTGCCCTCAGAGAGATGGCGCAGCAGCAAAGGAAGGCAAAGTGAAGGTATGAGGTTGGCGAGCACCAGGATACATCGTTCCCTACAGGACAGAGCAAGTCAGCTTCCCACTTGATAGAATCTGATGTCTTCTCAACCCCCACTGCACTTACTGGCACCTCAACCTCCAGCTGAGGCAGACAAAAAGCTCCTGAAATGAATTAACAGTATTTTGGTACTGGCTGTTAACAAGTTCTTGTCAGAGACAAAAATCTAAGACTTTCATAGATTATTTCAAAAGATGGTAGTAGACACTTGTTAGGCAGGCACAGGTTTTTCTTTCAGGCTCCCTGAAAGAAAAGTGCCATACATTTTTCTTCTTAAAAAGATGGGGCATTGTATCTCAGGCTGCACAGCACACCTCAGAGCCAGCAGGTCTGAGGAGCTGTAAAACCACATTTGAGAGATCTTGCATAGGATCTAGCAAAGGATAAAGCAGGGTGAGACGTGGTTTCAGGATACAAAGCTTCAAGGAGCTGCTGTCTGTGGTTATTTGAAGTGTACTTGAAGCTAGGATGAAAGACAGTTGTCAGGTTCTGTCCATTGTCAGGGAAGTTTGTTGCCCTCATCTTTTGTGCCCTTACACAGAGGACCAAGTGAGAAGCAGAACACCACAATTCAATAGTTTCCTGTCTGATGTGCCCAATTCATGTTTCTTGCCAACAAAATCTGAGAAATAACTTTGCTTTCTGTAGAATAAACAAGTTCTAACATGCTTGAAGAAAATGGGAGCAAAACCATCAACTGTTTCAATATTCACAAAAGTAAATTATGAGTGGAAATTCAAGCTTCAAGCCTATTTATGATCAACAAAGGTTAGAAGAGATCTGTATCTTGATCAGCTTTTGTTTTCAGCACACAACAAAAGGCTTCTTCCAGAAAGGCAGCAAATAAATAAACTTTTGTTCACCAGCATTAAAGAACCTATTTGTAAGAAATGGGGCCTTGTGCAACATATTTCATAGCTAAAAAAAGGAAAGAGAGAAAGAGAGGCAAAAATACAGTCATACAATTGACTTAACAACCAGCTGCAGAATATATAAAAAAGAATTACACTGTGTTTGCTATATGTAGGCAGCTTGTTGCAAAACTGCATATGATTTTCAAAATGGAAGACGCTGGTAGAAATGTATCAGCATATCTGACAAGAGCATTGCTCAGAGCAGCTGACAGTAACTAGGCAGTCAGAAACCCACAAGCAAACGTGTCTGAGAAGTGTTACCAGAACAGGACTTGCCGGTTATTGGGGTTTTACTGCACTCGAAAACTGCCCTGCATTTTTTGGGTTTTAAAAAGCACAAATCTATAACAGGCCTAGCATAAAAGTTATTGCCATATTGAATATTTGCTGCATTAAAGCATTTTTAAGTAGGAGATAAAAGGGTCGATCCTTTGGCTTGGTACCAAAGTTCTTAAGGCTAAGCAAAACAAATACTGTATCTGCCTCCAGATAAGTAAGTCAAGCTTCTCTTGTTGTCCTGGTTTCAGCAGGGACAGAATTAATTTTCTCCCTAGTAGCTGGTACAGTGCTGTGGTTTTGGATTTAGTATGAGATTAATGTTGATAGCAACAAATACAACATCAGTATGTTAAGCAGTGCTTACTCTAAGCCAAGGACTTTTCAGTTTCCCATGTTCTGCCAACCAGGAAGATGCACAAGAAGCCAGGAGGGGACACAGCCAGGACAGCTGACCCAAACTATCCTAAGGAATATTCCGTACCATAGAACATCATGCTCAGTATATAAACTGGGGGGAGCAGCCAGCCAGGAGATGCCAGTTGCCGCTCAGGGACTGGCTGGGCATTGGTCATCAGGTGGAGAGCAACTGTATCGTGCATCTTCATCTGTCTTAGGATTTCTTTCTCTCTGTTTTTTTGTCTCCCTTTTCATTAAAACTATCATTATTATTATATTTTATTTTAATTGTTAAATTGTTCTTATCTCAGGCCATGGGTTTCACCTCTTTTCCCCTTATCAGGGGTGGGGGTAAGTGAGCAGCTGCGTGGTGCTTTGTAGCCAGCTGGGGTTAAACCACGGCAGCTGTTAAAAGACGAGGAATGAAGCTAACTGCACTCTCTTACCTGCCTTTCCTCCACACAAAATGATTACCGCTCCCTAAAGCACACAGCATTTCTTCAATGAAAAGTTTAGTTATTTCAAGTCCAATTCTTTGAGCTTCTGAGTACTGCTCAAATACTCAGTATCCCTTTTAAAAAAAATAAAAATCAGACCTTAAATCCATATGTATGCCACACACCTGTGGATAAAGAGGGACAGTATTAAAGAGAAGAGTCAGACGTTGTTGCAAACTGAGTATCTAAACTGTCTTTCACGGAACTAAACAAGGAGCATCCAGGGGTGTCAAACAACATCAAATCGGATTCTTAACACAAGCTGACTACGACAGCGGCCAAACAGTGACCGCCTCCTCTCACACACTGCTGGCTTTCCACCTATTCCCCTCATGATGGCTCATAATTTATGGCATCTTTCAAAAATAGCCCTTTATATTACATTTATATTCAACCCCGGCATCTACTTCCAGATTTTCCTCTGCTCAGTTAACCCTTTTTTCCACTACTATGAGCATTAGACACAAATGGAGAAACACCAGCAACTGGAGGTTTGTGGGGAAAGAGGAGGCTCTGCTTGAAGGCTGCAGCCTCCAAAAGCCTTCAGCCAGAAGGCCTAGGCTGTCTAGACAGAAAATTATGGTGAAGTAATGAATAGTCTCCTGGTGCTGGGCCTATGTGCATTGACAGCACATCAGCCTTCAGCAGGCAGGACAAAACTGCTTTCTTGGGGGTGTTAAATGACCCTATTAGCCTGGAAGAGATGAAAAACACACACGACCTAGACCAGACGACTCAAACCGAGAAGATAAAGCAGGAAGAGATGTTGGGTTTCACTAGGAGGAAGTGTTGGAAAATACCAAGACTTGCAACCCCATCAGGGTTATTGAGCTGGTGTATTCTGGGGTCTGTTTTGACTACAGAGTCCTGACTTGACACCATGAGACCAACGGTGGACACGTAATAACTGGTGCCAGCACTTGTGGGCATCCTCACCATGACAGCATGGTGTGTGCAAGTAGAAGCCAAGTGAACTGGGTGCCCAGCCCAACCCTGTGCTTGAGAGAGAAATGCTGTTTGGGGATCAGGGAGCCCAATTCCTGTACTTCTACTTCTTTCATGAAGCTTTTTGAGACTTTTTAAAATACCTTCACTTCTTTGACAGCAAAGAACTGCACGCACAGTGCATGTACGGCTGCAGTTATTATCTCCAAGACTAGCAATGCCACAGATGAGGGCAGGACAATGAAGAGAAGGAGCAGTGACACTCAGCTGACTCTAGGTGTTTGCTACCAGTCACACATGGTGCTGCAGTGCTCTAGCACTACAGAATGACTGGATCATGGCTACAGGATGCCACAGTCCTGTTACCGCACATCTATTTTCTATCACAGCGTTCCCACACAGCCAACATACTGAAAGGTGTTTTGAAACTGTACGAGATGCTTATAGCTTGAGAACTTACAGTCCTGGGCTACAAGTTCAGGAGATGAGTTTGGTGTTAGAAAAGATAAATGGGAAAGAGTAGGAGTGAGAAAGAGGGAACCAGCTGTCCAGAGATACAAGACCATTACATATATCCTGTAGACCACCTTATCAAAGTGGTCACATACATGACAGTTGGACTGAAATGGTGAGGGACCTGGTTAGGTAAATCAGTTATCTTCAGCATCCATCCTTGTTTTGCTTTCTCCCAAGTCCTCCAAAGAACACAAGGTGAAAGAGATCAACTTTCCATGCTTAAGCAAGCATGGATCGATCACTACAGATTTCAACATCAGTTAACAGGGAAGATGAGCTGTGTCTGGAAACATGAAGCTTTTTGGAGCAGGTGTCAGCAAGAGCATCATCAGACTGACACACTCACACTGAAAGCGCTGCAACATCAACAAGTGATTCTGAGGTATGCAGCCTACTCTCCTGTTTCCTTGCCTCTGGACACCGTACACCAGGAGACAGGGCCAGCAGATGGCCCAATCTAATTGCCCCGAGAGCACTGGGTGACCACGGTATGTGCAGCAGTTGCGCCTTACAAAGGCAGCAGTGGTAAGCTCAGTAAGCTGTCAGAGCAGAAGCCAGCCAGATAATAAAAGCTCTGCAGGCAAAGCATTTTGCAAGCTGGAAAGTTGAAATGACATGGCAAGAGACCGGCCGCAGCGGCCCTGTAGCAGCAGGACAAGGAGGAACAATTAGTGAGCCAGGGCAAATGTCCAAGAATCGGGTCGAATGCCAGCAAGGGAGCAGGGGGAGAGGAAGCTATCAGATGAGGAGCCAGGAATGGCTCCAAGGCTCAGCAGTGCAGTTGGAAGAACTAAAATGGAAATGGAGGATGCCAAAATGAGTGGAATCTCTTTTCTTCAGAAATACGATTTATGCTAACTTCAGCTTGGAAGTCAAGGAGGAAGTCAGCTGAGGCAGATGCTTCCAAAATTAAACACTTTGCATTAAGTATTTTGATGAGCCATGCTTTCTCTAGTTAATGGCTACGCAAATGCTAACAACATTATTTGTACCATAACTGTATTTTGGGGGAAGAGGGGCAAGAAAACAACCTGCCGAATTTCAGACAGACTCTCTAGCTGTTTTGTCAAGCAGCAAATTATTATTTCCATTCAGTGCAGCACAACAACCTACAACATGCTTGCCTGCCTTCCAGAACCACATAATTCAAAGCAGAAAGCATGGCAGAGCTGTCTGAGACTGGGAGAGCTGAACATACTTTCCACAGTCGTTAACTTAAATCCTTTCACAACTACCTTCAGGTTTGGGTTTCCTTTCAAAGACCACTTGCACGAACAAATTTGCTGTCTTGTGTCCTTCTACACCTCTTCTTCACTAGGAGTTACAGCGTACTACTAGCAAATATTTAACAAGAATTTTCTGGTATCATGGACTAAATAAAACTGAGCTTGACCTTATGTTTGCTAACTCCAGATCAGACGTGTGTGTGCCTTCCCAACAGGTGAGCCAGAGGCAGCAGCCTTCCAGCACAAAGCTGGGCAGGAACCACGATGCCAAATATCTATGTGCTTCAAACACATCTTACAAATCCCATTGTGAGGGACACTGGTGAGGAGGTTACGAGCAGCGCTTTTCTCTTTAAACGCGACTGGCGACTACAGAACCATGTGCAGAAGCAGATTATTTTTTTCCTAGTAGAAGCCACCTAAATTAACAATAGGTCACTTCAAGACATTAGTAAACACAGCGAAAGATATTGGCTCTGTGATCGTAACAGGACATAAAAGAAAACAAAACAAAGGAAATCTCACGTGTTGAATAAGTGAGAGACGGTATCTGGAGGGCACCGGGCACCACCAGGACTTTGCAAGCCCAGTCAGACTTTTCTCTCCAAGGGATCACACTCGGTAACACAACCCACTGCTCCGGGCCAGGCACCCCTACACCTATGTGTTTCTAGAAGGGCTGCCACGCTTCACCATTAGATAGGCGGCTCTCAGAAGCTTCAAAATTCATACTTTTTGCTGTCTATCTTTCCACACCCGTGTTTTTCCTGGCATGTGACATGGAACAGGCTACTTTATTTTTTTTTTTTTTTTTAAGGTGTCAAAAATACCAAGAACTGGAATGCCTTCGGTGCTGTATTTTTAACTGCGTCTAAAATTAGAAACAAAAAGGAAAAGACTGAACTCCGTGTAAACACTCCCTAGAGACGGTTTTCAGCGCGGGGCTATTGCCAGAGCCGGCCAGGGCCGTGCCGGGCGCTCGGGGGAAGCTGGTACCGGCCCCCTCCGGAGTCACCCCGGCTCGGTGCCCCCCGCCCCTACGGCATGACCCGATCCCCCGGCAGCGCCGCGGGGGCGGGGGGGGACATGTCAGCCACACCGCCGGGGCGACTCCCCCCGTCGCCGACAGCGAGAACCGCCCCCCCCGCCCCGCCACAGGCCAGCGCCAGCCGCCGTGAAGCCGGGACAAGCTTGCGGCGCCGGGCAGCGCCCCCACCCCCGCGCGGCCCG
>JAVJGJ010000059.1:79494428-79546023 GCA_035590215.1 Microhierax caerulescens | reverse complement strand
GCCTCGCTGTCCGTACCGTCGGTAGCGTGGGGCTGACCGGGTCGGAGCCGCTCCCCCTGCGTGCCGAACCACAGCCGAACCGCGGGCCGCCCCCCCCCGGCCCTTCCCCTGGCTCCGCGGGCGGCAGCAAGCAGCGTTCCCACGGCCGGGAGCACCGGGAAACGGCTCCCCTTCAGCTGGCACGGCAGCGCCGGAGCCACGGACCTGCCTTCCCCGGCCCTAAATAAGCCTTTTTCACACGTTGCTGGACGCGGCGGACGGTCCAGCAGCTCCCACCGTGCCTGGGACGCTCTGGGGCTCTGCAGCACCATTCTTTATTTTGGTAAAATAAAAAAGTTGCAGCCCAAGCATAACAAGTCGACGCGGTAGCATTAGGTACATTTGGTAAAACATTTCCTACAGGCTGAAATAACTAGTTTTTTTGGCAAGAGGAAGAATGCTTTCTTCCCCGTGTTCCATGAATTGGGAGAATGGGGAGGGTCAGAAAGTAGTTGGTGAAGAGTGATTGTAGCACAGCACCAACATCTTCAAAGAATGTTTCACTACCAAACTGCTCCAGCTTTCTGAAATAGTTGCCAGTATTATGAACAGCTTGTGTCAAGAGTGGGGCTCTGTTTAACCTTAACTCGTTTCTCTATTTTTCTGACTAAGTTACTTCCAGGGAGATCCTGGAGACCTTCGCTCCAGCATCCTGCTCATTCTACTGGCCCTTCTCCATGCTTGGTGCTATCTGAGGTCACCTTTATGGACCACGGGTGGCCAGAGTTGTCCACTGGAACTCCCTAACACCACTACTGCTGAGGACAGCCCATCAGTGCCCTGTAACATCTTTAAAAAATTCTTGACTAAGAATATCTTTCCTGGCATAAGCAAGGGTTTCTATATGCCTTTTCCACTAATAACATTTGCAACCTGTATTGCTCAAACTTGGAACTCAGTATTTGGGGGAGTTACAAAATACTTGGGATGAAATTGTATTCAGTAAGATCATTTAGGGTACTTTCAGATGTTGAGTTCCCCCTACTTGCTATTCTGTGCCTCATACTAACACACCTCAAACCTTCCATAGCCTGCAAATTTCACTGGCAAACTACACAACTAACCTTAGCTTGCCTGGAAACTCATCACCTTGTTTCTCCCTTTCAGGTAGCTCCTCATTCACTGTACAAACTCTCTCTTTTCCTGTATCAAGTCCTAAGAGGTGTGTGGTACCTCAGCAAATGCTTTGACAAACTCCCAAGAGACCCCCAAAGTTTCATGGTGGGGGAGGGAAGCATAGTTCCTTTCCACAAAACCAAAGCAAGCTTATCCAAAGACAGGTAAAGATATTAGACGATTTATCAGAGATCAAATCTTTAGAAGATTTACTGAGGTTAAATCTATTTGCCTTTTGTCCTAGGTTGCTGCACGAAAATTTTTATTATCTTCAAAATATATTACAAAGTTGCACAAATATTGAGGTTCAGATGAATGGGTTTTCACTGTTTCACCTAATTTTTTCCCCTCATTCTGCTTTCTTTAATAGTACTCTTAACAGATAAATGGTTGGGGCTGCAATACATTAATGTTCCCATTTAAGAGTTCAAATGGTATTGCTAGACCAGCTGTCTAAGAGAACACAGAAGAGTATGGAAAATGATAGATTACTCCACATACCTGGTTCTTAGGAGGCCATTACGGTTCTCCAAGTCATCACAGACCAGCCCAGTTATATAATCCTGTTTGTTTTGTTAAACTTGTTTGAGAGCATTTGACTTGAGCTCGCTTTCTTTCTTAGTCATCTGCATCACGCCCAGAGAAACGAGCCTTTGAAACACGTATACACACACACACACACACACTCACAGAGGCGTAATCCATGTCACACCTACCCTCCTCGACCTCCCATTAATACCATCCTTTTGTCTGTCAGCGGGGGGTTGGGTACGAGGTCAGTCACAGGAGTAAGAGAAAGAGAGGGGAAGGAAACCTGGACAGCTGTACATGGTCTACCTGTCCAGGGAATTTTCTTCTTCCCCACCACCCCTTTTCCACTACCTCTGGTCTAATCACTGAAATAAGAAACCTTTTATTTTATGGTTCTAAGAACTGACTGGTCAGTGCCAACAGAGTTCCCCTTGGTCAATGAATAATACAAGATCTATTTAAAAAAAACAACTTACAGGCTTAAACGAAAGAGCATACTATTAGAATACAATCGAGGCATCAAGTTAGGCATCTCTTCCTGGTTACCGTTTCCTCATTAGGTAGGCAGAAAATAACGATTCCTTTCCTCTATAATGAAATCTAACAGAAGTTTCTAAAAATTCTAGACCTTTAAATAGAAGACACCATAGAAACAAACGCTGCTTATTTCTAGCGGGGTAGGGGAAGGCACTCAGGCACAAGAATGGCAGGAAAATACCTTTGTCACAATTGGACAGCAACAATTCTTTCAATGAAAACTCCAGCCTCCTTAATCCTTACTTGGAAAGAAATACATGCTTTCATCCTTTACATAAATCCTGACCAAGAAAATTTAAAATGCATGTTCATTAATACCAGACAGACAGGTGGTCAGATGTGCCTTTATTATGGTTTGGTTAATGAACCTTAGGTCTGCATATGAAATTCTGCTTCTATTATTGTTGGTTTTTCTGGTGAGTTTTACTTGCTCAAAATCATACCTATCCCTCCAAATGGTTAGCAACAATACAAAGTGCATTAGTGCTCATTAATAGCTAACAACTTGATTTCAAACTGGTATTTTCTATACAGGAGTTTTCTATATTTCCTTGCATTTTGCACACTCATCTCTTACACATTCCCTGATCAGATACCTATGCCTGAACTTACTTAATAATTTCCCTTGGAAACAAGCAGGAGAAGGGAAAAATAAGCTTTATGAAAAATAAGCTCAGACATGGGCATTCCATTTGCTTTCTGATATTTGCAAAACAAATGTTGATTTCTACAGTTTGAGATGTTGCACATTAGATCATTCTTCCCTTGGCTGGGATTTGGGTGGCTACTTTTTAATCAAATCTAACCATGTTATCACTGTAGCTCAAATACAGACCAAGAAAACTTTGAAATAGATTCTAGATCTAATCTCAGACATACCAGAATCAGGATTTAAAAAATAAATAAATTAATTAAAATCTAAAAACCCCTTCCACTTCCTGTTCCTTCCCATGCCATCATACAGCAGTACTTCTGCTGTGGTTAGTCTGGTAACAGTACCATAAGTTAGCATGGCAAGAAGTTAATACTGTAACAGCACTTTACTCTTGGGGAAGAAGAGTTACTACACAGAGAGCAACATTTCAGCAATAGATGGTAAAAGATGTTAAGTGGAAGCAAAGGACATTCTTTCCCTACCCATGTATTCTCAATATGCAATCTTAGAATACAGGAGTTAATAAAAAAAAGTTCCCACAGGTATATATGCACCGCTGGTTTAATTTAATTGGCAGCACACTTTTGAAGTGCATCTCCTAGTTTTCTCCACTTACCCTGTTTTGGTTCACAGTGCAGAGAGGTTTCAGAATACAAGTTTCATCCAAAAGACATCCAAACTGGAAGATGCATTGCTAACATGCACTCCAAATGCAATAAGCAGCCAGTTTCTAAACTAGACAAGCAGACAAAAAAAGCCTCTGAAATATATATCATGTGGGAAGTGAGCTACTCATACTGCGTGGGATGCACTGCTTGCTAATGTAGGCATAGTATGCATCTACTTTCTGGGATTCATTTTCTATCTCTGAAAATCCTTCATACAAGTAAACACTCAGGTGTCTAGGTACCCATAGATGTCTTATTCTGCCAGTGATCAAGGTAACAAATAATGAAATCTAACTTCAAATCAACAGGACTTTTCTTTTAATTGATGTCAGTATTCACAGCAGCTTTTAACCTAACCTGTGGCACTCTGTCCTCTCCCCCCCCACCAAACTTAAAACACGCAATGCAGAATCCACTTGGAATACTTGTGTGGAAGAATCAAGAAAAGACCCTCCATTCAATAAATCCAACCTGTTTTCAGTTCCGCTGTTAAAGTAGGTCACCTATATCAACATTCTTGATGTCTTGCTGTGTTTTTTCTTTCTTCATTAAAGAGGGGGCTGAGATAGCCCTGTGCTGTAGCCAGAGAACAGCAACCACACCGCTGCTACTGGTACGCTTGCAGTATGCGGGATGTTTCCTCCTCTCCCCTGGGAAACAACTTATTCTTTAGCATATGTTCTATTACATGGTTAGGCCAGATATTTACAGCTATCCTACAAGGCCCTAACTTCTGGAAAACTGGAAACAAGCAAAGTAAAGAATAGAGTATTTGCATAAAAGATGATAGCAACAGAATCACAGTTTAGATCATCAGTATTAAACAAGTTAAAAGCTATATCTAAACCAGAACAGTTTTGTAGATTTTCTGAAATGCTGAATATTAAGGCAGGGAAAAAACATTTATCAAAACCACTGAAGAAACCAGAGATTTGCCCCATCATTGCTTGCTGTTTCTGAAATCACTTAACCTAATAAAGAGTTCTAAAGTCACTGAGCTCAAGCTGAAATGAGTGTAATTCAGTCAGAACTCACCAGAGATACCACCATCACTATTATGATCAGAAATTGGTTCACGGTGCCGTCCGTGTTGTTTGAACTGAATTAGCCCTGCCCTACAGGAAGCCTGCCTTCCCAGAACGCTGCCAGGCCCTTCCAACAAAAACAACCCAAGGAGCTAGCTTGCCCAATATACTGTCATTGATGTCTCCGCCAGCCACCACCACCAATGGGTACTTGGAAAGGGAGACTGATGTAGAATTGCTGTGTTTCTGGCATTTACTCACCAAGAGCCTAACTCCAAATATGTCATATGTTTGTTTGGTTTTGTTCCCAATCAGTATTTTCCTGAAACCCATTCTTTTAAGCTGACATCTGTTCCTCACTGGATAGCATTACATGAAACGCCTGTGTGTTTACCAATTACACATGTACAGCTCATGAAGTTTCCCATGCAGAAGACAGGCTTTGAAAAAAAAACAACCAAATAACCAAAACACCCCACAAATAGGAAGTAGTATAATGGTATTCCCAATGCAGATTAAAAAAAAAAATAAAAAGAGAAAAATAAATAAATTTTCACCTGCAGTATGTTCAGATCATAACTGCGATCAAGTTTCTTAGTGTTCTTTCGTGTGGCCCCTGAACAACTGTATTTCCTGTTAAGAGTATGTCTCAATACAATAAATCAGCTGTTCTGTTTGTTTTTTCCTTTTTACCATGATTGGTCACAGAAAGACTTTTTATTCTAGTGATAACGACTCAAGTAGTCAAGTAAGTTTACTCTATTAAAAACCAAAACAAAACCGTTCTGACCATAATTTCCCCTTCAAAATAATTTACGAAGCAGTACCTCTTGGCCTTTTATTTGTATAAATTATACAACAACTATAGTTTTTTTTAGACAATGAGATGAGTCTGTATTTAGTACTTCAATCATCGTTCTCAGGGTTGGAAATGTCTCTGATACTGATGGTAGGCTCTTGTAAGAAGGTGAAATACTGAAAGAGAAGGGAAAAAAAGAGTTACTTATCTTTTGCTGAGCTTTATAATTTACCTGGATGTTAACAAATTAGCTTATACTTCTTTTCATCCTCTTCTCCAACAAATCTGGGACCTGAAGTCAAGAATCTGTTGCCCACAACCAGCTCTTGCTCCTCTGACTCCTCACTCAGTATACAGAACAAAGATAATGACTACATAAAAGAGCCTTTGGAAGTGGCAGAAGTTAAAGCAAAATTTTATTGCTTTAAGTCTTCAAGTTTTACTTGCCTTACCCGCTATTATTCTTCTAACATAGACAAACTAGTCACTTAGGTTAATTACCTTCATAACATTACTTCAAGTCCTTTGTGCTGTAGTTCTACAGATATTTTTCTCAGCATCATGCAAAGCCAACTTCAGCAATTTTCACGACTCTCTCATTCTTGCCCATTATACATCTCTCATTTGAGACAACAATACTATTGGTGGGACTACGCTACAAAATGGTCTCAGAAATAAATTTTCATTTTAACAAGCTTATTTTAAACACAAATCAGCTCCCTGACCTGGTTTGCTATGGATTCCCACAAATTTCAACAGTACAACTGAGAGGGTCAGAAACGCATAGGTATGGTTCAAATGGCTTAAGCTGACTTTGCTCTCAAGAGAGCAATTTCCCTTTGGTACAGAGTTATGTCTTAAGGAAAAAAAAAGAAGAAAAAAAAAGAAAAAAAAAGAAAAAAGGGAGACATGAACAGAGGATTAAGAAAGAAACTGAATATATAAACTGGGAGATTTACAGTAAAAAATTGTGGGAACCATAAATACTTTATATCTCCAAGACAACCAAGTCACAATATTTGTGCAGACTACTTCTAATAAAAAACACAACTTGCTACACTGTAGTTTAAGAATCTTATTCCTTAATAAGTTAATTTGACTACATTTACACATAGAATTTTAGCCTAAGCCCGACAAAGGTGCCCATGAGTCTTCCTAATAGCCTTTTTCATTCAGGAAAGATTTTATATTCCAGTGAAACTTACCAGGGTGAAACCCCCTGACAGTGAAGTTAAGCAAGGCTAAGCAATATGAGATAGTTGGCACTAACAGCAGCTGCAGAGTTCAGAATAACTCAGGTTGGACCAGACCTCAGGTAGTCTGTGATCCAACATCTTGCTCAAAGCAAGGTCAACTGCCAAGTCAGACCAGGGTGTCAGGGCTTTATCCTGTCAGGTCTTGAAAATCTCCAGGGATGAAAAATGCACAGCCTCTCCAGGCAGCCTGCCCTGCTGCTTGACTACCCTCAGGGTGAAAAGATTATGTTCAGTTTGAACATCGTTTCAGCTCATGCATGTTGCCTTTTGTCCTCCCACCAAGCACTGCCTGGCTCCATTTTCTTAATACTCACAGGTACTGCAAAGCTGCTGTTAGGTCAAAGCCTTCTCTTCTTCAAGCTGAACAAGGCCAATTAACTCCTGATAAGGACGTGGCTCCAGCCCTCTGACTATCTTGGTGGCTCCCTACTGAATTTGCTCCATTTTATCATAGCCTTTAATGCAGCTGCCCCCGAACTAGATACAGTATTCTACGTGTGGTCTAAACGGCTGAGTACGCCCTAAATCTGATTATCCAAAACAGCTTTTTACCCATCTAGCTGTCCATTCATCCAGACCATAATGTGCTATCTTGGTATGAGAGTATTGTGGGTGTCCTTGCTGAAGTAACTAAGCAACATCCATTGCTCTCTTACCCACCTGAACAGAAAGACTTACCTTTTTAGATTCATCCAGCTCCTTGCTATCTTGCTAAAAGCTTCAGACCCTGGTGCTGTCATTGCTTCAAAATCAACCAGCTGAAAATGCAACAAAATAAAGGTCTTTAAGAAATTAGAGAAGTTTTAAGTTCTCTCATTTCAGGAAGTTAATTCTCAAATATTCTTAACATGTAAATTAAACTTTCAAAATATATCCCTCCTTTTGTGAGAAAATCCAGGGTTTGTTGGTTTTTTTTCTCTTTTAACAAGGTGTTTATACTAATGAGTTAGTGCCAGAAAATATTGACTGTCTTCAACCTTTTATGACGATGTTCAAATAAAAGGGGGATATTTCTCATTTCTACATATGGAATTCTGCAAAATATTGTATCATATGAGTAGTAGATTTATATTGGACTTTCCAGGCATTCTGTATTCTTTCCACAGTGGGTATTCAGACAAGTTTGACTACATACAGCCAAGAAATGTGTGCAACTTCGTACCTACAGCTGAAAATAAGTTTTCAGCAAAACAATGTTCAGTTAAAAACCTTAGTTCACTAGTACTGAAACATTTAAGCTGACACATTTGTAGTTCAGTGTACTTTGCTTGAATGCAAGGAGGGGTTCTGAGAGCATGCTACCTACATTCTTGTAAGCTTACTAACTAGTCTGTGCCCAGACTATTTTGTCCCTCATCACCAGTTTGAGAGTCAGCATGCACGCCAGGCACTAAAAGTCTCTGTGGGTTTGCACAGCCCACCACAACCAACACCAGAAGCTACACTGGCCATCACTACTGACTAACCTGCCAAGCCATAACAGGACTCTTGACTACTGGGCATCTTTGTCTTCAGAGCAGTCAGATAATACATGCTGTCATAAGCTTGGGACCAGACAGAAATACCCTTCTAAGAAATCTGGCAAGAAAAACAATTTCTCAGTTTCATTCAATTGGGGAAAACTATTTCTTCCAACTGGTGAAAACTGTTCTTAAAAAAAATGGTTTTGTTCCAATTCAGGCACTCTGTTTCAGGAAAAACCCTCAAATGTAAAAATGTTCACAAAGCTGCCTGTAGTCATAAAACCTATGTTTTAATAATGCTGAAACTCTGCTTGCCTGCATAAAAACAGACAAAATGTACTACCCTAGTAAGTCCTAAGAAGATGCATAAGGAAACCCACGTAAGTCTTCTACCTTAGCTTGAACTCCCACAGAATGGTGAAGATACCAGCTTAATGGCACACTGAAAAGGCAGCTTTCTTGCTACTAAGCAAGCTCTTAAAAGCTACTAGCTCATTGTCCTGAAAGGCCAAACTTTGTTGTTTTCAGAGCTTTCTAGAACAAAGGGAATGCTGCTCTTTCTTCAGTTATCCACACAGGGTATTTTCTTCAACAGCTTTGATTCTCACTGGAATTTCACTGATTCTTTTGACATGTTAAAGAGACAGAGGTGCTCTCACTCCTTTCATACGGAAAAGGTAACAGCTAACAGACCAATAGCTGAATACCCTTTATGAGCAAGGTGGTATAATATTCAGTGTCATTTGGTAGTCATTCACTATTAGGACTTACTTTAAATTAAGCAGAATACAGAGGGGAAGGAGAAATCAAGAAGAGTTGCTAATACATTTCTATTTACCAAGCCCTAAATGCTCTGGAGGACATTGACAGCAAAGACAGAAAATTTCTGCTGTGTGCCAGAAGAGTCATTAATTCTGCCCAAGTATTCTCAGAACCTTCTCAAAGTGGGAGAAAGCAGCTTGGCACACTAGAAATGCTCTGGTTACAAATATGTAATTATTATGGGACACAAACTGCTACAATTTGACTAACCAAAATTATCACACATACTATATCTAAATCTCACTTACTGTCAGAACAGCAATGAAATTTTCAAAAGTCTCTCAGGCTGCAAGACATCATAGTATGCAGCTGACCCATCTCCAGTTAGCAAGTGTGGAACTTCTGTTCATTCTTACAGCTTCCTCATGTTTACAAGTGCTACCTCCTCCACCAAGGCTGAACCAGTGTATTTTGATACTTGCCTTTCCTTTAGGGATTTTTCCTGATACTTCCTTCCCAGTTGCCATTAGTGCTCCCATGATCACTGAATAAGCTATCACACTAAAAGAAAAAACATCAAAACCAAAGTAGTACAGTAAAAGTTTTTCCACAGTGTCATTTTAGACTACAAAACAAATATAGTACTGTTTCATAGAAGGCTAGTAAAAATTGCTGTGCTAGTTACTTCATTTTAGAAATTTAAACAAGCATGAAACAAACACTTAAAAAATGAAATCACTGTTACTTTGCAACACCACTGGAACAAAGTTATGATCCTACGGAGTTTAACTACTGAAAAGCATTGTTTCTACAGTAGTCAGAACCATAATTTCAGACTTAGGAGTTCTTACGACTGAATAGAGCTAAAACCCAAAGTAAACTCCTCTTCCCAATGAGCTGTATCCCAGAAAAGCTGATGAACTCTACTGCAACAGAGCTAGATGCACTGTAAAGCTGTTCAGTTACTTAACTTCTTCTTTATCTAACTTCATTTTCTAAAAATTGTGAAACTCAAGACAGAATTTCTGTGAATTTTTACATTCTGTAAGATAAAGGCAAAATCTCATTATAAAAATGAAGTCTCAGTAATTGTTTAAATTTTATTTTCTACTGAACTATGTTTAATAATAAGGTCAAAGATCTTAAGTGCTTTGTGGAACAGAGATTAATAATAGTCTTAGATATAGCCAGGTTTGAATTAAACTAGAATTTCGGTTAAGGAGATCTGTGACATGTGGGGCTATTCTAGGGTTTCATCTGGTGACCCTAACAGTTGCAAAAAATCACCAAAAGAATATTTTAGTATATTTTAATAAGTTATCTCAAAGTAAACTTTATCTTAAATATAAGTTTCAGCAAAGCTTCTTGAGTGAAATTACAGTGGTGTAACATAATATGGATTAGGAGCCAAATCACTGCAATTTTAAAATGACACTCTTCAGTCTGTGAGCTGAAGTCTATAAATATAGACTACTCAAGATTTTCAATATACATGCAGCTCTGAATAGTTATCATCAGCAACTACAAACTAGCTTTTAAAACAGTATTAAGTCAGTACCCATCATCACAGCAGCACAAGATGAGAGACTGTGCAGGACAAACAGCTCAACCTAGAGCTTTTTTAATATTAAAAAATATACTAAGGTACTCCAACATATTGACATTTTACAGCATGCATCCAAGATAACAGACATGATCAAGACAATCACTAACCTAGATCCTCTCGAAAGTGGCATTAAATTATAGAAGTAATAAACTAACGACAGGATCAAATTGCAAACAGCATCTACTTCCTAAAAGAAAAAAAAATAATAGCCAGGTAATATCCTACAAATAAACACATATTGGAAAGTGTTACAGTACTGTGATAATTTTTTTTTAAAAGAACCATTTCAATGTGAAAAAAGTCAACGTGAGAAGTTGAAGTCTGATTAACAGATGTTCAAGCAAATTATTTTGGTACATCTTTAAAATTTAGGTGAAACAGTTCACCCAGACTGTGTTAAAGACGAAGAATGGAAAGCACAAGCTCAAACGCAGTCAGATGCTCATTGCAATACAAATCAACAATGTGTTGATCAAAACCCCCACAATTCTAGTGCTTCTCATGAAATCTTGTTACTTTTGATCTATATGTAGCCACCATGAGCCAAATCCTAAGCAGTACTTGTAAGGATGATAAAACAGTGAATACAGACCCATGAGAAAAATAAAGAAAATAAGGAGAGAGAAAGAGAGAAAATAAGAATATTGAGACTTTGTTCTGCACTCTCCCTATAACTGCAGCAAAGCACAGCAAATCTTAAAAGTAACAGATAGGATTATGGCAATTTCCTATGGTATTTGTCATAAATCGTTTACGTAAACAGTCAGTTTTATTACTTAACCTCTGTCAAAAATTATGAGAACAGTGACTGTTATAGAGAAAGTATAAAAACATAATAGAATTTTATCAAGGAATCCATAATTTCTATTAAAACAGCCTTACCCCCAGCTCTGCAGACAGAATTAGAATTTTTCCTTTAGCTGTTAGATCCTTATATAGCGCATCTATTTCTGCATGATACAGCTGTGTTCTCTCTTCTGTTGTCTGGGTTTCTACTGAAAATAGTATGTTCCCCACTCTATCAAGTGGGTGAAACAAAAAATGAGGTAAGACATTGCTGAACAGAACTCGATGCATAACCTAACATGCAGGGTAAGTTACAGAGGTACATATGTTAAATACCACATCAAAACCTTTTTCCTATCATTCTTCCTTAAGCAGGAGATTATGTGCGTTGCCCCCCTTTTAATAAAAAAAGAAACACCTAAAAAAACCTCACAGAATTAAAAATGTTGTAACGTTTTAAGTTTGTCTGAAAGAATACATAAACATTGCTGTCTAATCACAGATTAAGTATTTCTATTGAAGAATACCTGACAAGCATTAGTGTTTCACTTAAAGCATAGTAAAAAATTAAGAAATATGGAATTTTAAAAGATTTTCATGGGCTTGACATTTTAGTACAGAGTGTAAAGTGTAGTTTTGTTAACTTTTAGGCTACCAAAATTGAACTGTTTTGGTATAAAAGCACAGTTGCAAATTATGGATCAAAACAGACAGGCTGATACAGAACAAATTTTGCACAGAACGACGTTAGACTGTCTTACCAAGACTGAAGTATTTTCCCCAAAATAGTGAGGCCATATATTTAATGCCATTTCACTGTATATAGCCATATGATTTAGAATGTAGGACTGAAAGCTAAGAGATATGTTAACATTTTAGAAGAGAAGTTTAGCTTCCATGCCACTCATTGGAAGCACACAAGGTTTGGGAAAAATTCCAATGCATAAAATTTTAAATCCCATAAGCCAAAGTTTTCAGTTAGCAGTAGGACAGCACTTCAGAGATTCAGATTAATGCTCATTCTTCAAGAAGACAAGGAGCCAGTATCCATAAAGTGAGAAATTTACTATCACATCCAGAGTGGCCCAAGGCCTCCTGATTATATCCTCATACATTTGGGTACTATCTAAATTGACATTTGCAGATAAGTCTGCAAACATTTCAAAGAATAAACATTATAAAAGGCTAAAAACACAAATAGAAGGAAGTCTCTTCCATTCTTAGATCACATAATTTCCATTCTGTTTAGGATTTTTTCAGTCATCGTAGCAGATAGGGTCTCACAACAAGAAATGTATTTTGATATAGATAAAGACTGAGATTTTCCCCCTTCAGGCACTTAATCATATAAGTCAAGGTCTCTCCTCACTTTTGTGCTATATATCAGAGAATCACCTCAACTGGGCCTACTCCATCAATATTATCCATATTCCCTCTTTGTTAGGGAATGCAACAAAAATCAGAAGTCCTCAAATGAACAAGTTTTTTAGTTATTTACAAAGCCCACTTTATGCAAGTAGAAATGGCATTTGAGAAGATTAGCTGCTAATACTTCATCATTAGTTAATGTACTTGAACCCCTGAAAATAGCAAACATACTTATCTCCTGTTATTGTAATTGTGAAGCCATCATATTCTTTCCCTTGATCCTTAAGGCTGGGGACTTTTGTGTTCACAGTAAACCCATCTCTTGTTTTACTGTTAAACTGCTTTCAAAAGAAAAAAAGGTAACATTAGTGTGAGCAGAGACAGACTGCCTGCCTAGCTATTGTTTTGAAACACCTAAAAATACGTGGAGCAAAAATGAAAATAGGCAAAATGAGGGAAAAGAACAAAATGTTACTGTCAACTACATTATTTCATTTATTCTTTATTTCATACTGAAAAGAAATCACAGATATTGAATGAGGCATATTGATGTTCAACTTTATAACTATTAGGGAATATAAAGTGGCATTGTTTATGAAAAGCAATTGTACATTTGAGCTGTACAGATTTCTTCCCAAATTGCATGTTGATAGCAACCTTTTGGTGTAACAACGTAAATGCAAAAGCAGGGATTAGAGAGCCTGTTTTATGTTTACACTAAGCAGCCGTGTTAGTCTAAGTATGGATTCCAGAATAGAGCTCACAGCAATGATTTCTTGACTGTGATCCAGTTTCAGTTAAAGTTCATCCTCATCAGAAGGAAAAATATCATAAAGTTTAAGAATTTTACAAAGCTACATTATCTAAGTGTAATACCGTAGCCAAAGAGTTGTATAAGCCAGGTATTGAAGTAAAGCCAAGAGCCCAGCTTTTGACATACAACATTGCACAGCTACACCAACAGCCAAACTACATCAGCATTAGCAGACTTTCATTTTATACAGGCACTATTAACGACTATTATGCAATAGGATTGAATTAATTATTCAGGCTACTATTTATTTTAAGATAGAACTTGTGATCCAGGATGTTTTCTTCAAAGAGAATCTGCATTTATTTTAAAGAAACAAATTTAAAAGCCTCTAATAAAAGACAGCATTCCATTTTGATACAATTTGGAATGGGATGCAGGAGATTCAAACCAGAGGAAAACTTAGAGGTTATGACAACGAGGAAGAATATTTGCTGCTAGTAGAGACATTTACTTTGAAGTGTCATGTATAATCCACTGTTTATATATTTTCATAATCTTCTTGAAATAACCTATCTTTCTAACTCCACTAATAGCATTTTTATGGTCTACAATTCCACAGTAGCCATATTAGGTGATCTACAGGGACTTACTTGCACATTCATCTGTCTGCAGAGAAAACTTCATTGTCTATCCATCCCAACACCTACTACCTGTTCATTACAAGTTGTTTAGCCTCAGTTAGTATCAACTTGGCTTTATCTTTCAAGGCCAAGGACGATACAGGAATACAAAAAGGACCTAGAAAATTATGGTATGTCTTTGAAGACACATGTTAGTAATATATATTAAAAAAAAAACACATAGAAAAATTTAGTGCTTGAGCCATGTAGCTTCTCTAAAGATATCTGTAGTGCATAAGTAAGCACTACTACTGCGAACAAATCCAAACCCAGTCTATCAGTAGTAGCAGCAATAAATCTTCAGAGAGCTCTGTTCTATGGCAATCTGTCAGCTTTGCTTAGATACAAAATTGCAATGTGGACAACACCCCATAAGAAACCAATGCCTTTGTCTTTATTTAGAGCTACTTTCTTCCCATTTTCCTTGTAGTCTAAATAAAATCCTGCCCAATCCTTCAAAAAAAACCCCCAACAAACAAAACCCACTTTGTAACAGTGCTTCCCCAAATGCAAACACTTACACACTGCTCATCCTAGATGAATTTGGGGAACTCCCGGGAGAGGGGGAAGAACTTTACTTAAACTTAGCTCAAGCCTTATTACTTAAGAGTATAAATAATTTTGCACATCATATATCCAAGGTTTTTCTACAAAGACCACCACCAGCAGGTTTCCCCATTCCTGACATTCTTCCAAAGCATGAAAACAAACCAAGATTTCATTTCAGATTAGCTATTGCTCACTAAGGGCAATTATTTCCCCCTGCCAGCCCCTCTATGTAGTGATCTGCACCAACAAAGCTAAGGTAAAAAGAGCTTCCATGTTCCTACTCTCTGACACACACCTTCAATTTTCCCCTTCATACTGTACAGACGTACTGTGAGCCCATTATGGTGGATCTGACCACAAACCCTCACCGCTGATAAAGCTGGCTTCAAAGAATTACATTCAGTGTTCTGTTTTCCCATCATTTCTTTACCAATTTACAGCCAGGCCAAGCCTTGTCAATATACATCACACATCTACATATATCAAAGGGAAGGTCATACCCTAACACATGCAGATTTGAAATAATCCGAGTTATTTCAAAAAACCTAGTGTTTCCAGTTATTCATTTTAAACTTAAGCATAATGGTTATATTCTGAGGAACTGGGTAGCTCCCAGAATAAGTTTTCTTATTTCCATCATATTTCAAAGTTTTTCTTTAATTTACCTTCATTATGGGAAGAAGATCTTCTACTTTATGTACCTTTTCCAAAGCCTCTCGAACCTCTAATAGTCCTTTTGGATTATTAGCACTAGAAAAAAAAAAAAATGGAATCACAATGGTTGAAACACGTAGCATTTCTGGAAATCCATCTAGCTTTAACCTAATCAGCCACAGCAGAGTAAGTTATTGAAAGTTATTTAATTATTTCTTTTCTGAAAATTAGTTTCTTTGTACTTAGCCACAAGCTCTCTTGCTCTTCAAAATGTAATTTCCTCCTATATTATCTCAGCTTTTTTTTTTTTTTTTTTTGGCTTCAAATTTCAACTTCAGGTTTATTTTAGTCATTTGCTGTTGGCCACTGTAAAGCATTAAACTGTTTGCATGAGTGCATGTGGGCAAGGGGTTGCTGATGAGGAAAGACAGAAGACGACTAGTGTTAATGTTAGAAATACTCTTCTCAAAATACATGCATCTGTGTAGCCTCAAAGGTATGTAAATACCACAGATGCAGGCACAGATGGTCCATGAAGAAACCTATTGAACTAGTGCTGTAATACTTTAATTACTGTACACCTAGATTTTAAGAACAGAATTCTTTTCAAAAAATCACAACAGAAATTGCTCTGGCTTAAGATCAAATGCTGCTGGCTCACTCCAAACAAACTTTCTCCCAATAGATGAGGACAGACTTCCCAGTTACTACAGAACTTATATATCTCAAGCAACTATCATAAATTTTCTAGAACTTAAAGGTTTTCAACTGTTACAAGGATTTTCTGCACTTTCATTTTTTGATATTTAAGTAGCATAATGAGATTGAAACCCAGAAATCAGTATTAAATAAAAGTTACCAGGCCAAAGAAAAATAGAGGGTTTAAACCTAAAAGTTTCTTAATTTTTAGTGTTATCAGAACCCTGTTGCCACAAATGAGCCACAAGTGGGGAAGACATTTTACTCATAAAAATCTGATCTAAGTTTGAAATAGAAGCCAACATCAATTTTCAGCTTACCTTGAGTCACATTCTTTCATTCAAGATTCTACAACTGTCTTCTGTTCCAGGACAAAGTCTACCAACCCATCTATGTAACAGGTAGTAAAGATTCTCTGCTCCTTTAAAACTACTTGTCAAACACCAGGTTCAATTAAAATTACCTTCCATATATTCTTTTCTCTTTTCTCCTCACTCCTACTATTTAATACATTAACCTTAATATTCACAGAAATTGTATTCTATTCTACCAGGAGGAAACACAAAATCTTTAATAAAACTTATTTTTAGAAAGAATTGAGACACACTTGTGCCAAAACTGTGGCTACAAATTCAACACTGTTAATAGTTTCCATGTATACTGTAATTCACAATGGTTTTTCCTATTAGGTAAGTTTCTTTACATGGCAATGGACAAGATTTTGCATTTCCAATAAGAAATAAGACAATTATAGATACTAAGAAAACTAGAACTTACTAAAATTAAGAAAATATCCCTCAGATTTTCTGAAATTAGCATTATGTAAATTTCAGATCAATATTATCAGGGGAGTGAAGCAGGGAGAAAAATATCAGTAATTTACCCATGATAAACAAGGATCCTATCTTTAATAAAATGAAGAATTTTCTCAAAATATTCCAGGTACCGCATGTTAATGACTTGTCCCCTACAAAGAAAAGAAAAGGGTTTTTTCAAGTCTTATTTTTCAACCCAACATTCTAGGGCTAAGACAAAAATATTACTCATTAATATTTGAACGAGTTTTATTCACAGATGCTTTGTAAATTAAAGGAATGAACAAGAGGTTTGTTTGAAGTAGTGAATTGCCCATCCCACATTTTTAATATAGCTTCTGTAGTGAACTTGCAAAAGCTCATGTATTATTAGTGCTGTTGTTCTCTGATAAACTACATTTCATGAGTATTTCCCCATTTTCAGTGTGCCCATGTCCAGTAAGTCTTATCTAAATTATAATTATCAATTTGTGAAAAGATTTAATCTTTCTCAGTTATCTGCACTTGTAGATATTGCAGAACTAGGACAATTCTCAATCTGCACATTGGTTTGAGAACTGACACTCTTCAGTTTACCAGTTTTTTGCCAATATATATGCTGATCTGTTCTGACAGTCTACATACATTTTTGTTTATTCACCTATGGCCCTCTATTAAAGCAATTTTGCTTTGACTCCTAACAATTACAAGTAGTAACTGTTAAACAAAAACATCAAAAAGGTGTTGTTTTTTTCCCTTAGATTACTAAGGAAAAAAAAACCAAACAGTAAAAACTTGGAACAGTAGAAACCTGCTAGGATTATAACCACTCTGAGAACAAAAATTACATACCATTATTGCATTTGTAGGAGTCCTTCCTCTTCTCCCAGTCTACAAAACAAGATTTTATAAAGCAAATGTTACCGCTCTCTGACAAAGCAAAACCACTGTCAATCACAGGAAGGTGTGTACACCTAGCTTAATTCCACTCTGCCGGATTTTTGCAGCTTAAGTCCCTGTCTAATGTCTCACTCTACAGTCTCACACTTCAGTAAGCCTAGTCTCAGAACAATGGCAGAATCAGTCTTCAAAAACTGAACAGAATTAGAACACATACACATATCTGCACATAGGAAAGCGAGGTAGGGAAAGTGGAAGGATGAAGATAAATGTATATACATAATTTGCCCTTGTTGTACGTCCCATCATTTTCCATCTGTTTTAAAAAAATATCTGTACAACAGGCAGAAGCGTGTCAGTATAAGAAACCAGATTTTACTTTAGTGGCATCTTGGAAAATACATCCAAACCTGACCTAGCATTCTGTAAGGACATCCAGAAGCAGCAGTACCAAGAAAAGACTTTTGGTGGGTGGTCAATAAGTGATTTGTGCTTATTTCCACTCTCTCTCCTTGTTTAATAAACACTACCACCAAGAATTCAAAAGTAGTATTCCAGAGAGCATCTTCATTTTTTACATAAGGATATTCAGTATATTATTAATGTTTAGCTGATCCCAAATCCTTGTTTTGCCTATGAAAATAACTTAAGCTTTCAAAAACATTTCCTCTACTTTAAATGAAGCTTGACAGCTTTGATCATTTAAGCCAGAAAAGAGATAAGCCAAAGTTGCACCTGTCTATAGACCCATGAAAAGTGGTGACAGACAACACACTTGCACCTTGAGAATGTTAAGATCTGGAAGCCCACAAAACACTGTGAAGTGCAAGATGTTTCTAATACACTTTTCACAAGAGATCCCCAATCTGACTCAAAACAAGAAAAGTTTTTGTTTTCTGACACTCTCCAAACGTTTCGCCACTCTGGAAAAGAATCTTTGATTCAGTAGTCACCAAATGCTAGTGTCTCCATGCACAGATTCATTTGACCCGAATCACTGAACAATAATGGAATTTAAATGCAAAGAATTCTGAGTAAAGAAAAAGGTTAACAGATACGTAATTCAAGTATTTTTGCACACAGAAATTACTGGTGTACAATTTAGATCAAACAAAACCTAGAGAGCTTGAGCTCAGCATGACAAGATCTGTTACAAATACTAGAAGAAACTCAATTGTTATCGTTACACTTTTTATTTGACTGAACAGCTTATTTGTATATTTAATGACCATGAAGGCTGCCATTTGTCAGCCTAAATAATCTACTGTTACACCAGGTAGCCACACTATAGAACTTATGACTAAGGCTGAATTCTTCATGAGAATCACTTTCAAATTATAAGCCAAAGCAATGTGTTTCTTCCCGAAAAACAGTCAAAAGACCATAAAGTGATCTCAATTACTAACAAAAAGGTGTTAGCTTTGTAGTCTATTAATATCTTCAATCAGCAGCCATTTTACAGTTGAGTAATGCAAGAAGGACATTATACAGATCTGTATAATCCATGAAGAGTAAGTTGTCATTTAGAAATCACAATGGACTAGAACATGCTTCAAAAGTGAAATAAAATACATTTTCAAAAACCTATTACCACTTCATATACTAATTTAATTTATTCCTCACGGCATGTAAAATCATAAGCAGGGAATCCAAAGCAGAAACAAATCACTACAGCAAGGTGACCGATGAAAGCATCTACTACTTGGAATGCAGAATGATCTAACTAATATGGGTTTCCAGAATCAAAAAATTGATGCAATCACTATCCAGTACTAAAGTATGATCAAATCGTGGGGCAGTGGTATGTAGACTGCTTCCCAAAAGTCAAAGCTGAATCAAATCCAAAAGGTTAGAATTAGATTCACTCTGTGCCTACCATTCTGAATGTTCATAAAGCTTATTTCAGATTTCTATGAAATCACTAAAACAGCTGGAACAGTAAATCACGAGCTTTGCTAGCATTCTCTGATGAGAGGAGAATAAGTACCTTGGCCAGTGAAAAACAGACTTGCTAACACAGAGATCCTGTACAGGGACATATTTACCCAGATTAAATGTTACTTTCAGCATGGTAATTAAGTGTTGTGACATGAACACCCTTCTGCCAGCACAGGTCACCTAGAAATTAAGCTTTTACTCTCTAAATTAAAATTAAACCAGGAAGAAACAGATTTACAGATGGTGGCTTCTGCTGTGTTGTACGTGTGATACGAGAGAAATGCAGCAATAGCAAAGATGGATGGAGCTTGGAGCCCAAATGCGATACCTAGCTTGAGGGAAGACAGAGACCTGAGCATAAGCCTGTTCAAGAGGCAGCACATCCTGCAAGGCAACTCCTGATCTGCACTGGAGTTTGATGCTATGTTGTAACCACTCCCTAAAGTAAAGCAGAGTCTGCTGGTGTGGGTTCCCTGGAGTGGAAGGCAGAGGGTGGACTCCTTCTCATTAGCCTCTGTATGTAAACATTACAATATCACTGTTTTTCTCTGCCTGAAATAATTCTTTAGTCTTTCCTTATCCTCCTTTTTCCACACGGCTTCTCAAAAGAGAAAGAAAGAGATATAAAAGCAGAATGGCAGATCGAAGATGCAATACTTCCCATGGGGGGTGGGGGTGGATAAGATGAAACCTGGCTACTAAACATATTTATTTACACAAACACACTTTACTCCTGTGATTGACAGTGATGTTGCCACATTGCGTGTCTCTCACTTTTACCGCTTCATGTGAGGTAGCACTGTCATGACCCACAACACTGAGTCTTGCAGCATGGGAGAAGATGGAACGTACAACAGTGGTTGAATCTTAAATTTTACCTTTCTTTGGAAGTGCAAATGTTACCTTCCACAGGTTACTTATTTTGTCATTTTTGCTTTATTTTGGTCTGCTTTGAAACCAACTACAAGAACTATGTTTTTCCTCTCCACTGTATATTGCTACTAAAACTAATAGAACAGCATTGTTTCATTAGTGCTGCCACTATCTTTGAGAAGCAGCATTGGCAAAAATTACAGCTGTGATGAACATAATCTAATCTTTACATTTAAGTTAATGTGGGAGTTAAAAACAGCATGTAAAAACATGCATCTTCTGGATCCTAGTTAGATCTTGCTATAAGCCAGTTGCACAACTGAAATCCAGGAAAAAAAGAGGAAATGTCATGAAGGAAAATTTGAGGTGCATAAAACACATATGTCCCATTAGAAAATATAAAATAAATATTAAAACAAAACAATAAGCACATATACATTCAATAAATACTGTAATGTGCTGTTTCATAAACAGCCAGGACTGGTACAATCCCTTAGTGTGTGTGGGAAGGCTGTTTGGTAAAATCTCGTACCTGATTAAGTTAATGTGATTATTGAAACCTCTGCTAAGGCTTCGGGCAGGCATTTGGTCCAACCAAAGCACAGGCTGGTCAGGGTCAGCTATCCTACAAGGACAGAGAACATTAATATTGGCACACATTTCACTCCATGTAGTATTTTTAACTGAGCTTTGTTTAAACAGAATAATTTTAGGCAAAAACCAGAGTGCAGAGACTACAAAAAAGAACTTTTTATTGAAATGCATATACAATTTTGCTAAGAAAAAAACCAACCCATAACCATTTTATGTTGCTGGAGTTTGAAACTGTTTTTGTCAGCCTAAGCTAAAAGGTATCCTAAGGTCTTTCACAGCTTCGCCTCAACCAGAAAATGCTATTCCAAACTCTTTCCCTCTTTTAAAAAAGAAGAAAAATTGAGTATTTTCAGAAGTGTACTCCCTGTACCTAAACCATCCTCTCTTTTATCAGAACACTTTCTAGTTAGAGTGGTAGCAAGTGTTTATTTTCTCCTCTATGACTTCAGCCCTCCAGTTAACTGAAGCATGCATCATTATTACAACCAGCGTAAGGCTTGCTCTCTTTTTTTTTTTAACCATTACCTTCGCCACTTCACAGCAATATCAAACATATCTCTCCACTGCATCAGTCTGGTTTTCCCATTCATACGAACTTTTGAGTTTGCCCAAGTCCGCTGCACAGCTTGCATTACTTCTAAAGTGGCCAATCCCATTGCTGGGGGTAGGGGAGGAAGAGAGGGGGTCAAACAACAACAGGAACAGAGCATCAGTTAGAACCAAACATTCATTTCTGGACAGACCAGAAAATTGAAGCAGCAAAGTGATGTATTTCTAGGAAAAGAATTGACAACATCAGTAAGATATGGGAAATTATCATTTCCAGTCCCCAATTAGGTCAAGAAACTGCTGACATAATGATTACTTTAAAGTTTTTATCTGACTTGAAAGGAGTGTAAAATTTGCAGGTAGCAAAGATATAGCATTAAATTATCAACACATTGACTTCCCCCCGGCCACCCTCAAATTTACCAAGTATTTTCAGTATTACCTCTATGTATTCTTTTATTTGGAAGAAATCCTGGTGTCTCATACTGCATCATGGAACCCAGATGATCAGCTACACATATAAGTTCTTGCACATCAGGCTTATAGCTTTCAAAATTCTGAAATAACACATCTCTTACAGAGGAGAAAAACATGCATCAGACATAACTTGCCAACAAAAATCCTGAAAGCTGTAAACCACAGATTTGTTTGTATAATAATCAATATCATTTGTGTGAGAAATACAGTATAAGGAATACTCATTACCCCTCCCACACCACTGAATACACACAGTACACTGTAGTTACACTTAATATCTCAAATAAAATTCTGGTCTTACTGAGTTCGATGGTGGATCTTATTACTGTCACAACCAGTATTTCATCTTTAGACTTCCTCATAATAAGTGATACTAAATAAAGTTCACAGATAAAATGCTATCCTTCAATGTTACATTCACCCTGAGGAATTTTAACATTAAGAAAAAAATATGTATAGAAACCAGAAGCCTTATTCCATAACTTCTCCTGTAACTCTGCAAAAACTTCTTGTGCTAAAAAGGTGGATTCTATTCTGTATACAGAAAAGCAATAAATTTTTAACTCAGCAATTTTTTACATAGTGAGTACATCTAGAAACTAGCTTACAACAGGAGAAATTGCTGTATTTCCTTTAACTACGTCTTTTGAAGCCCAGCCTATTAAAATCAATCCCATGCTTTGTTGATTGAAATAACCCTCCTCCTAAAATACTGGTTATCTATAATTACTGCAGAGAATTTTTTTCCCAGTGAAACCCAGCTACCATTAAAAATGTATTAAAGATCTAGGAAACTAAACCCATAACAAAATAAAACCTTATCACACAATAAGCAACTGTAACAAGGCTGCTATACAACGCTACGCTGAGCATCTCAAACTTTTCAACTCCTTAACATCAACTGAAAGAAAAAAAAAAAGAAATAAAATAGTTAATCAGTAAGGCCATAGAATAAGAAACAACATTATGTGAATATTATTAAGGTGAAGACAGAAGTGAAGAAAATCATCCCAGGTTTCATTCTTTCTCTGAGCTAAACCAACTCCAATCCCCTATGACCTGAAAACGGTTTACAAACCACTTTCATATATTAAACTTTTATGCTGTAATGCCTCAGAATAGCACTTTAAAAAGTAAAACTGAAAAAAAATAATAATCAGAGTAGTCTTTAAAAAAAATTACTCACTTTATATGTGGCTGTAACCCTGGCTGTTCCTCATAATTTTCTATAAGAAAAGGAAGATTTTTGGCCCAGTGGTCCTTGAAATTTCCAGGAAGATCTATATCAATATTATACTCTGCAAGGGGAGTATCCAAATGTGCATGCAAGTATCTAGAATACTCTGGAGGAAAGAAATAAAATTAAATACCATTTGCATAATCAGCCTTACTACATAAAACCAAAAAAACCTTAGATTATATGTTTGTCAGTTATCCAACATGACTTTAATATGTTATTACTCTTAGATAATTTAATTTTGCTATTAGCTAATTTACAAGACAGAAATAAGTCTATTTCAACTAAGTACTCTTTACCATTACAAAGAAATGTGTATTTCATTTGTGGTCCTAGTATTTAACTGTATGAACAAGTAAGAATAACAAATAAAATAGAACAACTAAAATCAGCATACTTTTTTTTTTTAAACAGACATGTTCAACAGTGCTGATGAGAACGTACAGTGTTTTCTTTAAAACGGCCGTAACTACAAGCATACTTGAACTTTTACGGTTCTCAAAGGATTTAAGAAAATTATTAAAAAAAAAAAAAAGAAAAGAAAAGAAAAAAGAAAACCAATTCCAACTTACCTCGGAGGTATTTCACTTTCAGATATTCTGGGCTGGCCTTCTGGCCGGGTAGTGGATCATTTAACATAACTTTAGTCTGAGCTTTTATTCCTTCATAAAACTGTCCCATTGCAACGTGGCTGAGACCTTTCATGTATTGGCATACTTCATTGTATGGTTCTAGCTGTAAACACCTCTAGGAGATGAAAGAAACACAGCACCCATAAATCAAGAGAGCGAATGGGTGTCTTCAAATAAACTAACCTATTTGGTCAGAAGACCGCATGGAAAGATGTACTGATTATTAAGATCCACTTCCATCATAATTTTCTCTCAAATAAGGTGCTGAGCTCTTAAATTGCTAACAAATGTAAGAAAAAAAATATTTTCAGCTTCATTAAAGGGGAAAAAAAAAATTGAAAAGGAACTACCCATGCAAATAAGCTTTTGATCACACTTTGTTAGGAAGATAGATCATGTTTTTTCTAATGATGTTAGCACTACATAAGTTTCAACATTAGTTGAATTAAATTAGATAAAACATACTCCTGATAATATTAGTAATGTCATTTTTAGCTAGTTCAATATATATCACGCCATTTCTACCATCCATATCTTCACTAGTTCATGCATTAGTACACCTCATTATGTTAGCCAACTATTTACTTTATGTTAAACACACAGAAAGTTCATATTTATCATTCAAAAATTAATGTTCTGATTCTTCTAGCTCATCATCACGTCTTTAGAAGAGCATTGCCATCTTAAAAGTCGAAGTATGTTTTCAATTACAGCACTATCTACAAATCATGTTATAGAAGATGAATACATAGTAATTTACACAAAGTGTTCTCCTCTGGATAAGCACATGCACTGAGAACAGGATGTAATCCTTTCCACAACTTATTTCATTCCTTGTTTTAAGGATATGGACATATGATTTAACATATGCCTTTACTGTTCTGTCTACAAAATGAGGAAGTTATTTACTTTTATTTTGTTTACCTATGGAAACACACACACGTTTACAAGCTCAATGAATCGCAACATATTCTGAGTTTTCAAATAAAGAAAATCTCAGAATAATTAGATAACTACTGGAACTTTGTATGCTTACTTTAAGCTTAAAATTACAAAGACTGCTACATTCCTTCTTCCATCAGATTTGGAAAAAGATTTAAGTTTCAACCCAAACTAAAATATTAGCAAGAACATAATTACTAGTTTAAAAAAACCCCAAACAGATAAAACATTTCAACCAGAGCTTGGTTTTAGAAATTCATAAAACAGAGGAAATACCTTTATTTTAGCAAGATTACATTTTTAATTTCAAACTTTAAAGTTTTATGTATCTTTTAAGACAGACTTCACAAGAAATTAGATTTAGTTCAAATGCACATACAGTTTCAGCATGAAAAACTTTGTGATTTGTCCATTTTATTGCATTTGTTAAATACTATTCTTTATTAAAACATCTTAATTTTGTATTTACTTGAGGCCTGCTTACCTTAAAATTCTTTAGGGCTTCATCTAAACTCCCATGATGATAAAGCATCATTCCTTTGAGCTGTAACGTCTGAACATGATTTTGATTTAGCAGCAAAGCCTTCTGGAAGTTTTCTGTAGCAGCATCGAAGTTGCCAAGCTCTCTAGGCATTCCATGAAGTGGAAAGTGAAAAATATAGAAGGCAACAGTGACAACGGAATTACTTGTTAAAAGTTGTTTTAACACATCCAAAGGGGATATCATTAAAGAGGAACACAGTACTAGTGGGAAATTTCTTTAACAAAAGCCGTAATTCTGCAACTGTTCTTCAGTGGTAATATCAGAACAGCTGCACAGAGTTTTTTCACTCCCAGAAATGTGTACTCTGAAATACAACCCCACAAGATCACAAATCTTCAAAATCCTCAGTGAATACAAACCATAAACACACATACCTATGGTATTTCTTCAGAAACTAAACAAAAATTTCCACAGAAAGCATTTTTGGAAAACACTACCTATCACAGGTCTTTTTCACTTCCAAATATAAACACATTTTAAAAAATAAACTAACTACTTAAAGGCTGAGTAAGAAGAAAATAAATGGCCTTTGAAAGCTGAAACTAACTAAAACCATGTTGACTGGAATTGCTCCATGTGCAGGACAGCTCTTAGTAAAAATAGCCATGGAGAAACTATCATTTAGAAAAAAAAACAACTTATTTTTTCTTCAGTTTTTTTAATACAGTACACTCTTTTGAAGTTTAAGATCATGAAAGTCTTTCCTCACCAAATAATATTAGATGAAATTAATCCAAACAAGAGCAACACTAGAAAAAAATACAAGATTTAATAGTTTTAAATACATTTGCCAAAAAGAATTTTTAGGCTGACTAGTGATTAACTACAGCTCTTTAGTTTTAAATAAATGCATGAACACCGAAGTCACTAAATTTGAAGCAGAAATAGGTAAAATGCTATAACTCACATTGCACAGAAGAACAAATCAGACTAAGAATTGTCTGCCTCCCCTATAAAAATAATTCTTTAAAAGGTATTTTTAAGCATTGTATTTGAAACTTATTTCATACAGAAGAGAGAGAGCATGAGTCTGGGAGACTCAACGAGCTACTGGAGACTGAATTTAAAATACAAACTTACCTAGAAAATGTTTATATTGAACATATCCTGACATAACCATACTGGCTGTGGGAGCTACCAAATACACATGTAATTCTGCACACTTCTGTAACAAATGTGTAAAACTTAAAAAGTACATTTTAAAGAACACAATCAGATAGAAAACTGAGGTTAGAACCATTTCCAAATGCAATTACCTGTAGGCTTGTCCCAGACTTTTATATGCATCTATGAAGTCTGCTTTCTGCTTCAGAGCTTCTTTGAAGGATTCAATGGCTTCCTACAGAAAGATATCAACAGAAAAATTTGTCATTTACTGCATTCATTTAATTTTAGCATCCTCAGTAGTTACTAGCCATGGATTTACAGTTATTCACCAAAACCTTTAGAAGGAACAAACAAGGCATTAATTTATTACAAAATCTATGGAGTATTAATCACATAACAAATGAAATACTGCAACACTCTTTATGGTAATGACAGATTTAACTGGAATTCCTTTGTCTAATAAGCCATGGGAATGAGTGATTCTTTTAGCATTTTAACAGAATTCAGAGAGGAAATCCCTTCAGAGTTTGCTTTCAAAGCTCAATCTGGTCCCTAAGGCAAAGCAGTCTCTCCTTACAGTCTTCCTTCTTCATTCACAATACACCTAAGTTTTTGCAGTCCAAAAGACTCCTTCAAATCTGTACTCTGCCTTTCACTGTTTTATTGTGTTCTGCGATAGTTGCACAGTTAGCAAACACCCTCTGGAGGGATTACAGCGTAAATGATCACCTTCACACAACAACAAAGTATTGCTGCTGTGAGAAATACAATGTAATAGAAATAACATAGCTAAAAATACTTATATACATGTTCAAACAAATCTTCCTCTTCAAAGGATTTGATTGAGAACTCAGGTTTTTAAATTGGACTGGCTATATAAATTGGCAAATGCAGTACTAAGACTTAGAATTAAGGATGGAATAATCAACTTATATTATAAAGGAATGCCTGAGAAGTACCTTGAAGTCTATAGTTCAAGAAATTAAATGCTGTAAGGAAAGAATCATTACTACCTTTAGCCAATTTAGAGATTCTTATTCAGAAAAACTATAAAATATATTGAGTACCACAACATACACAAAAGCATCTACTGAACAAAATTGTAAGATAATAACCTACCATTATTGATAGGCTCACATCCTCTAAATTAAAATCAAGAAGATTATTCCCAAAAAAAAGATCCAAAAGCAACAATCTCTTTTCATTCAAAAATTAAAACTCTGCCACCTTCAACCCAAAGCTCAGTTTTCAGCAAGCCTTGGAAGACCTAACAGACGATGTGTATAGCCTTCCTCTAAGAGACACTCAGAACCTGACTGGAAACTAAAATATACCTGGGGAAGAAAAGCCACTCATTCACAATCTCTCAGAACTTGAATATTAGAAAGGGAAGACACTTCCTTTGATAAAAGAAATTAGGGGGAAGGAGGTGGTGGTGCAGAAATGTGTTGATCTGCATATCAGAAGAAAAAAACTTGCTTCTATTTTGCAAATTGAGACATTTATCCTTGTCAGTTATACTTCCACCATCACTTTCTAGGCTTTCTCTGCTGTCTACACCAAAATCAGAATTTCAATCAGATTATTACTTGCAACTAACACATTTAACTGCAATAAGGTGCAGACAGTAAGTTCAATGACAGCCTGAAGTTCTAATAGTATACACTCAGAGCATGGAGTTTGGGTACTAAGAAAGTGGAGAAGTAGCCTGTTTGCTAAAAAAACAAAACCAAACAAACCCAAATATGCAGTGATTGCCTATGAAAGATACTGAGCTGAAACTCAGGAGTCCTGGGCTGTCTCCAGGTTTTGTCAGGATTTCTTCATACATCCTTTAAAGAATTCAAAGCTGTTAACAGAGGTTAAAAAAAGGAAGCTTCCACTCTATTGGAATTTAAGAATCACAGGTGAATCCTCACTTTTCAGACAACTTGTCTTATTACTCTCCCCGCAGGAAAACTGCAGCAGTATCTCTAAACACTTTACAAGCAAAAAACAGGTACAACATTACCACATGTAAAACAGAAGGTTTGAGTCAGGAAATGGTGAAACACTAAAAAAAGCACAGAAAGAACTTCCCTGCCGTTTTTTAAATCTGAGGGGGAAACTATGTTCCCTCAATTTATATATGAGCATTTTGGAATCAACATGAAACTGAAATACACATTCACAGATGCAGGGCTCTCTATCATAAGTTTCCTTGATTACCTTCTAGTTCATTTGAGGAATTTAAAATTATTTTCCTGTTCACCACACCTAGGGAGTCTCCATTTCACAGAAAGAAATGTTGACTATAACCATACAGATATTAGCAGAGATGCCAAATATAAACATCTTCCAAACTCCACAAACTCATCAGTTATCACTAATTTACCAAGAACCAGCAAGACCAGCAGTATTTACATGTCATACCATGAAGTATTAAAGTCAATGGCAACTTTTTATTTTGCTTGCACTCTTTTGCCTTCAAAAGTCTCCCTTATGCAATAGAAAATATGTATATCAATACCTATGATATTTCTGCTACTTTATTTAAGTAACTTCGAATACAGGATATTGTTCTACATGAACTACTATTTAATACAGCATTACCTTCAAAAGTCCTCTGTGAAAAAAGGTTAAGCCTTTATAAAGCATAGCTATAGGCTGATTTTTGTTCAGTTCCAATGAGCGCTGAAAATCTTCATGGGCTGTTGTATAATCCTGTGATAAAGTAGATTTTCAATGACTGAGGAAACATCATACAAATGAAGAGGAATATATACACTTATTTTCATAAAAGTACAGAATTATGTTTGACATACGAAGTCAGCCTCAGGGCTAAGCAGCAATAATTGTCAACTGTCAGTCAGAATACCAAAGAGTAAGGAATGCACAATACACTTCCAACTTTTACAGCAAGTGCGATATAAAATATAGCAAAGTAAGTGGAAAAATATGTGGAAACAGAGTGAAATCAGAAGAATAAAGTGGGAAATCAGCTTTTTAGTATTTGTGCTATCTTTGAAGACAAAGTTACTTATTTTACATTAAGGCATAAAAACAACACACCCCGATCACATAGCAAAATATTAGTATTTTTGTAGGGGATTTTTGTGTGTTTGTTGTGTGGGGTTTTTTTAAAGTATATAGGGCAGTTACCACCTTGGCCATAACTGTTTTCCTTTTTAGACTAGCATTTAACAATACTATTTGAATGCAGATGTAGGTTATAAATCAAGTCAAATTCTTTATCCATATCCTACTTCTCAAACACACAAAACAACCTGAGATGTGCATGCAAGGTACTTGCCCTCTGATTCTCTGCATTAAAAACATATGCAGATGAAATACTTGAAGAATACCTCTGAACTGTCAGAAGGTCAACTACAGGAAAATCAGGGCTTTTGTTGATATTTTAGTTTTTAATTTAAATAGGAAAGAAGCTCTTAAACAAAAGTAACAACTGGTACAAACAACAACAAAATAATCAACAACATCCACACAACCAAAACCAAACAGAATCCCTAAAATCCACTAACCTCAGATATGAAGTAAAGGGTACCTCTGTGCCTGTAGAGCCGTGCTGATGGTTGCAGCTGAATAGCTTTGGTAAGATCAGATAATGCTTCACTGATTCGTCCTAGTGGGGACAATATCTAAGAGTATAAAACAAATTCATAGTTTAGAGCAAACAGGCTGAATAGATTTGGTTTAGAAATATGAAGATATTTTTTTCATGTTCAGCTGCAACAGAGTAACTGTATTTGCTAGAACAGGCTGTGAAGTTCTACTATATACTTTTCAGTACTTCCTGCTTTTTAAACCCCTATCAAAGAGAAAAACTGAAAGGATTTTTCTCCAAAAAAGTATCAGTGCACATGTACATTACCAATAACATTTGCAGAAACCTAGTATTCCAAATAGAAACAAGTCAGCCCAAGCAAAATACTCTATTTCAACACATTCAACTGAAAATGTAACTAAAATACTCTCAAACTTTTTTATTTTGAACAATATTCTCCCCAATGGAAAATGTTCTACTTTACAATTATTTGAATGCCTTTTGTATTTTAGATCAAGATTATTATCAAATGTATTAATAAATCATTAAAAACATGAACATTGTGAATTACAATTTCATAGTATGGCAGTTAACATTATACAGTTATGCTGACTTTAATAAATATTTATGCTTTTGGTTTGCCTACAAAGCTGCTTCTTGAAATCAATTTTCTGTAATTTAGTTGGCAAAACAAAACACTGTTTTCAAAATGAAAAATATCTGTGTATCTGAATGATATTTAACTTATACGCATAATAATGAAACCAAAATGTGTTAAAAACTCGTGCTTTACAAGTTCAGTGTTTTACCAACTAGTCCTAACAATACATTTACTAAGGCGACACTAAGTGCAAACAGTAAGGTCCAAGTGACATTTAGATTCATTATATTAAAAAACCCCACAAAACCATATATGATCTTGCTATATATATAGTATGTCAAAACCTAAACACTTAGACATAATATATGCCATTCTACTGGCTATAGTAACTCCATATGGTATACGTTTCATTAAAAAAACCAACATTCCATCAATTACTCTGAGAGCAAATATGTGTATCTTAAAAGGAGGAATGTTCACAGAAAAACACATGTAAGAGCTTTAGTCACTAAATCACTGAAGAAATACTTGAGAACACTGTGGAACTGCACCTTCTCCAAAAATCTGAAAAGAGAAAAATGCTCACTTCTGCTCGCTGTTCAAATACTTCAGGATGATCTGGTGCTAGACTAATCACCCTACTGAGCTCAAACAGAGCAAGTTCAGCATTTTTCATATCCTGAAAAGGAGAAAAATGAACAAGGTAAACAACTGTGCATACTTACAAGTAACATACCATGAAGTCTGAAGTACAACAAGATTAGCTAAGTTTTTGCGAGTGTATCAGTTCAGATGAAAAGCCCTTCACACCTTTGCTAATAAAATTAAGACGCAGTATTGTACAAACCGCTAAAAAACCACCCCCACCTATCTGCTATAAACAAGAAAGCTAAACTTTGCTTGCACACATCATCTTTGTGCTGTAGCTCTAATAATTTATTAATATAACTGAATAAAAATTAGGTTTACGGCTCCACAGATAGCTTTCTTGGCAGCAAAGCGTACCCTCACCCACCAGTGTTTTCATCAGTACTATCTGTAACCTAATCCAAGTAGTACTGGTGAATGGGTTGATGCCATCAGCATCTTGCCTAAGTTTTTATATTGTCCTCAATAAATTGTAGGGTAGAAGCAATTACTTAATTGGGAAAAAAAAATCCAAACTGGTTATATAGCAAGTACTAGATTGGATTTCAATGATCTTTTTCAAGGCAAAGAAATTGTGAATGTTTAATTAACGTAATCTTTTTGTCTTGAAAGTGTCACTCACAGAAAGTTTTACGAAGTGAAGCCGTCCCAACACCTAGCTGAACTGAGGAAACAAACTCATGCTGGTGTTTAAATCATGCAAATATGAGGGATTCGAGCTCCTGACAGCACCACTAAATAATTAAATATTCCACACAAAGGAAATTTTCAAGGAGTTATTCAACTATTCTTTCTTCTAGAATTCCAGCAACCATTCAGTCACAATTCAATGAGCCACAAACTCCAACTACAAGGACCATAGTCTACTTTTAAACTTATTTTTACTCAGGAAATTGTTTGAGCAGTCAGCTATAATGAAGTAATTTAACTTTGATTTTTTTTTTTTTAATAATATCAAGGTGGTATATGTATCAAGAGGTGCCTCAAGAGGCAAGCAGAAATATAAAGCCCATTGAACCACAAGAGTTTATGATGTTTCCAAGCTGCAATAGAAGACTTTTGTTTCCAGATACAGACTAGATGTAGAGACAAATTCAGTGGGACTTCATAAACCTGCCTCTCACAGGCAAGATACTGCCTGTTTTCCTATTAGATAACTCTTTAAAGTGGCTGTAGCTCCCAGCCTTACTATCCACCACTCACAGCTGTGCCTACATCTTTTTGCACCCTTGCTTTATGCTGCTTTACTTGCACGGTCCCTCAAATGAAATGTACCCATAGCTTGAGCAGCATGATCCACTAGATCCCGCTATGTTATGGGGCACCTACCAAAGGATGGACACATCAGTATAGTAGTGTTGTCTCACAGAGTTCATTACCTGGTGTGCAAAAACCCAATCTCACACACAGAGCTGAGATACCATTTATTGCATGTATACACAGAGATGGGTGCTACATGGTAAATCCACAAAGCCAGCATGCCTCTTAACACATAGTAAAGCATTTCATACACTTTGAACAACTGTTCATAATTACATTTAGTGACACTTAATTCTCATCGGTTCTTACGAACCTCACCTCCATTTAAAGGTACAGCATTCTTGTTTTTCCACCCCATGTTCTGTAGGGAGGAAGCTTTGTTAGTAGGGGAGCTTTCTTTGCTCCAGGGAAGATTTTTTAGTATGCTCATTAGGAGAGTTCACACATAGTTCAAGTAATTTTCTGTTTGATCTCATTAACCATTTAGTTCTTGAGCTTATCCTATTATGCCCCAGCCTGACATATGTATGGTGTCTACTCCTTCTCCCAAAGCCATGTTCTGTTAACTATTTTAACATTCTCTGTTTTCCAAATTCTTTCTTGTTATTCATTATAGATATTTACATAATTTGTCCAAATTTCAAGTTTAATAACAGACTGACCTTCTATTAAGCACATAAATGCAAGCTGGTTGACTACAGTAGGACTACACAAAGACTTTGGGATGTACCTACCAAGTCCTAATCAGTCTAGCTTCTGTAAAGAGTCCTTCTTATAGTTTGGACTGAAATAATTCAGTCAGATATTAATTTAAATAATTATCTACTCACATGTAGTCCTTTTTTTCCATATGCTATCCCTCGTCCATAAATTGCACTAACCAGCTCCGGTTCTTCCTGTTAAGATTAAAAATTAATACAACAATCAGTTGTGGTTGTTCTGGTGGTGGTGTTGTTTGTAAAAAGGTATCTCTTTCCAATATGTATTTAATTCTTACTGATATTAAGTATTAAGCAATGAACAATCACAGCTGTCAGGCAAAGAAATTGATTGTATTACACTCCATACAACCATGGCTGTCCAAACTTCATTACTTGTAACCTTCTTGGTAATTTTATGCCTTCTTTTGTCTAATGTCACTGACACAGTAATAAAAAAATACAATTTGCCATTCAAAGCTTGTTTTGTTTGTAATTTAAATTCGAGATTTAAAACTGGGAAGCAGGAAGTTGTGACATCCTGATGAAATTTGTGTTCAGGCAGCAACTAAAACTAGAGGTGTTCTGCCAAAACAGTTCTGCAAAATTCAAACAAACTTTCCTTGCATTAGACTTAAGTCCATGGCTTTCTAACCACCTAAGGGAAAGCATCTTAGATAAGCAATCTACTTCTTGTTCAATGTTATTTAGTCTGGCCATTGCTTCCCATCCAAATTTGAAGAACTACAACAGCAAAACTGATCTTCTTGGCACAATGCCTATGCAGTCCGTTTCCCTGAAAACCAGTCAGGAATCACACCATCTTCACACCTGCAGCCAACACAGCTGTGCTACAAAAGTTTGTAACACAGGCCTGGTCTGATTTAACTGGGACAACTGCCAAGAAATAAATTCTTTCCTCCACAAAACAACAGATACATGCCACACCAATGCTGACAGCTTGCCAGACTTGAGCAGATTCCAAGTGTATGCTTGCCAATGTCAATTTGAGGTAACTTCCCTACTTTTAATACAGTGCCTAAGCCAGACTTTTTTGTTCTGCTAAATGTTTTAATACTCACTTCATACGTATTTAAGAGTGCTTTATGGAAGACAGAGTGAATAATTGTAGCCAATTTACAGCCTTTCAGGCACACAATAAGCACCGTATTCATTTCAACTCAGATGTGTGCATTGCAAAGATACTGTATCATAAACACACTTCTCACAATATCTTTCTACAGTCACTGTATCTTGCTTATCTTCACTCATATTAAGCTTCCTTCTTAATAAAGAGAAGGCAGGAAACAAAGTCCAGTGGTTTTTGAAGCTGGATTTCTCATTAGGGTTAAAAAAAATAAATATAATAATTCCTCACATTAAAACCAAATGAAAGAGAGATCACTAAACATCTAAAGCAAACAAACAAAAAAAACCCAACAAAAAAACATTCTGGTTCTTTGATAAATTCCCTGGAATAATTCCATTGAATTGCCACACTTTCACTCAATTTAAGTACAGGCCATATGACATCTGAGTTAAAAAAAAATATATGCTAGTATTTGCAGTATTGCTTTCAGTTTGCATTTGTGTATTACAACCAGTTTAGATCAAAAAGCAGGTCCATACTTTTTGTAGTTTCAGTTTCTTAGCCATGAAAATACAGTATTCTGAAATCAGCTTTAGTTGAAGCTTTTAAACTATTTGGGTTGGTTTTATTTTAGAAGTTGCTATCTTTACTTCATAGAAGAAGATTCAGAATTCTTTACCATGGTCAGAAAAAAAAAAGTTACAAGTATTAGTTATATCTTACTTATATATTAAACTCATCAAATGCTACCACGGAAGACAGATAAACCCATCATACAAAAATAATTTAGCACTGTGAAAGCAATGCAGTACTTGCCACTAGCAATAAGGCATCTCTCTCAGTTTTCTTCTGATGTTACTGGCAACATGGTAACAGTCACCCCAAAAAATCCACATTAAAATGTCTCAGCCTACACATTAAGAAGGCAATTAAAGGAACTTCAATTTTGCACAGGTCAGATTTCTCAAAATGCTTTGGTTTTTTTCTTGTCAAAGTGCCATAAAAAGTTTATTCCTACAGATGAGAAAAATACTCACCAAATAACCAAGACACTGAATCACCTGATTTTAAGAGTATGCTTATGTTTGGATAGGAAAAAAAATGAATAATAACTACTCATATTAAATTCCTTAATTGAGTCTTTAAATTACATAACATTGAATTAAAAGCAGTATATTGTAACATCCAATTTCATAAAGTAATTTTTTTTAAGGTTCCAAACAGAGAACTCACCTGCAGCATTGTTGAAAAATGTCGTATGGCTTCATCATACAAGCTGTTGCCAATCAACACGTAGGCAATTGCTAACAAAACATTACAAATGTAAATAAAACAGCAAAAAACATCTGTCAGGATTTTTTTATACATTTTTCAGTTTCATTGTATGTAATACAAGTTCCTGCATTGCTCTGAAGATTTTTAAGAAGTCAAATGATTTCTGAACTGCCGCTGAAATGATTTCCCTCGGCCACTACCAAGCATTTATTAATTGCTCAACTCATATTGTGCTCAGCAGAATTTTTTGGGGGTTTTGTGGTTTGTTTACGGTTTTTTCTCTTCTTTTTACAAAATGTTCAGGAAAGGCTCCATGTTTGTTTCTAGACTACCATGAAAAGTACCATGATCCCATTTAGTAGCCCTAGTTGCTTTCTCAATTATATGTGAGCCTGGCTAATACTGGCTAACTTTTTGTTAATTCCATTAGAGAACATCTGATTTTACTTGTTTGTACACATTTTTCTAAACTTCAGTAGCTCACAATAAGTTTTTCCTTTATTTGAATTACCCAGAAAAACCTGAACTAAAGTGATTCCATTAAATATTTGAAAAATACAGAATCTTTACCCATGTTAAAATTATGAAAAGCTTTAAAGCTCTTTCATATCCCGCTGCTCTGGAGTAGAAACCAAATGTTTGAAAGAAACAGACCACTGTTTTAGAAACATGTTCCTGTAATCTCCACAAGATATAAAAATACAATCAAGTCACAAGACTAGAAAACCGTGGTTGCACTTGCATGACTGAAGTTCAGTTCTGACAGCTGAATATCTCAAGATTGTTTCATTTTGCATGTTTTAATCTCTCACGGTTCTTAACTCTGGACTAAGCTCTGTCTACACTGCCCACAAAAAACAAGTATCTTGCAGACCAGAGCTGTGAAAATTAAACCACAACTTTTCCCCAGGCAGCTTGCACGAAGAGCTGACAGTGGAACTAAGAACAGGAATTCATCGTTCCCTATACATCTAATGAGTTTTAAGACTCACCCAAACAGAATGGAAGAGGCACCTATCAGCTTAATTATTTATTCAAACATGAGAATTGACAAATAAGCCAGGTAGAACAAAAGTATTTTTAAAAGGACACCGACACTTAATCTTTCCTACAGGCAGAGCCACATTGTTTTGGCAGTGTTGCTAAGCACTGTTCATTAAAGGAGGAAAAACGTTAAATGAAAGAGAAATAAGACGTATATTTAATCCAAAGCCTGTCTCATTCTTGGAGCATTTCTATTATGCAGAAGGAAGTATTTGTGTGTAATATAAGCTTTTTCCTCAATACATAAAAAGCTTCACTTGGTACAGGTATATAGCACTGCCAATAAAGGAAAGAAAACTGGCAGAGTGAAAGATAGGTTCAAGAGCTCTTTAACTTTCCTCATTTCATTATTGTCCAAGACTACACATTCTTAGTATCATCTTTACAGCTCCAATCCCCAAATACAGAACAGTTGACACAAAGCCAGTCTTAAGGAAAAAAGTGGAGGAAGCAAGATAAAGACGACTCATGCTCTTGTTGATAAGGAGTTTATTTTGTCAATCCAAGACTCCTGGCAAAACACAGGTGGTCACAGACTATGTCTGTAAAACTATTTCAAGTTTTTGGCAGCTAGTAGCCGATATAGCATCAGCTTCTTTTAAAATATTATCTTTTAAATCTTTTCACCTTTAATTAAATACTACAAAAATAAAAATAAGTACTTTATTACAAAAAAATTCTAGGCATTAACAATTGTCCATTAGCCCAAGTATTTGGGTACCAACACTGTTCAGAATGCCCCATACACTACTTTTCCTTGGAACAATTAAAAGTAACACGCACAAACAAGAAGGACCCAGGCTCCTCACATGACATACTTGAAATAAAGTGGGTAGGGAGGTGCCAGTCTACAGGCCAAAAATGAGGACACAGACCTTCTGGCATAGTCTTCCAAGGCTACAGAGCAGATACTAAAAGCATCAGACATTTTCTGTTGGATGGAATTTCAGTATTTGCAGGATTTTATGAACATATTTAAGTATGCTATAAGCATGAAAAAAGATTAAGCTCCCAAACTTTCCTGGGTAAATTTGTGAAAGCAGAAATTATGTCACCAAAAAATTGCTGACAATTTAAAACAATCATTTTAATTTCATTAGGCAACTTAATGAGTACAGATTCCCTTTGCTTTTATATAAAAGACAGTCTGCTGCCTTCCTTGACATACATCCTCAAAATCTCTTTGCTGCCCTATAGTATCCTGCTTCCTACAAGTGATACATTTGGAGAAGCAATGCAAGTAACCCCAAGTACTCTGAGAAAAGTGTTTCCCATTGCTTCCACTTTCTGCAGTGTGCTTTGAAAAAATGTCAAGTAGCAGCCTGTGTAAGGACATAATTCAGAAAGCCTTCCTGCTGTTTATAAGTGTTTATTGGAAGAGTGCATAGAGCGGGGAAGACTAATCCAAGATCTACACTTGATACAAAGAACTGGTAAAATTTTCTGGGTGTTTTAATAGTTTTAGTCATGAATAATGACAAAAAAAGGGAAGCAGGAAGTAGCTGAGACTGTTTAACAAGATTAATCAAAATGTTTTTTGGACACCTGCTTAAGCAGTCATGGTGAAGAGTTCTAGTGAATGAAGAAGAAAAGATTTTTAGGAAGAGATATACATATTTTCTTTGCAAGACCAGAGAAAACTCACTGTATTTTCAGGCTTACTGGGATCACTTTAGAATTAATGCATCACTAAGGAATCATCAGTTTAGTGTCAAAACAATCAGTGCTAATAATTAGCACGTAATTCACCTGCACAAACCTTACGTAAGGCATCTTACCCAATTCTTCATTTGTGTTGTCATTATCAGTAGCAAATGGAAATCGTTTTTGCTCTGCAAGCAACTTCGCTTGACTCTGTAAAACATGTTTTTTAAGTGTTCAGCAAACAACAGTAAAAAAATTAATAGAAAACTTGTGTCTTAAATCCTTAAGAGAATGCCTTAAATCAAAAATTTAAGAGTAATGATTGCTTTAAGGTAACTGAAAACATCATCATTCCCAGTCCTCCACAAAGAGAAAAATTGCTCTTTAGTCAGGTGCTGCCGTTATTCTCTCTAACACAAGGCTAACCAACCTTTGAGATGAATGGACATTATCTGCCTTTTACCAGTGTCTGATGTTATATCTGCTTAACATGAAGTTCTGGAAGTCTTTCTAAGACACATGCTACTTCATATAAAAGCTTATACTGTTTACCGCATTAATGATTCCTTCGTCTCCTTCAAAGGGTACTACAAAAGAGTAAACACTGAAAAAAATATTGCTCCAGAAACAAAGATTAACGTAACAGTGCTGTACTAAATTAAAAAGGCTGTCCTTTTAACAGTGACTTTCTGTCAGTTACAGACTTTATTCAGCCAGTTGTAGCCTCATCTAAGATTTCTGTTCCTTGAGTAATGTGCCTACAGAAACCAATACTGCCAAAGACAACCCCTCAGAAATACTCTTCATTTTCACAAGTATTTTCTACAGACAGCTGTAAGCCTACCAGAGCAGTTTACGTCAGAAAGGTACAAAAGGCTCATTTAATTAACAGGCCTTCAAAACTGTTTTAGGAAGCAAGGGGAAAAAATTACTCCTGTCACTGCTCAGTTCTCTTCCTTTGCTTCAGCTAAACAGCACATACGTACATCTTTAACTTCAGAGAAGACAGTTAAACACCTCCAACATCAGAGAACATATTTAATTCATCATTTCCTCTACTGAGAGGACTGAACTTTGTCCTCCTCCCTTCTGCTTTTTTTTTTGCTTGCTCAGTCAGAAGTAGCCTTGTTACTTGTATGCATGACAGATATTTCAAAGACCTACAAAAAGCAAAACTAACCAGCCAAATCTCATTGCACAGTTCCTGCCCTCTTCATCTAATTATCTTAGGAATGAAAAAAAAGTATGATCTGCTCTAAAAACTTGGGTATTTTGTAGGGTATGAATGTTTAGCAAAAGCTTGGTTTTACTGCAATTGGAGATCATGTATGAGCTCTACATTACACTGTGACATTCTGAGTATTATTACACCACCTACAGTAACAGAATGGAAAAGCTCTTTTCTTCGTAGGAAAAAAAAAAAAAAAAGTCATTAAAAACCAGCACAAGAATGGGCAGGGTTCAACAGGTATACCAGTTGGAAGACTAAATCTACATTGTAGACCACATATTTATAAATCACACACCTCCAAACACAACCTTTTTGCATCATCTTTTTGCGTTGCCTTCAGGTAATTTTCAGAAAGTGATGCTCAGTTTTTAACTCTGCAAAACATATTCTAAAATTGTCTTAATGTTAGAAAAAAAAATTTACTAAAGGACAACCTCTTCCTTGTTGAATTTTACAAAAAAAAAAAAAAGGCCTACACTTCTTTGTCTGCAGATGTAAGATAACATATAGCAAGACTCCATGCTGGGTACTGGAAAAGCTATAACCAAAATAATCTGGCATTACATTAATATCCTATGAGTTACAGAGCTGCATGTGACACTTGGCAGGAAAAATGCCACAGCTTCCCCCGCCTTCATCTACCTTGTCTGTTCTGTTCTGATAGAACAACAGAACACTGGTTCTTGGGGTGGTGGAGGAAGGGGATACATACTTCAACAAATTCTGACTCCAGTTAGAGGTTAGAAATCCTGCAGCTCTAGATGCAAAAATGGCAAGTCATTTTGCCTTCAAGAAATGAGAGAAGAATTTTCATCACAACACCAGTTCCTGATAGGTTGAATTGTTGCTTTCTTCAAAACATTTTTTTTTTTTAAACAGGGAAATTTCTTATAAACTAATACATATTTTGCTTACTTAGAAAGAATTGTTAGTACCCCTAGGCTAGACTAGACAGAAGGTCTGACCAGTATCTGAAGAGGTAAGGCCAAAGGAGAGTATTCAAGTGAAATAACTGACTTGGTGGATTTGCAGTAGAGTAGTTTTATTTCTGAATACCACCTCTGGAGAAGTTGCTTCAAATTACAATATTGTTTCCATGCTCCCTCATAGCCAATAATTTCCATAAATTTGATGAGGCCTCTTTGTATAAATCTCATGGGAATTATTTGAAGATTTTACATATCTGTGACTCTACTGGACTGAAGAAGTAAACATCAAACCTGTGTTCTGACGTAGACCGATGATTATACTTGTTCAAGATCAACAGATGAACGGTAGTGTTGCAAGAAAACCCAAATTCCAAAATAATTCTCTTAAAGTCTCCTTACCAAGAGATACTCTCCTTTTGTTGGAATGTTCTCCACATACCATGTCTGTATTACATTCAGTGAAATATGTTCTGAATTCTCTATCATCTGTGCACACTGTTATTTCTGCAGCGACTGCAAGTCATCACTCCTACTCTCACACACATTTTATGGTAAACCTCCTCAGGTAGTTAACCTGGATAAAAACTAACATACCTTTCCCTTTTTCAGCCATAGCCCCTGCACACCTAAAACTAAAAAATTAATTGGGAGTCTAATCCAGGTGAAGGTTAGCCTTCAGTGGAAACATCAGCTTCAATTAGATGAAAGTCCTGACTGCCCTAGAGATTCACGATGGAGTACTACGAAATCATACTTTCATGAGCAACTTAAGTTCATTCATACCTTTGGAGACCTACACCTACTGATCAATAAATTCTATTTGTAGTTATTTGCCTGGACTTCATTCTAACTGGTTATGCAGCTAAAGTGATCTGCAACTTCAACAATCTATTAAAAATTATTTTGTAATTATATTCTTGATCACATACCAGAATTTTTTCTGTGTTGAGAGAAAGCACAGATTCACAAGATGAAGACGCTCCTATGTCACAATCTGATTCATGGAAGTGAAAAAATGATGAATCTAGAGGAAGAGAGAGAAAATACTTTTATGAACTCAAAGAGTTACATGTACGTTCTATTATCACATCTCACATTTCCTGGTATTCATCTGAACAGCTTCCCCATTGGGCACTCCACAGGGCAGAGCTTTCATGAGGTGCTTTCTGCCCACAGCACATCTAAACAGCCAGGGAAGCAATAGCTGACTTTTATATAATTAATTTTATAAACTGCTTTTATATAATTAATTTTATCACTACTTCTGCTTATGCTTTTAGCTAAAGATACATGGAGGGGAAAAAAAAAGTGCTGGAAAAAAACAAGGGGGGTGGGGGTGGGAGAGGCAGAATAAAAAGGGAGGAAGCTGAAAACAAATAAGAAAAGTTTAGGGTAAACATGTCCCCATTTGGCATTATGATTCTGTTGTCTGGCCCAAGAAATTAAAGATAAAATCATCATTCCAATCCCAGAGAGGAAAATAAATGGAACGGACCATAAAGAGTAGGGAAAGAGCTACTGCTGGAAGTCCAGGAAACGGAGGTACAAAGACCGTGAAAAGCAGACAGAATAGTAAACCATAATTGACTGATCATCTGCAAAGGTCCCCACAGGTATGTTACTAAGAAGGCCATTACAAGAATGTTAAGATTGAAATCTATGAAAAGTTAAACACAGCCTGTTGGCATAGCAGAGAAAAAGTGTAACAAATGAAAGAAATACAAAAGGAACAGTAATAATCAACAAAATCCCCCTGACTGATAAGACTATAGAAGTCACTATTTCACCTACGTGGTACTTTAACCGCTATCCCAACAGAATTATTAGCTTTCAAATCCTCAGATAAAGCTTCTATTAACTTGAAATATTTCACGAGCAAACAAGAAAAAGCAAATCTCTTTGATTCCATGTCAAAAGTACCAAATTTTATCATCTCCCTAATGTTTGTAAATATAAGCTTGATGCCAAGTTTGAAAGGCTGGGGGGCAGTATGTGTTTCCAATTCACTTTTACAGCAGTGCTATTCTCATATTTTGATTACATAATGGTTGCAGTTAGTTACTCCCCATTTCTCACAAGTACAGTGCTAAAAGAGAAAAAGAAACAGTCTTCTTTAAAGAGATGTCAAAATAGCATCTAAAATCATTCCCTGTAAATAGAAACTTGGAACTAAGTTGAGCATAAACCATAACTGGTGGGAGAAGTTTTACAACAGAAGGAAGAGGGGCAAAAAGCAGAAGGTCAAAGTTTATGGTCAGACAGTGCTGAAAGAACAGTGGCTCATCAGCCATAGTTTCCAGAAAAAAAACGTTGCCAGTAAGAGGTTTCAACACTGCCCTTTGTTCTTCACCTTGGCCGAACCCTCCTGTGCTACGGCAGCATTATTAACACATTACTTTGTGCTGGTGCTTGTAAGTCAGTGACAGTTACGAGCCATTTCTGTGGATTCACTGAGCAATATTTGCTTCACAAACCAAAACAAAGTGGTGCATGCACAGCCTACCTCCAGGATAACTTTCTACTTAACAGCAGGAACATAGTGAAGGAAGTTTTTACTAAGGTGCCAGGGAATAAGAACAGCCTGTTACAAGCTTACTAGGGGAAAAGGACCCTTAAAATCTTGAAGTTCTTGGGGCAACAATCTCCTTTACTCGTAAGGAAGAACGGATCTGCCTTTTTCTCCAAGTTAGATACAGTCAAACCTGTACCACTCTGCCTCATTAACAACTTTATGAAAAAGCAAAAACACCAACCAGAGAAATTACCCTGGACCCTGTAGCAGGCTATAAGAGAAACTATTAGAGATAAAAAGATTCTCAGCTTCTGGGAAAACTGTACTCAAACAAAGATTGAGAGCCTAAGGGATTTTTTTCAACTGGCAATTTATTTAGCCACAGGATTTCCATAGCAAGGAGTGAACTGCTATACAGCTATTTCAGGGGAAGTATGTTGTTCTCTAATTAAGAGCTATCTTATCACTAGTGTATGCAAAGTATCTGAGGTACCTGATGATTTAAGCAGAATTCCTTATATCAATCCCAGTTACACTGGTCTCTTTCAAACCAAAACCACCATTAAATCACAATCTAATCTTCCAAATACACTTCTGAAGGAGTATCCTGAGTCAATCATTCATGTCCAAGTAACAGAAGAGATTTAATCAAATGCTTTGCCAATTATTAACTCATATGGTATACAGATTTTATCTCAACACTGGGTGAAAGTATTTTTGGTTTTATGCTTAAGCTTGAATGATTTGGAGCAATGGTCACCTGAGATAAACACTAAATCAGATAAGTTATGTACTGTAGCTTTCAGCCACTGTAGCCACCTAAAAAAAAACAAACCAAAAACCAAAACAAACCAGCCAATATAAAATACCTACTTGACACAACTGATAAAGACAAAAACAACCAAAGAACTTTAAGCTGTCATGACATACAGAGGGGAAAAAAAAGCAGATGTAGGAAACTCACAATAAGCTATTTCTAGAAAGCTTGTAGTTTTGAGTGGATTACACTATATTGTCCTTAGGGACCCAGAGCAATTGTTGATATGAGCACAGGCTTTAGGAAATAAGGGGGGAAAAAACTAAAACCCTGCAGACAGCTCTGCAGACATGACACATGACTGGTTATTCTCATATAAATAATGTAGTGTTTCTATTGTATTGACTTGATAAAACCTTTTTCTTCATCTGCATTACAGGTACACTGTAATCCAGACTGGCATTTTTGTATAGCACGTTCACGCTACACTCATGATCAAAGATTGTAACAGATCACTTAATCACATGATCCTGTTGCAACAGATATTTAAGAACATAAAAACAGTTTTAACTGTGCCTGGATTACAAACTATCAATTAACTTGAAAAAGACCAGAAGATCCGCCGCTTGAACTTGGCGCTCATAAAGAGAAACAGCCAGTTCACCAGCAAAATACATAGAACTGGAGACGAAAATGAATCACGCCACCTTCAACGCAACAATGCGAGCACAAGGTGCCGGCATGCGTGTGCCCCACTGAGCACAGGGATTAATTAAGCAGCACGCCGAGCCCAGCGCCGGGCTTGGCAGGTTGGCGAGCGGGACCACAGGAATCCTGCGGGATGTCACAGGCCCTCGGTTCGCCCCGTCCAAGGGGCGAGGGCTCTTCCCCCGGCTCGGCGCCCCCTGCTCCGCACCACACAGCGGTACAACGCGACCCGGGGGTGCAGCTCACACAGAAGGTGCCTCAGTCCCAGTCAGCGGAACGGCAGCAGCGGTACAGCCCCGCCGCCTGGACCCCGCGCCGCCCCCACCCCGCGCCGCCGTCCCCTCGGCCACCCGCGGCGGCTCAGCGGGAGGCGAGGCCCGGCCGCGCTTCCCTCTGCAGCTCCCACCGCCCTCCGCAGGGGCGAAGGGAGGGAGCGCCGCTCCCACCCTCCTCCCCCGGCCTCAGGGCTCCGCGGGGCCGCCGGGCGAACGGCCTCCGCGCTCCCGCCCCGGGATGGGGCGGTCACCATGGCAACGCCCCCGACTCACCGCACTCGGCCGAGTACTGCTCTGCCCACTCCCCCGCCGAGCCGCAGCCCCCCGCCGGGCCCTGGCGCTGCCGGCCAAGCTCCTGCTTTAGCAGGGACAAGGCCGGGTACTGCTCGGTCAAGGCCAGCGCGGCCCGGACCAGGGCCAGCACGGCCAGCGGCACCCACAGCCCCCGCAGCGCCCCGCAGCCGCCGGCAGGTGCCATCTTCCCAGGGCGCATGCGCACCGCTTCCGCCTCGGCGGGAGACAGTGGGCGCCCCCCCTGCGGCAGCGGCAGGGAGGGGGCGCCGCCGCGCTGCCCCCTGGGACATGGAGTTCCGCCCGGGCGCCGCCCTGCCGCCGGCGGCAGCCGAAAACCACAACTCCCAGAGCGCACCGCGGCCCGGCCCTGCCCCCGAATGCGGAAGCGAGGCCGTCTGAGGCGCTGACAGGCCGGCGCGTGCTGTCACCTGCCATGGCGGCCCTCGGCGCCTACCGCTGCATCGAGTGCAGCAGGGAGGCGGCGGAGCTGTACCGGGACTACCAGCGCGGGGTACTCCGCATCTCCATCTGCGTGAGTCGTGGGTGGCGGGCAAGGAAGGCTGGAGGGAAGGGGAAGGGGAAGGGAGCGAGGGGGAGGCCTCGACGTCAGCAGGACGGCGGCACGTGCTGCTGTGCCCGCCTGCGCGCGGGCGCCCCGGTGCGGCCTAGCCTGGCCCGCCGCGGCCCTGGGCCGGCCCCGCGGGGCCGAAGCTTCCCCGCTGCCGCCGGGTCGGGCCCCGACGCTTTCCGTGGAGCTGGGTGTAGGGTTTCCGTAGGCCCTGCTGCCTACCGCCGTTTCCTCCGGTTCCTGCAGGGCACCGGCACGGTAGCGCTGTCCTGGGTGATCTCTGCGTGCCTGCACGCGGGCCTGCTGCTGTGCTCTGTCTTTTCCTCGCTGGAAGGCAGAGCTGAGGGAGGCTCCGTGGTTAGACAGCCTCACTGCAGCTGGGAGACAGCTGGGCCTCACTGTCAGGCGCTGACTGAGGATTATTCGGGGTACGGGCGAGACTCGTGGGTTGCTTACCCACCTCCAGCGGCTGCGCTTTCCAAAATGGTACCCACATGTTCTGGTCTGTTCGCTGCTCTCCCTTCCCACTCTGTCTCATAGAGTTCATTTTTTTCACACTGTTTTTTCATAGTGTTAAAATAAATTTAATGCCTCCTATGGTTTTTTTAAGATTTCATAGCTGCAGAAAAAAAACATTACCTTTTTAAGCAGATTTTTCAACTATTTTTAAATTACTGTTTCAAATTTTCAATAGGGTTTATGTAGACTTGTCTCCAGTGGTTAGTTTTGACTTTTTTTTTTTTTTTTTTTTAGTGTGTAAGAAATTGGATCACTTAGCACCCTATATTCAGTGTGTATGGGGAAGTAAAGAATTTTGGAACAGAGGGATTTTGCAGATCATACATCTTGACTAACTTTTTCTGTGATTTTGTTTCACAGCATCTTGTCTGCCCCTTATAAAATTGTGGAAATCTTGTGCTTGGACTAATTGTTGAATATTTTGTATGGAATTACTTGTGTATCATTCAAACTTCCTTTGTGGTTGTTTCCCCCAGTTTTCTAGCTCTTGACATTTTGAGAATACTGATAGAAGATGAGTTAATTTACTAACCATGAAGCTATAAGCATAAAGGATGACCAGAAAGCTTTGTATGAAACCTGTGGTGAATTCCTTTATGATTTTATAACTTTGAGTAATTCTAGCATTTATTAGATCAAAAATAGAGACCATAGGCAACCAGATCATTGAGGTCTATGGTCAGTTGATAATTGGAGAAATAGGAGTTAGCTCAAGCTGAAAGACATACATGCTAGATCATAGCTTGTATTATCAAGAAGAGGCTGTGGAAACAAGATACACATGAACTACTGATGATAGTAGAAAGAGCTGATTCACATCCTTCTCTTTTCCCAGCCCAGCAGTCAGTGAAAATGGCTTGTTGCTGTAGACCATAAACCAGCTGACAATGTACACAAAAATCTCTGTAGGTATTTCAAAAACTGGAGAGATCAGCAGTTTTCTTAGGTGAAAGACAAAGTATTAGAGGTTGATTTCTGCTGGCTTTAGACATGCGCACTGCAACAAAAAATAGATCTTTAGTTGTTTTTTTGTGTTTATATAATGTATCATGTTTGGTACCACATATGAACTACATCAGATCATTGGTAGTCAAATCATGTAGTCAAAATCCATTATTGATACATGGTAATCATCAAAGATCCATGATAAAAATGTGAATGGTTTCTTTTTGAGCTCTTTCATGTGCAGCTTCAAACTCATCTTTGAAATTAAAGGCAAGTTGGATACAAAAGGACAAGTGTTAAGGCTTATGGGTGGAGCCGTATCACATAAGATTTAGCACAGTTTATAAACCCAAAGTTTATAAACCCAGGTTATCAATTCTGGTTATTAATTTGGCTGTGATAATCTCTAAAGCAAAGTGGGTGTCAGTAGATGGCACTCATTCCTCTTAGCATTTAACCATTTGAGGACTGAAATGCTGGTCTTCCAGAGCTGTGGCATCCCGTGTAGAATCAAAGATTCACACTTGCTGTGTTCATCACAAATGCCAAACTCTTACAAAATGTGTAAAGAACAGAGTAAAAGAAAGGTCAAAGAATCATATGTTCCTAGAAAACTGGAATTTTGTCCACCTTCCTTCGTGCAGGTCCAGATTGGTACCATTTTTCACTTGCTTCTACCAGTCTGTTTCCCCTAAGTTGTATGTTATCATGGTTCAGCTTCAGCTTCCTAGTTGCTCTTATATGGTGCATGTCATATAACCTCTAAGGCTTTCTCTCTATTTTTGGCCACCCAGGAAGTCCTGAGAGTCGGAGTGGTTCACATGAGGAACAAGTAATACAAAGCATGTTAGTAAGAAACACATTAGCTCAAAGTTTATGAAGTGGAGATGAGAATGCTAGAAGATTGCCAAGATCAGAAGATTCCTTCTCTTGAACTGATTTGAATTCAGCTTTGTGTATTGCAGGAAAGTGCTGCTGTTGTCTCCAAGACCTCTTGGTTTCTAATAAGGCAATTCTTGTTTTACTTCTTCCTTTTAATCTGGAAGGATAGTTTTGTCACTGCACTGACCCTCTGCAGGCATTCTACTCCATGCAGGCAGTGCAGTACTGTACTCTAGCCGGAGACCTGAGAAGTTGGTCATCATCACGCTACTGAAAACAAAAAATAGTCAAGTACAGAATGTCATTTGATAACCTTCATAATCTTTCACGAGCAGTATTATAATGCATTTGTCAGTATTATGTATTATCTTAACTGAAAATAATGATATCTTAGAAGTCTTCTCCACTTCAGAAAATATGAAGATTCCACTTATCAGCATGAAGTATCATTTATATCAGGTATTTATAAAACTTAAGAATGTAGGCCTCTAAAAACTTACAACAAGATGAAGGTATTTAAGAAAATTTGGTGGTCTGAGGTGAAGATCAGAAGGTGTGATCACCCAGCCTGAGAGCAGTTTTCATCTATCTTTGTGGAATTAGAGCACTGAGTACTTGCTGCTACTCTTCTGTAGCTTAAGAGAGAAAAAGTGAAAAGTACATAGAAAGTTTGTATAGTGATACTTAAAGTGAGGCCAAGGGACATTGTCTAGGTAATTTTTTTTGTTAAAAAGCTCTAGGATACTTGTGTTCATTTCCGTTTTCAAGTAGTACATGAAAATACTGACACACTGAGAAGAAAAAAAACCCCATCAACCTAATATTTGTTCTGTATAATATGCAACATAAAGGGCCCCAGAAAATTAGGAACAAGCAGAACATTGCCAAAATCATCACTGCTTTATACTGACCTACAGACTTGCCCTAATCCTAGTTTAAAGTTATCCTTGGTGAATTAATAAATCTGCATTTAAAAGTTCTTTGCCATTCTCAGGATGTTCCTGTCATTCAGCACTTTTTGGAACATCATCTTGAGGTTGAAGAAGCTAAGTTCTCTCAACAGTGTCTTCTATCTAGTCCTACATTTATTTTTAGGATGTGTTTAACCTGATCTGGGTGTTATTTTCAGGTGGAAGACTTAAGTTTGAATGCCTAAGCAAAATACCATGATTTTGTATTCTGTTATTAATCTGTGGAAGAGAAGAATGGATTTTTCCAGAGGCAAATATTTAAAGCTTCCATTAGGGAACATCTGTTTCCACCCCACAGTATTAAAGTACAGTTTTGGAAATTCAGTCTAATATGCATGGTGCTGCTTTCGTTTAGTTCCTGCAGCATTTGTTGTTGCTCTCAAGATAATTAAAAGTTTCTTTGAGCTCCATATTGTGATTTTAATGTGGGCAAGCATTACAGACCAAGTGTTACTGTCCACTCTGGAAATAAATTTGCAACAGATACTGAAGAAACTAAATAAACATTCTTCTATCAAACATAAGAGTCCATAGAGTAACATGAAACTGGTGGTAGAAAGGCTGTGTCTTTTGTTAAGAGCTCTGGATGTTAACTGCCAAGAATTCTTCAAGTTCTGTTAACTTCTTTTTAATGTTTGGTTTAATGAAGGCCAGTTTCAGCAAAAGCTTAGCCCAGACCTCTATGTGCATTTCTTCTTGCTTGACATTCACATTTACTGAATGAACCTTTTGCTCACCCTGCACATACTGTGCTGTGGAAGTGCCATTACAAGAGACAGGTGGAGTATTGCTCCTTAAAAAGAACTTAAAGGTACTTAAAAATGGATAATAAAAATCAGAGGAGACACCTCCTCAGGGAGACCTGCTCAATATGATTTTAATTCAGCATGGTACCTGGGCGGTGGGGGGTGTGCAGTGGGCAGGTGTGTTAGGATTGCCTTATTCAAAGGTGACTTCTGATGGTCGCTTTGCAACTCATGGGTCTGGTTCTAGTCCTATGCCATGAACATGTTAATGTTTTCCCTATTCAGAACCAGAAGTGATGGTAAAAGTAAGTGTAGGTGGCTCTTTATAGAGGAGATTTCTGTTAATTATTTTGAGATCCTTAGAACGTAAATGATCTGTAAGTAATACAGCAAATCTTCACTGAATATGTTATAAACCAACCATTGACAACAGTAACAAAAGATACTGTTCAGATAACATCGCCACTTTTAATGCTATAGGGGGAAAAAAAAACATATTCAGATAACATGGATTACATTCTGCTGTCAGAGTGCAATGAGTATAAAAAGAAATTAGCAAACTTGACTTAATCAAAATAGGAAGGAAAAACATGCACATTTTTTTAATTTGGTTTTAAATTACATATATGTTATTGTGTTTAAAAATAAAGTTTAAAAAATTTTAATTGTTCCAGACCTTAACAAAGGGATAGAAATTACTCATTGCAATATATAGAGCTCAGTCAGGATCCCCCTTGTGTTTTGTAATAAGAAAGCCAAATTGCCTCAGCAGTGCACACTTCATTTAGCTTTTCTGCAATTAAAAAATAATTGAAAAGCTTTTTTTCATTGTAGCAAGGCAGAGAGACTGTAAATGCTTTGAATGCAAAGCATTTATGCAGTAAGGTAAAGAATCAACCAAGGGTACAAAGATCATCCTAGAAAATAAGGAGTGTTATTTTTCTTGTTTATGTAACTCAGCCTACAGACAACTCACTACTGGAAAACGTATCATATAGGAAAAATTATAAAACAGTATTTTAAATTTGGGTTTTCTGAAATGAAATGCATCTGAGACTGCTGCTTTGTTTTTCAGCTTATTATGACACTTAGCTGCATCCATAATTAAAAACCCATTCCTGAAAGCAGCACATCTAATTACATTTTATTGTTTGAGGGTGCGACTGGGATTAAGGGCACTGTTGCAAAATGATGGGTCTGTGTGTTAGTTTGCTTTATGATCCTACGTGAATGGACCTATGTTCATGTTGAAGCTATGTAAATGCTGTTAAAATTGCTGTATTTGTAGTCCAGCCAGAAATTATAGCTTAATTTTGCCAAACTTCAAATCCTGGAGAAAGGAATACTAAAATGAGGCTATTTCACTGATGTTTCTAATGTCCAGAGATTTGCAAACATACTCCTGGTGTGGTTTTCATGGTATTTTTAGTTCAGGATGAAGCTTGGTTATTTAACATATATTTTTATTTTCTGTCATGTCCTATGACTTCCTCTTCAAAACATTTTTACCTTCCACCACCCCCATCACAAAATAGTTACTTAAAAATTTGGTTACGTTTTAATGTTAGAGAGAAGTATTGTTCATTTACTTCAGGAACTTGGAACTTTGCCCTTCAGTGACAGTAGGAATTTCCTTAAATATTTGTACACTTTATTGTATTTGGCATATGTTTGTGAGCTGTGTTCGCAGCTGAGTATCTTTGATGAACAAAGAAGAGGTATGTCTTCTGAGTAGTGTTTTATAGAAAGCTGCTAAACATGCAGTCAGAATTAACATTTCAGTATTTTGTCTTATTTAATGCAAGTGAGATGTTTAAAACATGTTACTTTCCTTAACTGTTTTGAATTGCTTTGATGGGAAAGAATCTGATACGCTATACTATGAAGAACATAGTTGTACTAACTTTTTAATTTATTTTT
>JAVJGJ010000059.1:79458786-79478872 GCA_035590215.1 Microhierax caerulescens | reverse complement strand
TAACAGGAAGCCCTCACATGCGGATCCTTCCTCAGGACAATGGCAGGGTGGAAGGTGCCGTCTGTAATTTCATGCTGTTGTACCAAAAAGCGCTGGCTCCTCTGAACTCCTTGCAGCAGCTGCTCCTGAAGGCCCAGCTCTTTGTCCTGACCTGGCAGCTGCCTCTTGCCACCGCCCATGGGAACAGTTTTGTTTTCACAGAATCAGCTAGAAGTGAACTCCAGAGGTCATCTGGTCCTTCCCCCAGCCATTAGGCTGGATGGGCACTCCTGACAGATGTTGTCGCTGGCAGGCAGATATCCTGCCTCTGAGGGACCAACGCTGAGCCACCTTTCCTAAATTAGGAGACCTGCCAGCTCCTACTGCGTCATACTTGTTTTTCAACTGTGAGCATCTGGTCAAGCAATACTATTTATAAGATCTTACTTGAGGAATCCATTGTGAAGATGGTGGCTTGATCTTTTATTAAATTTGCGTCTTCTACTTTTATTCTCCAGGTTGCACGCTTCCAACTCCCTGCTACCCCATGCAACAGCCTTGCTAAGCCAGCACTATGAAAATCCATCAGACAGATTCCTTGGCTGTAGGACTAAAAAGCCTTTAAGACTTCTAATAAATAAGGCAGCCTGAACCTCGTCAGATCTACTACAGGCTTCTTGTAAGGACTTACACATTGGGTTACACACAGTTAAGTTGAAACGAAAATATGATCACTGCCTACAAATGAAACATTTAATTTCGAGAATGAAAGAATGGGCATGGTGAATTGAGATCTCTGTTCCTGCAGAATAAACCCATCTGTACAAACTCCCTTCTAATTTGCAAAAGAAATTGTAGTGTAGATTTCCATAGTCAGCACACTTTTAAGCAGATGCTCTTACAAATTAACATCTGCAGTAATAGTGAGATATGCTTTGCTTCTCTAATACTGATGGATGTATTCTGTCCATACATACCTGCATTTGAAAGCATGGAAAAGAGTAATTCTCAACGAGAAGTTACACTGAAAGCCTAGAACAGTCCTACATTTGCAGAAACAGAAAGGACTTTTTGAATGACTGGCTATTGTAAGTGGAAAAAGTCCTATTGTGTAACCACATAAAGCACTGGAGACAAGACGAATCTATTTACATATGAAAACTCAAACCTCAAGCAAATCCCAGGGAAAAGGGCATGAGAGAGGATAAAACAAATGCATAAACCATGATGCCTTCTTCCCCACAGAGATTACTGCAGATTTCTACCTCTCTTCTTTATCATTAAATTTTAATCCTTCATGCAAATGCAGTGACGGTCCCCAAAATACCCCAGAACTGTGTTCAGAAATGTCTTTCCTCTTCTAAAAATGCACACAAATAGAAGTATAAATTATATAGTGAATAGGTGCTGTGTATTTATTCCATTTCCCTCTACAGGTTATATTATATGATACAAGGTATTTAAGGAAATGCTTTGTTAAAGGCTAATCACAGATTAATAGCAGTATTGTGTAGGTTAAAATAGTAAGGATTAGTTGTTAGCAGCAGTGAAAACACAGGCGCAGCAATAACAACGTAACCAAGTCCATTGTATGACCCTTTCCACGACTGATTTAGCCTTCAACTGAGGTAATCAGCAGGTGAAAATACATGTATATGTTGAACCGTAATAATCAAATAAGCCTGTCAAATGATTACTGTAAGATATAAATGACTTTTATGATTTTGAGTCAAGAAAAGAACAGCATGATCTGCATGATCGACAGTCGGATTAAATGATGAGAATCAGCCGATGCATGAGGATTCAAAGTGCTTTCCAGCTGACCAAGAAGAATCAAAAAGATGATAAAACTTTAGATGGACTCTTATGGTTGGACTTTAGGGATTATCTAATTGTTTTAGGAAACCTTAAAGATGTAAAATTAAAAACTTTGAGTTGCCACTCATTGAGGTGATGGCCCAACTCTGAGTTCTGATTAAACCAAACCTGGAGAAACCCTTTCATCTTGTGGAAATTCATTAACAGAACTTGGCACCCCAGGTGGGACTCTAGGACACGAGAACTCTGATCTGAGGCTGGTGATCCTTCTGGGTAAACCCGTCACCAACACTCAACTGCCGGCAATCAAAGGACCAGGTGAGTCCAGCGTTCTTGGGCACGGGTTGATTCAGACAGATTCACTGAGCAGGTGCTCTGGAGTTTATAAACTTGCTGGTGGAAAAGCTATAGCTGGTTTAGAATCTGGGAAATTACACCCAGCATTGAAAGGGGGACACCCCTGGCTGAGGTTTTGGAAAATTGGAAGAAAATTACCCTGGCACAGTGTCTGCAGAAACAGAGATTAATTACGTTGTGCCAGGGGAATGGCCATTCCTAACTAGAACTAGAGGAGGAGGGCCAGTGGATGCGTGGCCCCCCAAGGGAACTTTTAGAGCTCGTAAGTTGAAGTTTTAAAGAGTTATCCTCGAGGATACTGGAAGCCAAGATACTGATTATTGGTATAATTGGACACAATAAAGAAACAAATCTATAGACAATCAAATTGATAATGGAGAACGTCTAACTCCATCAGCATCTAGGGTTGATGATGAGCCAGAATAGTCTCCAGGATGGGCTGGAATGTAGCCAGTGCAGTTGGATTACATCCCAAACTCTCGAGCAGGAGCTGGGGCTACCTCAGTTACTGCTGTGGTAAGACATGAGCCCTGGAAACAGGGAGATTTAGTAACTTGGCAAGCAAAAATGCCAAGACTACAAGATGATGCAGAAAAATGCACCCAATTGTTATCTGACATTATAACAGAATGTTTTCTTAATTGGAATGACATCCAAAGTCTCCTCTGGGAATTATTTCAGGCTGAAGAAAGAGAAAAAAATTTAGAAAAAGACAAGGAAGTTGCTCAAAAAGGACAGGCTCAAGGATTACAACCTTGGTCTATTTAAAAGCCAAATTGGGATGTTGCAATTACTGGTGGAATAAATGCTTATCAAACTGCAACTCGGCAATTAATTGAAGCAGTTCAGCAGGCTGCAGAATGCATTACAAATTGGACTAAAATATTAGAATGTAGACAGAAATTGGATGAACATCCCGGTGATTACTGGATCCAATTAAAAGCTACTGTATTAAAATATGGAGGAGTGACACGAGATAACTTTAAAGAGCCTCTCGCCATCAGTGTTTTTGTGGATCAGTCTGCCCCTGATATCAGTAAATATTTTAAGAAACATTTGCTGGAATGGCAGCATGGAAGTTTGAGTAAGATTTTAAGTATTGTATCCTTTGTATATGATGGACACGATGAGGAGAAACAAAAACAAGAGGAGGAAAGGTTGAAAAATAAAACAGAAGTGGGAAAGGAAGGAGAAAGAAAGAAATTATCCTGTTAGCCGCAGCAATCACACAAAACTGTAATTTCAGGGGAAGAGGTCAGAAAGGGAGAGGTCACCCTCCTCTTGTTTCACCATATTCTACTACTCCCGAGTGATTTTATTGTGGCAATTCAGGACATATACAGCGGGACTGTCCTCTCCGACCCGTCAACCCCACAGGAGAACCACCAACTAAGAGACTACCGCCTCATTCACAGTGAAGGAGTAAAACTTTGGTTTACGAAACCCACAGAAATTCAGGTAGATCCTAATGGTCCCGTCACAGCAAAGGTAAATGGCATTTTGGTTAATCTTCTTTTGGATACTGGAGCTACTTTATCTTTACTCAGTTTTTAAATACCCCAAATTTCTACTGAAACTGTAGTAATAGATGGGGTGATTGCTGGGAGGAAATTATCTCTAGCTCTGCCTGTGGTTTTGGGAAATAAACTAGTGTGGGGAAAATGTGTAATATCCCCTGAAACGCCAGTATCTTTGCCAGGACGAGATCTGTTACAGGAATTTGGAACGTATATCGCTGACACAAAAAGGGATCCAATTCATAATGATGGGAGCTGAGCTTCCCTAATAAAATTAGAAAACAAAACCCAGAAAAAAGAAAGGATTCCTGAAGAATTGATTGATATTCCTCCTGAGTTATGGAGCACCTCTGGAGATGAAGTTGGATTATTAAAATCCGCCGAGCCAGTGGTGATCCAAACAAAAGGAGGGACTCCACCCTCGATTAAACAATGTCCCATTGTGTCAGAAGCAATACCAAGTATTGGAAAACAGATTGAAAAATTTTTAAAAAACAGAATTTTGAAAGAATGTAAAGTCCTTATAATACTCCTATATTACCTGTGAGTAAACATAGATTAGATAAAGATGGAGATCCTGAATATCGATTTGTACAAGACTTATGTGCTGTAAATGAACATGTAGTTTCCTCTCATCCTGTGGTACTGGATCCAAGTCTTTTTTGTCTTGGATCTATTTTGACTCAAATACCTACTTGGGGACAATATTATATCATTTTAGATTTGACTGGAGCATTTTTTAGTATCCCTATTGCTGAGGAGAGCCAGCTCTGGCAAGGCAAACAATTGCCTCGGACTCAATTACCACAAGGATTTACAAGTCCTCCCACTATATTTTCCCAGATTTTGAAAAGTTATTTAAGAGTTCTAGTATTCCCCTGTGCATCTGAATTAGTACAATATATTGATGATTTGTTAATTATAAGTAGGACTAAATCAGAGTTTATTTATGTAAACAATTAGCTGCAAAAAGTCACCGTGTTTCTCCTTCCAAGCTACAATTTTGTCAAATCCAAGTAAAATACTTCAGGTTCCTTTTGAGCTCAGGAAAAAGGGAAGCAGATCTTGGGAGAGTTAAAATTATACAAGAACTCCCCAGACCTGTCACTAAGAAACAATTACAGGGAATTTTGGGACAAGTGGAATTTTATAGACCGTGGATTCCCAGTTTTAGTAAAATTACAAAGCCTTTACGTGAGGCTACACAAAAGGAGGAGGTTGAACCCCTGTGCTGGGGTCCTGAAAGAGCGAGCATTTAAAACTTTAAAAGCTGCTTTATTAAATGCTCCAGCATTAGGACTTCTGGATGATATGAAACCCTGTAAATTACACTCTGATGAATCTAAAGATACTGCCCGAGGAGTTTTGGTACAAAGATTAGGGCCCTGTGACAGAGCAGTCACTTACTTTTCTTCTCCCTTAGACACAGTGGTTAGAGGTTCCCCTGATCGTGTTAAGAGCTACAGCTACAACAGCAGGAACGGTGGGACAATCCCGATCCATAGCCTTAGGGCTTGCACTGTTTGTGTACCTCTTGAGATTGAAATTTTATTAATACAAACATGCAGAAAAATCACTTTCGCCGCAAAGGGCACATCGATATGAATTAGCGCTCTTACTGGCTGAAAATTTGAAATTGGAAAGGTGAAAAACTTGAAATCCAGCAACTTTGTCACCACAACCTACAGATGGAGAAGATGATGAACCTGATTGTGTGCAAATTGTAAATTTTACCAGCAAACCAAGAGACAATTTGGGAAATCTACCTTTGAATAATCTAGACATAAACCATTTTACCGATGACTCTTCTTACTATGAAGAAGGAAGGTGTTTTACTGGTTTGGCTGTTACTACGGAGGTAATTGTTTTAATAGCTATCCCTCTATATGCCTTGATGGGAGCTCAGGGAGCTGAGGTTGTAGCCCTCACGGAAGCTGCTAAATATGCTAGAGAAGAGGGGGTGCATATCTACATGGACTCTAAATATGCTTTTGGGGTGTGCCATGCTACAGGCGCTCTATGGAAAGAACGCAGGTTTTTAACCTCTGCAGGAAAAAACATCGCTCATGGAAAACAAAGACTTATTCGAGGCTATACAACTACCTAAGGAAATTGCTGTAGTTTGTGTAAAAGCACACATGGGGAAAATGGATGCAATCTTGAGAGGACTTCATCTGGCTGATCAAGCGGTGGCAAAACAAAGTACTGTTACTATGGTGCTAACTTTACAGGAAGAAAAATGGACTGGAACACCAGACAAAAGTCAATTGTACGAATCTATCGAAGAAAGATCAACATGGGAATGACTCGGAGCTCAGCAAAAAGACACGCAATGGACATTAAACAGAAAGCCACTACTTCCCAAGAGGTATTTATTTCCACTTAGCCGATGGTTTCATGAAAAGACACCCAGTGGTCCAGAGAACTTCGCTCGGAGAATACAGCGCCTCTGGGCAACACCAGTCATCTACGCAACAGCCTGAAGAGTTTGTGAGAGCTGTAAGCTGTGTAAACAACATGCCTCTCTTTGTATTACTGCACCACCAGGTAAAGGACCTCCTGCTACCTTTCCTTTTCAAAAAATCCAAATTGTTTATGCTGAAATGCCTACATCCATGGGATATGCTTTACATGTTAGTGATTGTAGATCAAATATCTGAATGAGTAGGGGCTTTCTCCCACTTGGAAAAATTATTCAAAATTAGTAGTCAAAAATTTGTTAAGGGAATTAGTTCCTAAATATGGGGTGCCAGAAGTAATTGACTCCGATAAAGGGGCCCACTTTACAGCTGCTATCTTATTTCAAATGTATAATACATTAGCAATCAAGAGTCAACTCCATACTTCATATCACCCTGAATCATCTGGACATGTAGAAAGAATGAACAGAACCCTGCAAGAGAAAATAATTAAAGTTTGTAGACAAACAGCATTGAAATGGCCCAAAGCCTTGAATTCAGTCCTATGGGATGTACAAAATACACCCCGAAAGCCCCTTGGTCTCTCCTTGGCTGAAATCCTTTTTGGAAGAGTTCCTGGAATGTATGTTCCTGCAAAACCTAGTCTCTTGGAAAGAGATGAACAAGTGACACTATTTATTGTATCTGCAAAGTTCCTTTGCACAAATGCAAAATTGTGCTTACTGGTATCAAGGTGTGACACCTGAAATTCAAGTCCACAAAATTCAACCTGGAGATAAGGTGTATGTTAAAAACTTTGAAGCAAAAAACAGGTTTGAGCCTAAATGGGAGGGACCATACACTGTGCAGTTAACCTCTTTTTATGCTCTTAAAAGTCGCTGAGAAGGACAATTGGATTCATCATTCCCATATTCACAAAGATACTGAAGAATGACATGGTGTTCTGTTAATTTGATATTATTGTCATGTAATTTGTTTGTGGTTTTTGTTACTTGTCCATCCCTTTTTGTACGCACTGCCTTTCAGCATCAAGATGCCAGTACCAATCGAGCTCGCGTTACATATAATGATGTGTCTTGTCTTCTTGAGGGACAAGTTGCAGGTTTTCAGATCCACTCTGGGAAATTCTTTGTTCAGAGTATCCATCCGCAGGCCAGAAAAGGAAACCTTATTCATCCAGTTGGTGATTCTTTGCAATTCTGTGTCAGTGTATGAACTGATCTTACAGACAAATGGGATTTTTGGACCTGTTCTACTGGGTCTAGATCCAAACTGACCAATCCCTACTGGCCAGCCTATGGTGTTTCAAACATCGTACTTCCCAACTACATTCACACACAGAATCCCCAGTGGGGAAGCAGAACGCGGTGTTACGACCATCAAATGCAGGGAATTTACAACGCTGGAAATTGACAATTGGTTTTCTTATCAATTTAGGATTATAGTACATAATTGGAATTGGGCTGATCTTGTATCCTTACCCACACACTGTGGTAGCATGTCATCTGCCTTAAAACACTGGCAAAAGAGAACATTGTTAACTGACAATGAATTTGGCAGTCTAGATGACTGGCATCATAACATGCATGTGTCTCTCTTATGCTCCTTCACCAGAGATCTGAACCTGACCAAATGTTGGATCTGTGTTTCTCTCCCAAAAATAGTCAATCAAGGGTTTCAATTAATTGGTATTCTCCTTCCTAAGACAGTCAATTGGCATAAATATTGGTGTAATACTTCTTTTTCAGATCAGGATGAAGAACAGGTAAGGGATATCTCTTTACCAAAACTAGGAGATTATTCCCAAGTACATTGTGTCTCACACTGTGTACCCCCCTGAGTAGGAACAATCGCTTTTTATGCAGAAATCATACATTTGTAGGAAATTGGACAACTTGTCAAAATACATCAGTCATATTGACAGGATTAAAATTGAGTTGGAGAGCCCCAGAAGATTTAGGAGTATTTTAGTTTTGTGGTAATTGGGCATATAAGGCTCTACCTTCAACATGGGGAGGAATCTGTACATTTGGAGTACTGTCTTCGGACTTGGAAATCTATCCAAAAACTGTTTAGAAACAGACTTGGTATAGAACCTCTTTGAGGAGATTTAAAAGAACCTCAAATCCTCTTACTGAAAGGCCAACAGGTTTTCATTCATTTATAAGATGGTTAATACCACAGTTAAGGGTGAATGAATCAGAAAAAACAATTCTGAATATATCTGGAGAGACTGAAAAATTAACAAATTTTACAGCCCATGGATTACTAACATTACAGAAAGAAGTTACAGAGCTCTCTAATAATTCAAACCCGAATGGCTCTGGATATGTTGTTAGCTTCACAAGGGGGAGGTAACACAGTCTTGAATGTTAGTTGCTGCACGTACACTGACTGGTCAGGAGAATTGCTAACTGAGGTTCGTAAGATACTGGAGGTCACTTCCACAATGCAACAGGTTCAAAAAGATGATACATCATAGGGATTTTCAGACACTTTGCCTAGTTAACATCCAGATTTCCTAACCTATCATTCTGGTTAAAAAAAAAAAAAATTGGTTATCATATGTTTAATAATTATAGGGTTTGTATGTGTATTTGTGATTGTACAATGTATGACTGCTTGCTGTACTAAATTGATAAATCATTGTCAAGGAGAATATACAGATATATAGGATTATAGATAGAGATTGTAGGGATGCAATAAAACAAAAGGAGGGAGTGTTAAAGGCTAATCACAGATTAATAGCAGTATTGTGTAGGTTAAAATAGTAAGGATTAGTTGTTAGCAGCAGTGAAAACACAGGCGCAGCAATAACAACGTAACCAAGTCCATTGTATGACCCTTTCCACGACTGATTTAGCCTTCAACTGAGGTAATCAGCAGGTGAAAATACATGTATATGTTGAACCGTAATAATCAAATAAGCCTGTCAAATGATTACTGTAAGATACAAATGACTTTTATGATTTTGAGTCAAGAAAAGAACAGCATGATCTGCATTATCAACAGTTGGATTAAATGATGAGAATCAGCCGATGCATGAGGATTCAAAGTGCTTTCCAGCTGACCAAGAAGAACAGAAGAATCAAAAAGATGATGAAACTTCAGGGATTATGTAATTGTTTCAAGAAACCTATACAAAATTAAAAACTTCAAGTTGCCACTCGCTGAGGTGATTGCCCAACTCTGAGTTGTGCTTAAAACACATCTAGAGAAACCCATTTGACATTCATTAATGTGCTTTCCAATTTCAGCAACATGACTCAGAAAGAGCAAGGGTAATTTAAAGATACAAGGCAAGATTGTGTATGATTTTTACAACAGTAAACAGAAGGAAAAGGAGTATCCGTATAGACATGCTGTGCTCATACAGGATAAAACCCAAATGGGAACAGGACTTTTGATTCTAGTGCTAGGAGAAATTAATTTTCACTCTGATTTGATGTATTATTCTTCTTTCAGCTGATTCTGACAAAATCTTTCCCCTATACCAAACAACTATTTTAATAGATTAGTAGTTTACCTACTAAACAAGTAGTTTTGTGTAATGTAACATATAAAAAATAATTTTATTCCATAATATGAACACTATGTGATTTAACACTGATGGAAGCAGTTAGAAATATGGTCCTGTTTAAGCTTGTGCTTTACCTGTTCAAAACTTTGCATCACTCCTTGTTAAATCACCTCTGCATGCCCTGCTCAAACTTTCCAGTATCTTAAGCCATTCTAACCAAGTTGTAGGCTGTGAGGGCTTTCAAAACAAATAATTAGTGCTACAGGTCTTTGTTCCATTCCAGATTCAGTTAAACTGAAGAGACTGTAAAGGGTTGAGTTCACAGGGAAAACAACAAAATGCATTGTCCCTATCATCCAGGTGCTTTTATAAGTAACAGCCTTATGCTGCCTTCTTGTAAATGATTTAAAAGGTTCTGCTGCTTGACAAGTCGGAAGAGTTTAAGCAAGAGTTGGCAGGGCTCAGACAGGCAAATTTATTGCTTGTGACAGTGCCTGGTATCCTGAGCCAAAACGAGCGCTCAAACTCATACTCGTGTCTAGCCAGATAATCACTGGGATGTTTCTAACCCATGGAAGAAATGCTTGTGATTTCTGAAAAAGAGTAGGTAGTACTGCGACGAGGATTGAACTACTTCTGCCTACGTGAATTTAAGGTAGTGGTTTGACACAGGAATGACCTATTAATGCACTAACAATTCTAAACAGTCTGCTTCAGTCACACTTTTTTAGAAGTTCTAATAATCCACGATTTGCATGGGATTTCTCCTCTCATTTTAAATTGAAGAATTCTCAAAGATTACATTCTCTTGAAGACAATATCTTAATAATGTCTTAGCATGAATTCATTTAAAACCTGTGGCAAAAGTCAGTGAAGAGTTGAAAGTCACAAGCCTGCGTATTTCAATAGCAAATGGGTTTGTCTCTTTAAACTGCATACCAACCTTATCTGAAAAATGTAAATTCTACTGCTAAAAGCACATTCCTCTGAAATCAGATGTGGGCTTCATTACTCAGGGCTGGTTGTTTCTGCTTTCACCTAATGATTTTTCCTGAACAGAAAGGATGAAAGGGAGCCAAAGAAGTAAGGGAAACAGATTTCTGCAGTGAATATTCATCCTCTCTGAAGTTTCTGTGTCATTTAAAAACAAATGACCTAACTCACTGCTGCTCATCCCGAGTCATCTCTTTGCTAATCCCACTGCTTCCTTACAAAGTATAATTGCCCCACAAACTGCAGGCACCAGTCCAGCACACTTTGCCAGTACAGCCTCACCTAAAATTTAATACAGCACATCCACCCTGAAGCGCATCTGGATTGTGCAGGCCCACCTCCACTCTTCCAGACAACCTGAGCTCGGGAGAGTTGGTCACCGTGGGCAGGCTGCATCTGCACCGATCCCCCAGCTTCTCCGAGCCACGGCAGAAGCTAGTCTCACAGCAAACCCTGGATGTTTGCAGAGCTAGGTGCAGAGTTGGGAGTTGCCAGGACCATTGAACAGCCAGTTGGGAAGCTTTAGCATGTAGTTTCATGCTAAAGCTTTGAAACTTCCAGAAAATTTTGAAATCCATAGATGACTTTGCAAATAAGACAGAGCTTTTAACTAGTTTGCTAAGAAAACAAACGAGTTATTTCCTTAGGTCATACAGCATTGTCTAGAGTTAAAACTTAGTAGCTTCAAATAAACCAAAAATAACAATGGAGGGGGAAAAATGTACTTCTGAGGAGTTGTTTTCTGAGACAATACATGTAGTATGTGAAATGGAATATGAACCTCAAACTGCTGTTGTAATGTATCTTCTGCAGGCAGCACAACAGGAGTAAATTCTTTTGAAGTGGCTGAAGGACACAAAGCTGCACTTTGGAGAAAAAAAAGACCTGTTGATATGGTTCCCCTTGGTGCACACCCGATTAATCCTCCCATTTCACATTCCTCCCCAGCAGTCAGCTGAAGGGCAGTGGGGGAATTAGCTCCCCTTGCCCTCACAGCAACCTAATTCCCCAAGCAGAATGGCTTCAGCTTGTCAGCAAGGCAAATAAAACGCATTCTTTCCAGATAAGCAAAACTGTGTACCTGCAACAAGTGACTGTAACATTAAAAATACACTACAAGTAGTGTATACCCAGACTCTAAAGCAGGTTGAAAAGGGACAGAAAAATCCCCCAAGCTGTCAGCAACAGAATTAAGGAAACATGGGATCTAAAACAAATTGCGTCCCCAGACCTCAGCAACTCCTTTAAAACTGTGTGAAGCTCCAGTCTCCAGAAACCACAACATCCATCCCTCGCCACAACACTCACACCCTCCAGCATCCCATTTAGTCAACACCTGGGGTCTTCCTGGGCCCCTTGCTGCATCCCCAGTTTTCACCCTCACTCACTAAGCATGTGCTGAAGACTCTCACCTCCTTCCACACCACCCACCCACCAGCACCCAGCACCTTGGAAGATACAGCACGTGCCCTGGCTGTCGTAGAGCTACCAGCAGCCAGGCGAGCACCCCGTTTTTGCATTCACCCAGTGGCTGCTGGGTGACCAAAGAGAAATCAAAAGGCAAGTCTGAACTGTAATCCTGCCTCTGGAAGCCACAATAAGTCTCTCTCCTCCTCCAGCTGCTATTTTTTTAATAAGGTTTGTAAAAACAGAGCAACTTTCAAACTTCAATCCTATCAGACAAAAAAATAAGTGAACAGTCGTTGCATAAGCTTTGTTTCCTTAGGGACTAAATACAAGGCAAAACCGTACATTTGTAAATAGGCACTAAGTAGATCAACTTTTTTATAAAGATGCTGGGAGCTCTGCTACTCTCTTTACTGCATTTAAAATTTTGCACACTACTATTTACAAGAAAATGTAAGCATAATTGAAGAAAAAAATCAACTTATTTTAGAAGGTCACACAAAATTATTTGGTTACTTATAATTAGGAACTAAATTAATTACAAATACAGTATTTTTTGCATAATCATTCTCTTAGTCTTCCCATTTTACATGGCTGCACTAAATTTTGTATTAGAAACTCAATGTGAGCAAGCACCCAAGCCCAAGCTACCCATAAAAAGAGCGTAATTTTGCCCCACCTGCATTGCAGCACTCTTTCTTTGAAGCAACACTGATGTTTTTTACAAGTTACTCAAATAATCACCTACTGCCTTTCACACATTACAAAGCAGTACCTTTGAAAACATTTGTAGTGTTTATTTGAACACTTCTTGTATCTTGGTATAAGATACCATGCAACTGTTCCACAGTCCTGGAAATAATAAGAGACCAAGCAGCAGTTCTGATTTCAGGAAAAAGATCCCTGCTTTGACATCCATCCCTACTAAAACCAATAGGGCTGACAGTGAATTCAGCAGGATCCAAAGCTGAACCTAAATGCTCATCAGTTAGAGCCGTCAGCATCTCTTTTTCTAGACAAAGAACATTTCCAAGGGACTGGCTGTAATGTAATTATGACGTGTGACTCCACAGTTGTCAGAGCAATAAAATGAAGGTGCTATTTTGTTAAAAAAAAAAAAAAAAAAAAAAGGCATTTTCAAATATAGCTAGCACAGACCTAATAATTCCTTATTTCTAACTGCTTTACCACATCTGTAGGTCCTTTGGAGAAAGGCCACCGAAGAGTTAGCCATGGTAGCCTACTTCCTGAACTCTTGTACTCCATTTTCTGTCTCCAAGGAGCAGGAGCCTGACTGTTCTTGTTCACTTGCAAATCTGTCTTTTCCTGCACCTGCTCAGTACTGGCTAAGCTAGCTGTGCTGCATGAGACTGAAAGATTTATGTGATATTCACTGGGTAGGGAACTTTTCAAGAGTTTCCTTTGCTATAACCTTAAAAGTTATCCTTAAAAGGTTACGTGTAAATCAAATTGGGGTTACAGCATAAGAATGGGAAAAGTATGGTAGTATGTGGTTTGGACCAAAGGTAGAAAGCTTTTGTAGTAGCACAGCTTGTTCCCTCATGCACACAACCAAACTCTAACTTGAAGCTGCATGTAACAATTACTCAGTATTTAAGCTCCACCAAGCACCTCTTTTTCAAAGCAATTTCCCTACTTCATGCTATTACAATACGGTAAAGACATACAGCTCACAACTGAAACGCCAGGTGTAGAAATCTGCCTCTGGAACAACTGCTTACTGACTTAATAACAAATTGACTGTTTTTAAAACCTTTGTCTAGCTAGCCAGCCTTCACAGTGTTTGAATTTACCTTAGGAATACAGACTTCTCTCCCATGCAAGAAGGTGTTATTGAAAGGGACAAGGTGTTGAAAACTTAGCAAGTCCTAATAATCCATCCTTTTTTTCTGGCGCAGATGATGTCATGGAGTGATGCCTTTAGACTTTTATGCTTCTCTTGGTACAGCAAATACTAGCCAAGCATTCCACATTACCCCGCTCACAGGCATGCTGCTTTCAAATTAGAAACATAAATAATTTTGCTTTTTAAGTTTCATTAAGAGAAACTACTGTGAATTTTGCTCAAGTCCATTCTCACCAGTGGGACTATTAATGAATGGCACTGTGTAAGGATTTGTACAACAGAGTATTTAATTCTAGTAGTAACAAGATTTTCTCTGTTGAATTAAAAAAAGTAACATCTGACTAAGACAAAGAAGAAGGAAATTCCCATTCCAAATACAGGTAGGTAGAACCGTTTCCATTGTAATTTAAAAACTGATTGCTTCCATCCAGGGATGATGACTAGTCCTAGGTTTTTTAGGTGGAGGTTGAGAAGAGGGGAAGGGTTTGGACTCACTGAAACGGTAAATTAAAATACACACAACATTAAAAAGTTATGCTAAACATCATGCTTTTTATTTTTTGGGAAAGAGCAAGAAAATAGCAGTACTTTGACAGACTAGAAAAAGCCTCATCTAAATACCAAAAGCACAGCAAATTATATTCAAAGCCGATACATTCTTAAGTCAAAGCATAAAGTTCTGTGTACGTATGTGCGTACATACACATATATACACACATATGTACACAGCTTTTAAAGTATTGATGTAGCCACTTGGATTATCTCTGTTTGCCTTATCATCCATTTTAGTTTTGGGCGAGTGAAGTAATTAGGCCAGAACTAACATGAAAAAAAAAATCCAACCACTGCCACAAACTAGACCAAGAACGTACACACATACACAATTACAGCACAGTCTTTACTCTTGTGGCCTTTAAATTCCACTAAAATAAGCCAGTTTTAGAGGGAATGCACAAAAACTCCACCCTGGAAGCCTCTTGGCTCTTATCACTGCAACATCCTAGCCTTTGCAAAAAATGACAAGAGTAGCTACCCCAGAACGTGATCTCTCCTATTCTTTCTGTAAACTGCATGCATGCCCAGACATGAACCATGCAAACCCCCTTTGAGATTTAAGCCCTTAATTATTAGCTTGTGTCAAGATTCAGGCACTATGCTTTACAGCAATCTTTAGAATTGAATTTAAGAAATGAAAATTGCACTGGGAACAGATTTTACTTAAAATAGGGAAGTGTGAACACTCGGATAGTTGGCAATTCTCATTTTCCAAGCTGATTTAAGTGTTACATGTATACACTATCAAATAACAAAAACTTAAGCAATTGCTTTAGTAAGTTCTGAAAACAAAAATAAGTTATACTTCAAAGAACAAGTTAGTATAAAAAGTTTTAACATATGCAAAGTATGTGCTCAAAATACTTATTTTGCATTTTTAAAAAGAGCTGTAGTCTACCTTACAGAAACAAAGTTCACCCAGTATAAAATATTGCCATTTGTCCCATTGTGTCATATGAGAGGTTTCCTTATTCATATGATCAAGAACACTTGCACAACAGTTCATGTTATTCCAAGCCACATAGTGGCAGAGAAGACTATGTTTGAATCAGTGCTTTTACTTTGCAGTACAGTAAAAGCTAAGCAAACCATTTCAGAACAGAGTTTAGCAGGTCAAAGAGCCATGTTGATGCGAGAAATCCAGACAATAGTATAAAAGTTAATGTCAAGTGGCAGTACCGAAAAAGTGAACTAGATCAACAGAAAAAAAACCTGCTGATAACATTCACTATCACATGTACGGCTTGTAAGCTAGGAATAAGGAAAAGTAAAAATTAGCTTAAGGAGGAAAAAAAAAAAAATTGAACTGTGTAAACAATCCACCCAGTACAAAACTGGATGCAGCTGGTAAGAGCAGAACTAGCTTAGTAGAGCTGAGGATGTGTGTGCATCCAGATGCCTGTTCAAAATGCATTTATCAATACTGTTGACAAAAAAAAATAAATCACCTATAGCTATTTACACCACAGCAGAGGCTTCCCTCCCCCCTTACGTTATTACAGCTCAGGAAGTCACTGCTGTCTTCTACAATTGAAATTCCAGTTATAAGCTACCAACGTTTGTAAGTTGAAAACACCCACCTTGCAAATTAAATTGAAAACTCTTGTCAAGCATGTCTGAGGACTCTTCAAAACTTAAGAGTACAGCACTTTCCTCAAGTGGTATTTGCATGAGTAACTTGTACTGACAGCCTGTTAAAATAAGTGAATTTAACACAACTTGGGGTAGCTGGGTGTTCCTCCTCAGGACAAGGGATCCGTACAGATTCCAGTTGTTCTTGCTGAGGTGTGTTACAGGGAGAAAAGGACAAAAGAACCTCAGTCAGCCTGGAAGCGAATCTTCCTGCTTCTAGAAGTATTCCTCCTCTTCATCAAAAAACCCATTTTCCAGAGCATATGTGCAGTCTGCGTTAGTGTCAGCTTGGCAGGCACCTTTGTATTCTTGAATGGATTCATACAGGGAATACAGCTGACACAGCAATGACATATCTAGCTGCCGAAGGCCAACCTGAGGGGGAAGAATTTAAACAAACAAAGAGTATTACAACTGTGGTTTTACTGGCAGTACAATGCTCTATATCTTTCATTGCTTAACAAGAGGATCAAGCTTCTTTCTACCTTGAACAGTTATGAAATACGGAAGTATAATTCATTTTCTAAGGTGACAGACTCCTCACAGGATAAACAAGAACAAGGAGCAATGTGAAGCGATACAACAGAATGTGAGCAAAGCATCCTCCAAGATTCTGTCTTGCTTAATTTCCAGTAAGCAGTTCACTCCTATCCGAAGCATTACAGATCAATTCATAAACTCTATATTCCTCATCATGCAAGAGATATACTTTTCCAGTAAATTGTGTGTCTTTCATACAGCTTTTGCACACAGCTCTGTGTTTTTTTTGGATTAGAAGTTGCACACGGAGCTCTGGCTGGTTTTCTACTTCCTGGCTAAGTATATTCTATTATTATTTTCTTTTCTGTATCAACATCCATAGGCATCTGACAATGCTAGGTATGTCTAGCAAAACACAGCATGCTACCTGAAGGCAGCAAAACTAAAGCAGAACCGAAATAAGGAAGGTTTCTTACGGGCCACAATGTATTTTCCCATGCTACTCAAGCATAGGCTTGATTTATAATTTAGTAAACTTCTAAAATATTAGTTCCAGATTACAAAAAGGTTACCTTGTGGCCTGCATTTTTAGGTAAGGTACAGTACATTGCACCACAAAGCGAAACAAAGCTAGTCATTTAACTCACAGCAGTTCGCCTCTCTGGCAACAAAATGGAGAGCTCATCTGATACTGTCACCTATCCAAGTCAGATGAAATTAAATCTAGGTTTTGCCTTGCAGTAAATTAAAACCACTACCTAATTTAATATTTTCAAGAAGCAGCTATTTCTGCCTAAGTTTTCAAGTAAGTGTTAAGCTGACAGGCTATTCCTTGTGAGCCTCAGTTTCAAAGTTTTTGCTACAACTCAGGTTCAGAGAGAAAAAAAAAAACCAAAGAACCAAAAACAAATAATAGTGTGAGTAGCCTTTACTGAAGTCTGAACACCAGGCTACCATTTTACCCAGAATGAGAACTCTTACCTCAAATATCTCACCTTACATGTGTAAATTCTAAGGACAGATACACTCAGTACACAAAACCACAAGAAGCTAGTATGAAGATCTTCCTTTGGCATTGCTGAACTATCCTACCAGCTCCTTTTTCTTGAAAATTGAAGGAGGAGGAGGAGGAAAAAAAAATAAAAGTATCATACACCACAACATGATTCCAGCTCAGGTCTTTCAGGACCAACACAATTAGTTGGTGAGGTCATGATGTCCTTTATTGACCAAATACAACTTTAGGACAAGACATGGAACAAGACACGGCAGGCTGCGCCAGCTGCCAGGAGGTTACAGATGAGCCTTTCCACCACCTCGTATCTATGCTGCTTTTTTTACCCATCTCCATCTTCCTCTGTAATGGCACACAACTTTCCTTCCCCTTGTTGTTTAAGCTTGCACTCTACAGGAAGTATACGCTGCTCTTCCTTGCTCTCTATTCTTTAAGAAGAAACCAGCACTTGTGCAGATCTTCTGCAAAAATCTGCACAACAAAACCCAACAAAACAATCAAGACTGCAGGAGGGAAAATAAACGGAGCTATCTGCACCACCCAGACACCCCCCAGCCCCCCATCTAGCCCTGCTGAAGTATTTTCTCCAGACTTGTTAAGCTAATGACTGTTTACCTGCCCAAGAATGGAGTGTGAACACCAACCTTTGGAGGTGGCAGGCAACGAAGTTCGGCTTGCCCCACCTAAACAAACTGCTCATCACAGGTAAGAAAGGATGCTGTGAAGCTGGACTTAAGACTATTGATGTGCAAACATAAGACCCACCAAGCAGACCTGCATCAGAGCTAAACGTTTGAAGGGCAGGGCTGCAGTAAAGAACTGTTGCAAGAGTGATTAGGGGCAAGTTGAGCCAGAAAACTCAACCTGGAGACAACTGGTTCTTTGTTCCCGGAGGAAAGCAGGAGCATTTTCACAAGCAGCTCTCCCATTTCAGCTTCATAAAGCACTTCAGCTCTTTCTGTGAAGATCAGTTCTACACTAAGCACAATCTTCAAGACAGAAACTGCTGAGCGGAATTAATTTAGCAGGCCTTAACACCAAATAGTTACACTTCTTATTTTTTGTGTAGCTGCCACTAGCGTCAAACAAGAACAGTAAGTCTACTGAGAAAAATGCAGCCTCTAGCTCTTCACAACTTCCAAGTATGATCCCCAAGGCAGCAAAAGCCTGAAGAAACATCCAAGCTGCTAGCACAAGCATAAGGTTTTTAATCCCAGTAATCTGCACTTGACTCAGTTTTATCATAGCCCCTATGAGAGAACTTGTAATATGCAGTCCCATACAATCGATTCTGTTCCTCAGGATCGCAGTTCTGAAGTGACCTCTTCTTTCCTTCCTCCACCTCCAAAGTATCCATCACTTTCTCATCTTTAAAAACTTAAATACATAGTACGTTGCTCGATCATGCAGGGAAAGATGCTGCTAAGCATTTCTTCCTCATTCACTACTGAAGATGCCAAACAAGTTCATTACTCAATAGAAATGCCACCTTTGCTGCAAGAGTGTTCAATATAAGTAATAAAATGCCATTAGCTACTTGATGAAAGGCAGCCTATTAGTATGTGAGAGTCTCTAATTTGTTGTACAGGCCACAAAAAAAGTACACCTGGAACAGAGGAGGCTGTTGCTTCAAAGTCTTGATGTCTTCAGAGGTGGGTTTTTTTTCAACAGAAGTGTTTCATCAAATTATTATCAAGGATCACAGAATATCAAAGGGGAAGTCTAGTTGTCAAATGACTTTAACATGCATCTCATTTGACTTCCCATCAGGAAAAATAGATTAGACTTTTATAACGAGTTATCTTTGCTTTTTTGGGAAGGATTATGACGATTAAGATTATATCCTTATCTCCCCTTAGGAAAATGCCCCGCCGGTGCTTCCCGTGCCCCAGTGCACCCAGCAATCCTCATACACGGTTTTAAGAATATCTCAAACTGTACTTGAACTACTTGTTGAAACACTGGTGGCAGAGTAAGCTTCCAGCACACTACACCGCCCTAAATCCACAAAAAGGTCTTTCAACAGAGCTGCTTGTGCTCGAACAGCTTTTTACCAGGGGGAAAGCGGCATTACACCAGGCGCGTTTCAGCAATACCACACTTTATACGTTGCAGAACACTAAGCGCACGATGCATAGGTTATTACTCGTCATTACAAGTGCAGCTGGCACCGGCAAAGCACCAACACCCAAATTAGCGTTTAATAAGAAGGTGCGCCAGGTCGCCCTGAGGAATTTCACTCATAACGCCGCGCTGCAGAACCAAAACAAAGCCCTCAAGAGCCACGTCTCGCTGCGCTTCGCCCCGGCGGAGTGAATCAGTGCCGGTTCTCTTCTAACGACAGCCTTTTAAAATGGGTGTCAGGTTCAAATGGACGCCACCGAACCGGCGCTCGGCAAGCGGCGATCACCCGCGGCGGGGCAGCCCCCGCCACCACAGCCGGGGGCCCCGGCTCCCCCCCGCCGCCGTCACCCTGCACGGCACCCGCACCCCGCCGGGGTACGCGGGGCTGTACCGCCCGAGCCC
>JAVJGJ010000059.1:79447256-79458164 GCA_035590215.1 Microhierax caerulescens | reverse complement strand
GCCGGCCTCCCGCGTCGGCTCGGGGGCTCGGGCCGGCGGGAAACCCCTTGAGGCGGCCGCCTGGCCGCGGTTGGGAGGGGCGGGAGGCCGCTGCGGGACGGGGCTGAGGCCCCGGGCTCGGGCCGCTGTGAATGCTGCCGGCGGCGGGTTGCCGCTTGCCCTGTGGCGGTGGCGCTACTTCAGCCGCCTGTAACGGGAGACGCCCTCCCTTGCCCACCGGGGCGTTCGTTTCTCTTCCCACCCTCACAGCCAAGTTGCGTATCGACAGGCTTTTACCTCCGAGCCACACAACGCGTGGTGTGCCAGCTCCGCGGGCCCCGGCCGGGCCGAGCGGCCTCTCCCTGACCCAGGTTCATCGCCTGGTTCGTTGCTCAGCCCTGCAGACAGGCCCGCAGGCTGCGCGCTGGGCCTGGGCCTGGGCCCCCTGTGTGGCAGCCACGCAGCCCCCGTGTGCCAACTCCCAAGTGTGTTTCTGCATCTTTTATCCCCACGCCCCCACACCCCTATTTTCCTTGAGTTGTTTCTGTCTGTGGAGTCTCTGGAATAAACTACGCCCGTTTACCCCGAAGCAGCCATAAGGCTGGAGTTCGGGAGGGCGCTGCCGTTGCAGAGCCAGATGGTTTAAGGGAGCAGCCCTCTTGCCACGGCCCTGCTTTGTTTGTGGGGGTTTCTATTCAAGAAACAACCAGATGCAGTGATTTTAAGCTTTTACGTTGTTTTGAGTTTTGTTCCCGTGCTCGCATGGCTTTTCCATGGTTTAAATGTAATAGAATGCTGTGACAATTGAAAACCACTTGCAGTGGACGAGGCTTCGCCAATCTGTATCCATGTTTACACACTACTTCAGGGATTTTTCGGACAACCTGATGTGCTTTTTAGCGCATTGTACATTAGAATCAAGAAAATGCTCTTTTTTTCCTCTGTGTGGCATGATGCCACTTCTGTCCAGGTCCAATGTGAAAAATGAAAGAGTGCTGATAGCTTTTATGAAACTAAAGGCATTTTACAACCATCCCTACTGTAGATTAAAAGTGTCCACAAACCCTCCGTCCTTTGAGGCCAAGGATGCCTGACAGCAAAAAGTCATTCTGTTTGCCCAGGATGTGGGCACTTTATTATCTTCCTGCTTATTGTTCTCCTCCTAGCCCACCACACTTTTTTCTTCCAGATGATAGCCATTTGGAAAAGCTTGTGAATATTCTTACTTCATCTAAACCAGCTTATCTTAATTATTTTTTTCAGCTTGCCTGTTCTCATTAGATTCTAAGTGCATTTTCTTCACACTTGGGTCCTTGGGCACCTTGTTACCATATCTTCAGTATTGCAAAAATCTTTATGCTGGCTTACTGCTTAACTTTGTCATCTGGAAAAAGAAAGTTACTTTTTGGGTTCTCAGTTACCCTTTTCTCAGTTGGCAACCTTATCTAGCCTTCATTCATATTAAATTCATAACTATCCTTTAGAATTTATATCTACTACTTTATTTAGTCTGACCTAGTTACAACAGGAATAATTCCAGGATAATGGAAGCTGAAGTCTTTTCCAGTTATGACTGTTGGTTATGGAGTAAGCTTTCTTTAGTTGTATAAACCTCTCAGTCTTTCTTGGTTCCTAGAATTGAACTACAGAAACGTGTTACTCATCTAAACTGTCCTTTCCTAAGAACATTACCTAAAAAAAAAACCCAACAAACAACACATCAAAAATATATGTGATTTATGTCATAAAGAATTAGGAAGTGCCAGAAGAGAGGTGTCCCATACCATTTTGTTACACAAATGTGTTGTGGTATATTTTTAATTTACGTATTTATATATGATGTTTTTTCCTTTCCTCATTCATTGGGAGGATACACAGTGCCTGTGTAAGAAAAATTTTGAAAACAGGAGGGAAAGAATGTGTCTAGGACATGGAGGGTAGGTGTGACAGAAAGGTGATCAGGACTGGGCAGAGCAAGAGCAATAGGTTCAGGAGGAAGCTGGAATCAGAAGTTACATGGAGGGACTGGTCTGTAGAGATCTGTAAGTATGTGTGAGTAACAGTTTCACCACTGAAGGCATCTTCCAGCCAGTAGTAATGTGCATGTAGGGGTATATTTTCCCCTTTTTGTTTGCAAGTGGCAGCTACTCAAAGCAGAACAATTTCCCCATTTCACAAGGAGAATGGTATGGATTTTAGAACTAATTTATGCCTAGTGTAAAACAGTGAGAAGCAGTATGGAAATCCAAGGAGTATGTGCATGTGGCAAATAGGCAAATACATTTCTGCAATGACGCGGGGTCTGATTCCTCTCTCTTACTGTTTTTTTTTACATTGCAATCAGTTACCAAGTGCTGCTGGTTTGTGTTGAGAAAGGGAAAAAAAGAACCAAAGTCTGTACTTTCATATCAGAAATTCTGGTTCAGGATTATAGGAAGGATTATACTCAGGAGAAATAAGGACATGATCTCATAGTAAAGTTGGTGGGACTTACAGTTAAGGTAACCAACTGTTTATTTTCCTAATGATGCCAAAATCTGGCTTGTTGACATCTCTCTTTAACCTTAGAGCAAACTGTAAATCTTCATAGTACATCACTCAGTGCTCTGCAATATTGGTTTCAAAATCTCCTCACTGACCTCTCACTTTATTAAATTAGATGGAGCAGTATCAGCTTTTTTTCCCTATCTCTCCAGTCTCATAGATTCTTCCCCATTGTGTGGACTCTAGCAGAAAGAAGAGCTGTTGTTTAGACTACACTAAATTCACATCCCTGCGTTTGTCCTTGTCTTTGGAATTGCTGTTGCAATTAAGAAAGTAAGCCATTTTAGTGTTTTGTATCAGCTGGTAAGAGCAAATTCCCTCAAATGAAAAGAGAAACAATGGTAGGCTTTAGGAGTTAATTTCAGTATTATGTGAAAATTCATACCCATGAAAGAGTCCAGCAGTTTTCCGTGATAATTATGTAATAAACGAGCCTCATGCCCACAGCTCTTAATGGCTCTGAACATCTTCCCTTCGCCTCCTTTTACTGTGTCAAAAATACAAAAGGAAAGAAGGACTTCAAAGTGCCTTTTGATATTTTTTTCTCCCATTCCTATGAGTTCAATAGAATTCTGATAAGCATTTGCCTCTTCAAAAAGATGGCTTGAGGGGGCATTTATTACTGCTGCTCTGCTGTTAGTTCAGTTTGTTAGCCTCACAACACTGTGCTTCTTACTATTAACAGTACCAACTTGACTTACAGTAACAGCTTTCCAGAATCTGATTACTGAAAGCAGATAGTCAGGGGATCAGAGCTACAGGCTTTAAGGGTATTTGTCTTATTATCCTAGTGACACTGAGCAGACCCTTTCCTTTAGTGAGATCTGCATCAGGGTCAAATCTGGAGGATGCTCTCTAAGCTGGGGCAAGGTCATGCGAGGTAAAAATGACAGGAGTTCTAAATCTGCAGGCAAAACTGCATGGCAGAAAGCACTGCTGAGCAGAGATGGCTGAGGGCTGAGAAGAAGTAAGAAGGATTTGTGCTTGCAGAGTACAGAATATTGCAGATTCTCTAGCAGTTTGATACCTGCCTTGAAGCATTTTTGAGTGAGGAGTAGTCATCAATCATTTAGAAAAAATAATTACTTATTTGTCTGCAAAATGGTCAGTTGTAAACAAGCATGGAAGTTTCTATGTGCTTTTATGTTCAACTAATGTTAATGAAGAGACTGTATTTCTTGCTTCTTTCTTCTGCGTTCTTCCTTAGTAAATGCGTATCTGAGGTTTGGTTTTTTTTCCCCAGGCTGAATACAGAAATCTGCTAAATAACGTATTTCCACAAGATAGATGTAGATTACACTGCTCAGGAGATCAACTCCTCTTCAGCTGTGAATGGCTGAGATGCTTGCTGGGGAGGAGGGCATAATTTTATCTTCAGATGTACCTGTGTTCTTGAAAAATGGCCTTCCTCTCCCACAATGCAAGTAGACAGATTTGTGTCTGAACTAAACTAAAATGAATAATGAAATGCAAAAGTGGGGCCATAAAAAAACCAATTCATACCCTTCAGTTCATCTTGGGCCAAATGCTGTTACCCCATACTGCCCTCCGCCTGGGCTGGAGCACTGCCTGGTGGTGCAGCAGCCTGTGCCCCTACGCAAGCTCTCAGAAGGGCAGAGCGACGAGCAGATTTCAGTGGGGCCTCTTCCTTCAGCAGCTGGGGCCGCGCAGGATGGATGAGGCTACAGCGATGCCTGGGAGCACAGCGTCCGGGAGTCGAATCGAGGCTGGGCCAAAGCTTCTGTGGAGCATCTTGAACAGACCTGGATCTCTTTGTCTTGTGCTGAAATTGAGCCACCTCCAAGGTGGGACAAGGGCAATAATTTAACAGTGCACAACATGATTTCTAAACAGTTTAGAGGAGAAAAGTACTCTCTGTAATTGAAAGTTCATTTAGGTAGAGAGAATGTAATTACCTGGCACAGTTAGAGGAGCAAAGCTATTGTGAGTCTCTGATGAAAGCTGTCATCGGTTATTTAATGGCCAACAAGTGATTAGAATTTTTGTTTCATATTTCATACAAGAACAGCGCATTCAGCAGCCCAGTGACCCCTAAATTCAATGCAGGGGCACTCGGTAATTACTGACTCAGAGGCAGATGTTCAACTAGCTGAGCTACGATCATTGCTTCTTACAGCATTTCAGCACGTGGCACCCAAACAGCAGCAAGACTGAGCCTTATTTAGTATGGGCAATCAACTTTTATAATGGTATAGGCAAAGAAATAACTTTAAAATACTGTCGGTATTTAAAAATAAAAATTATTCCATGTATCAAATGTAGCACTTGAAAATAACTTCTTGGTGTAATTGATGTATGATACCAGATTCCTACTTGAGGTGAACCTGTGAGAGAAATACTACCAAAGCAGTTCACGTTTCACATAGCACAAAACCAACCTGCCCCTCTTCTTTTCCCTCCTTTTCTATTAGGAATGCCCCTGTCAGGCCCTGCAAACTGGGTGGTTGCTTCTCTGACTCCTGGCCCAGAACTGCAGCTGTACCTGCCAGAGGGAGGATGCTCCCTCTCATCACACGCCAGGCTCTGGCACGCTTCGCAGCACGATCACTCTTCTCAGTTTATCGTAGCCAGACACCATTGTCCCAGACAGACACGCAGACTGAGAGGACCACATCCAGAGCACTGGGGGATCCAAAGGCCCAGTTCATCTTCCCTCCCTGAAGTCCCTCCAGCTTTTCGGAGTTGTTCTTCCTTGGCAGAGCCGCTGGGGAAGAGCTGGAATGCCAGCAGCTGTAGCTGCCAGGTGAGAGCCGTGCTGGCGTGCAGCGATCCCTGTGCACTCCTCGGGCACCTGTCGGATTGCTGGAGACAACTCACACATGTGGCGAGATCAAGCCATGGGATGATCCCGTCATTTCTTTGCCATTTTGCAGCTTGGTGCCGTCTGGAGGGTGGCACAGACAGAGCCTAAACTAAAAAGCAATCTGCAGTATCTGTTAAGGTTGCAAAAGGAAAACAAAAGCTAAAGTCAAACCAAACAAAAGACTAAAAACCCCTGCGGGGGGAAATGCGACAACAAATATCCACAAAGAGGGGAAGCTGCAAAACCCAAACATCTGTGCTGGAAATGAGATGAGATCAAGCCGATCGTGGCGGCCATGATCAGTCACTGACAGGAACAAACAAGTACACAAACGTGCTGGAAGGGAAGAACAAGGATTTCTGAAGTATTTTTGGCATATCTGAAAAAAATAAAAGTCATTCTGCCTGGGCAAATGCACACTGAAGGGTTCTCTGGCTTTCTTGGCCAAGGAAGATGGAAGCCTACAGAGACTGCCTGAATAGAAGCCATCAGAACACGATCGCTAACAAGTCCCACACTTGCCATGAAAACGAACATTTGATAACTTGACATTGTACAAACCTACTGTTTTATATGCTCTCATTTCTTTATTTTTGTGTGCTTAGTGCCTCAGTAACTAGCAACTTTGTGCTGATGTATAAGTGTAGGTAACAGTAAAAAATACATCCTGAAAATCAGTTGTAAGGCCCTTCAATAATTTGATTTCCAGTTGCATCCCTAGACTGCTAATGAGACAAAAGTGGTGGACATGTTTTGCAGCTCTTGAATTTACGGATCTGACAGGCAAAAGGTATTTGTTCCTTCTCACTCTCGTTCCTCTTTCAGCTTCTTTTCTCGAAACTGTGACAGGCTAAACCAAATGTAATTTATAGAAGGCCACAAACCCCTACAGTATGAGAAGTAAGATTTGGAATGCAAAGTATACATGCTTTGAGTTCACTTGCCATTTTTACATGGTCACCTTTCAGAGTGCAATTGCTTTTTAATTAAATATGAGTTTTCAGAATTTTTTAAACATCGGTGACCTGACATAACTTTTAAGTTGTCTCACAATTCTCGTCAATTTTCAATGATAAGCAAAAAGTAACAAGAACCAGCTCTTTTATGTTTCAATGATTATGAAAATTTTTAGAATAGACATATTTTTAGAATTGACATAATTCTGTCAATGCTCTGAAAACAGGTTACTTGCATCCTGTGGCACTCATTCTTTTGATGAAGCCATTTATATTTACCAACTTCATTGTTGTTGAGTCATTCTTTGCTCTGATATTGCTTTGAGGCAGAGAGAGAGAGGTAGGATGAGAATTTTATATAACTTAGGTGACCTGTCATAGATCAGAATATAAACAAGCAATAATTTATAAATACTGTGATTTTAAAATAATTTCAGAACTTAAAAACTTTGCTGTCTCTTCTCTAGACTTGATTCTGAAAATGAATTACTTTTAATTCTCATTCATTTAATGAAATACCAGCAAAGCCCTAGCTAGTTAAAACTGCAAGAAGCATGCAATTTAGGATAGTTTCCAAGATTTTTGTAGGAAGATACTTCCTAGTATGTTCCAGAGACCTCTGGCATTCCTAAGACAAGTCCCACAGAGCCTGATCCAAATCTCATGGAAGTCAGTGACAATCTATCCATTGACCTTAGCTGTAGAAGGAAATTGTGTTAGGTCCTTGGACTGAAATAAGCTCCGTATCAAAGGCCTGTGCACGTTCTGCTCATTGAGTAACCAATACTCAATCTCAAAGATGAACTTGGGTCAGTCTTTAGTGGAGGCAGCAGCCTGGTTGTCAAATGCACCCAGTGGCAGCGATGGCTCTTACAGCTGTTCGTAATAAATGAACACAGCATGGTGCCAAATCAATGCACAGGGGGTATTTTTGAAGTCAGTACTAGAGGCAACTGTATTGTCAAGGGAGGTATGGCCTCTTTAGCTTTAGTTTCTTTAGTTTTTTAGTGCAAACCTGTGACATAACAGCCTGGGATAGGTTCATATCGCCCTGTTGAATCAGTGCAGTGATAGCGTTTGGTGTCTCTTGCCCACCTCTTGAAGAAAGAGGGGTAGATTAAAACGCTTGGTCACACAGATCATGGTCTTAAAAAGCAACTGGATGTCTGGGGTGTCTGATTGTTGAATATTTGAGAAAAGGGCTGATGAACAAACTTGCTGTCACCCTTTTCCCTAGGGGCCTGGGTCCTTAGAGCAAAACTGGTTTGCCAAATAGAGTTGGGGGCATGCATAATAGTCACATAAACAAGGATCAGGAAAAACGGTGTCATTTGTAATACTAGCCTGTGTACACCATCAGATAGTTTTTATCACAGAAAATGTACGGAATTTGAAGAAGGATGTCATTAAACTAAATATTCAAAAGGGTGTTTTATCACTTTTCATCAATACCCACCAATATGTTGTGTTGGTTTTGGTTTTTTTAGCTGAGGAGAAGCACTTAACGTGTGTGATTTACAGTTGCTACTTCCCATACTGGCAGTGACGTGAGACAACCTGAAGGACTGCAGGTGTCCATGCCCTGGATTGCTGGTGTATGATAACATCACTGTTTCCCTGCCAAACACCCAAGCTGTGCAGGTAATGTGTCTTCGGTTTTGTCCTGTTTGGTTTTCATGCTATTAGTCCTTCTTGATGATACAATGAGTGTACATCGGCTTTTCTCAGTTTCAATCTTCATCTTTCCTCAGGTCTTTTTTTTGGTTGGTTGGTTGGTTGGTTTGTTGGTTGGGGTTTTTTTATAGCCATACGGCAGTACATTTACGATTGCAGACTGAAAAGCCTGGTTTGATATAATCACTCCTTTTCCTCAAAACTTCTCCTAAAGTGTTTAAGTGCACTGCCACATCCATTTGAACCTCAGCATAGCAGGACTGCAGCCAAGCAGCTGGGTTGCATAATGCACTTCTCTAAATCAACTTGAGCAGATGGGAAAGAAAACCGCTTGAGCTAGCACAGCGCAGCTCCCCTTGGGCACTTTTCAGATGGCAGGGGAAGTGCAGCCTGGCGATGCCCTACTGTCTTAATTTTTGTCCTCTTGGATGATAGAGGCAGCCTAGCCTGAACAAGGGATTATTCTCCCCTGGCTCTTCCTCTCCCCCCAATTTACAGCACTGTAGAACTATATAATTTTAAACATTGCTTATATGGTAATTTTTCTCAATCATCATGCATTGCTTCATTTCCACTGGTATTTAGGAAAAAAAAAAAAAGGACGAATAAAAAATTAAACACTCAAGTGAAATATAAATAAGAACAATGTAGGTTAAAAGGTAACTAAAAATAGTGGTAGTAGTAAGCCTTGTTTTATGCTTATCAGGTAGGGAGCCCACAGCTGTAAGAAGAAATTAGACCTTGTCAGTTTATTAAAAACCCATGATCACATCTGGTTGATTTATTAAAAACAGAAGGAAGAGAATACTACTAAGCAAGGCTAAACACATCACTTAATTCAACTCCATGAAGTCATTAAAGTCATACTGGCATAAGTTTGTGTTTAGCTGGTATTACCTGTTCTCTGGTGTAGAAGCAAATGGTTATATAAAAACAGTAGAAAAATCAAGTTAAGGCAAGCTACATTTTAAGACAGTTTAAGCAGAATCCATTGGTTTTGAGCAAAAGCTTCACCAGCAAAACTTGTTCATGTGAAGGGAATCGCATATATGAATGTCAGTAGTGGTGTCATGGGTTTTAAAGTCCCTGGTCAGCTAGTCAGTGAAGGAGGGACATATCCGTGTTCTGGATGGAGGTGCTGCTTGTTTGTGCTGCCTCATGCTAAAAGGGGGAAGAACTCAAGTCTTGGCCCCAAAGCAAGCCATGGCTGTACCTAAGAACCTGCCTGAAGGGCCATGAGAAGATCACAGATCTCCTGTCCTTGCTCTGATAAACAACAGCAGTGCCTGCCCTCTTTTTCTTCTCACACTTTATCCAAAGATTCAGTTCATTTCCAACCTGCTTTCCTCATACCATTTATTGATGTCAGTGGTTGGGAAATTGCAAACTACTTCACGCTTTAACAATTCTCAAAAAGACTGAAGCCCTGTGTGCCAGGGTATTCCCTTATGTGTGTCCTCTGCAACTTAAATTGTGCTAGACCTAGTTTAGGATGACAGCAATGTGGGCCAAAGAACTGATAAAGCTACAGAGGGTTTAGGGTGTCAAATACTTAATAGTCGAGGGACATTGACTATTGGAGAGCCTGGGGCAGTGAAGTGCTGAGGCAGATTTAAACCATTCTAAGCTGACTTGGTCCTCATTGTCTATATATGCAACAGCTGAGTTTAACTTAACTTTGAGTTGCCAGGCTCTAATTCCTCCCGGTCTCCGCCTCCCCCCCCCCCCCCCCCTGAAACTTCCTAACTTTTACACCACTCTGCTCTGTATCCCCTTGCATCTTAACCCAGCACTGTGCATTTCCTTCACATTTCGGTGTCTCCTTTAACTGAGTCATTCTGCAACATTTTGCTGCGCTTCCTTGTCTTGCAAAGGTTGAATGTATTTATCCCTACCTTTTTGAAGCTTCAGTGTAATGTGAAGCACCAGGGGAGCCCTTCTGGCTTTTATTTTCTCTGCAGGAGTCCGTGTTCAGTTTATCATCTTGGCAGGATACCATGTGAGCAGCAGAGTTCATGATTGACATGGGAGGCTCGAAAGGGCTATCGCTATCAGTGCAGGTAGAGCTGATGCATATTTCATCACTTTGGCAGAGGTTTCTATGGGTCTTGTGATCTTTGCAGGGATCCTTATGGGAAATTCAATGAGGAGAGTCTCAGGAGAGATTGGAAGACGAGAAACAGAGGCAGCTTTGAGGTGGTTGCGTTGGTGGTGGAACAGAGAGATAATGACATTGAAAAAACAGCAGTGAAATAAGAAAGATGTAAAGAGAGATGAAAAGCCTTTTTTGAGGCTAAGACCTCTGCAGGGAAGAAGGAGCGGAGTTCAAAGATCATTGGGGCTTTGGCTGGAGCAAAGATAATGGGGAGGAATAAGCAAATTTGAAGTGCATGTTTCAGGGATATTGCCCCAGCAGTAGGGTGTGGTGTGTAACCAGTGAGACAGTAAAGAAAGAAACAAAAATGCAGCAAAAGGAAAGAAAAGTTTGCTGGAAACAATACTGAGAAAAATAGCACCCTTAAGACAGTTATTGAAATGGTCAGAAAGGCAGAAAGGAGAAAGGAGAAAAGAGAAAAACAAGAACAGCTACGCTGAAATGTATGCAGGAGGGAGGGAGCTCCTCTCAAGTTTCTGTTAATGTAGTGTTGTGGTTTAAACCCAGCTGGTAACATCACCCAGAGGGATGGGGAGGAGAATCGGAAAGGAATGTAAAACTCAAGGGTTGAGATAAGAACAACTTAATAACTGAAATAAAATAAAACAAAACCATAATAATAATAACAGTTATAATTAAAAAGAGGGAGAAGGGAAGAGGAATAAAATCCAAAGGGAAGGGAGAAAAGAAGCCCAGTGATGCACAATACAATTGCTCACCGCTTGCTGACTGATCCCTGAGCAGCAATCAGCCTGGACAATGCGCCCTGGGGGGGG
>JAVJGJ010000059.1:79433634-79446275 GCA_035590215.1 Microhierax caerulescens | reverse complement strand
GTTGTTTACTTCTGAATATACCTCAAGATTTGATTTTTGACTGCTAAAAAGTCAGTTCTTTCATTAAGAGCTGTTGGGGGTTTACAAGCCATGTGCCTAGGTCTAATGTGCCACGGCTATGGAACATTCCCAGCCAAGACCTCCTCTGTGCCGTGTCCTCCTCGGGCAAGGACTGTGGAGTGGTTTTCAGGGAAAGGTTACAATTTCATCTTTTTCCCCAGGTCTTTGTCTGAAGGAATGTGAAAGGATTGGATAGATGGGGGATGTGTTTATTTCAGGAAATACTGTCTCTTCTTCTGTTTCTGAGAGGGAATACATTTGGCAATGTGTTATTGTCAAACTACATAGGTGCCCTCCAGAGAGTCTTGTACACAATGTACCCTATCTGTCTGTAAGAGGAATAAACAGGTATATGCTGGTACAAAGCCAGGATCTGTAACAAGAGCTCTGCTCTTCACTGACAAGGGAAGTGCAAGTGACATTTGTGCAGGACTTTGCAGCAGTTCCTCACACAATATTACACAGACTGAGAAAAAAACAGCCTCTGAAGAAACAGATGAAGACACATTCCTCAGGGATTACTGTGTGATGACTTCGGAGGCAGAGTGCAGCATCAGTAGCCAGCATCCCAAGAGCAGTAAGAGTCCTCTTGCCCAAGGTACTGCCACCACAAACGGGCAGCCTGCCTCTGTAAAACCCAGGGCGAGAGAGAGTTAAAGGCTGACCCTGACATTTGGAAATTAGCCACCCACCCTGTCTCGTTCCTGCTTACCTGCCTGCTTGGCAGTGGAGCAGGCTGGTGAAAGTGCTCCTCTGATCACAGACTGTTTGGAAGAGAGCTGGCAGATCTACCACTGGCGCATGTGTCAGCATTGCCGTCAATCAAAATGCTTCACTAAAAGATTCACTTAGTAGCACAAAAAAAACCCAAACAACTTGGCGTAATGTTTTGTCCCTTTTGTCTTGCTCCTTCCCCTGGAGGAACCCTGCGCACACCCCAGTGAAGCAGGGGCAGTTTCAAACAAGCTTCTCACAAAAGAGCCACATTCCCCTTGCAGGACTCGTACCTGCCTCCCCTCAGTTCAGTCCCACCCCACGAGTTCTCCAATCACCCAGCTGATGTTCAGGATAAATCAATTTCAATCCCAAATTCTGTTTTATGTCCTTATATAGCCCAAACACGAACTTGAGGCTCTTCTCCAAGCTGTTGCCCATCTGTGTCAAATGCTGCCTTTGCAGAAGTTCTCACCCCAGTTAATTACCTTTCCCTTCTCCCTCCCTGCCCCACTCTTTTCTCTCTGCCATACTACAGGTGGCTCAGGCTCTTCCATCCGCTCAGCCTCCTTCCCCGCAGAGGTCACAGGTCCTCAGGGTGGAAGAAGCTGCTGCTGAGAGGTGAGGAAGAGCCAAGCAGCAGTGAGCTCCTTGCAAATGTGGGTTGGAGAGGGCTCTTCTCAGCTCTCTGCTTGTCAGTCAGATGTGCTTCTTGTCAGTCTTGCAGCTCTTGGGGGAAAGTGGCAGAAGGGCTTTTTTCATCTCAATTTGGCAGGCAACCAGACAGTCGGGTAGGGCAGAGGGGTGCAATAGTTACAGATTAAGAAACAAATAAATATCTGAAGTCAATGGAATAAAGTTGCGCAAAGCCAGAGAGTGATTGTGAGAGATGGAGACTTCAGACAGCTTTGCTCTGCGGTAACCTTCACCCTGTTGGAAAATGGGCTTTTTTGCCATTGTAATAGGAATGTTGGGCTTGACAAACACATCTTTCAACTGCTTGTTTCTTCTTCTGACAGAGCTCTCTTTCTATAATTCAAATAAATTCTCTTTGGGAGCTGCATTTCTGTACTGGAATAATTAAAATCTGAGATGATTCCCCAAAACTGACAGACAGTGTGGCATCAATCATGTCTGTCAGCAAGCCTCACTTCTGCTGTAGCAGCAGGAGCACTGGCTCAGCAGTGGTCTGCGAACACAAGAGAAGCAACATCAGCAGGGAGACGCAACGCTTTTTATTAAACCAAATGATAGACTTGAAGAAAGGCCTTTGTGTCAAAAGTTGCCTGTTTTCTCCAAAAGTGTGTGCTGGCCTTAAAAAAGGCAGGATTTCCTCCTTCTAGCCTGTGACATTTACATTACCTGTGCTTTGATCAGGGTCTGCAGCTCGCTTCAAACACTCCCCCAGGACATCTGCTTGTTTTAAGCACCACTGGCTGTCTCTTTTGCTATCAAAGGAGCTCCTTTTGCTAGCTTTTGATATGGGGAAATGCATCCCCCTGTAATCAAAGTGATGTTTAACTCATCCCTGAGCATCTGGAAAGAAACCTTGAAGAACAGTTACTGGGTAAAGGTAAAATACACATTTAGGTCCAGCTGTGTAGGCTGAGTAGGGTGTGTGTGTTTGTATGTATATAGTTTATCATGTTCTAATTGTATTGCTGGAATGTGAAGGCAGCTGCTTTTTTATATTACAGATTCAAGGCATACTGTCTTTACTTTTTAAATAGAGCTGTAAAGTTAAAAAAATGCACAGAAAAAATAGTTTCAATTTCTTATTATAGAATGCCATTCATCTGAGTGTCTCAGAACATCACAAACCCACACTTTATTTAATAGAGTGATCTTGTCATTATTAAGTAATGGACTGACAAATGGCTCAGTAAAAATATTTGAAATTTTAAATATTAAAGAGGAAGAAGCAAGTGGAAGGCAAGTGCCTTTCTGGTCTCGCTGGGTTCACCTCCGCAGCCTCTTCCAGAATTCCTGAAGACCTCTTTCCCCCGATTCCCACCCACCTTCTCTGGGTTGTGATGGAGGTACAGAAAAGCAGGCTGAAATTACTCTGAGCTGATCAACAGGTGTGTCCTACCTATGTATACTCACATAGAGCAGGTTTGATAAAAAATGCTGTGTGGCTGCTGCTGGCTGCCTGCCTGGGACAGGCACCACGGAGAACCTACAGCCTCAGTGAACCCCTGGGCAGGATGATGACAGGAGAGATGGGGGACTCTCCAGAATAAGGGTGCATGGCCTGTTTCAGTGTATTTAGAGCGTAGCCTTTCTTTGTTCTGCTCCGCGTCCTTGAGGGATGAGGGTCAATTAAGCCTGAATGTCAGAGCTAGCATTGCTACCCACAGTCTTAGTATGAACAGAAACAGCTGTCAGCAACGCCAGAAATAACCTGACATCCAGGAGCAGACAGGACAGTGAGCAGAGTGGGCATCTGTTGTACAAAGTGGCATTTTGCCAAAAGAATGATTCCCCCCATCGCCTCTGGCGTTCACATCTTCAGTACCTCTGCAGCCCCTGGTTGGGGGTGCTGCTGTCACTTTAGCAAGCAAAGTCCCTGGAGACAGCATTTCTTCATCCCACTTGACCCACCTGAAGGGTGGGTGTCAGGTCTAACCTCACCAGATGCCTGGAGCGGCACAGACGGGGCAGCGGGTGGCTGGTCCCCAAGGCTGGAGTCGCCTGTCCCGCGGTGGGATGAGCCATGCTCTTGGTGTGAAATGAATCCCACCCTCTGCCTCTTGCTTGTGGACTTGCACTGTGCATAGATCACAAATGGAGACTGGGTTTTACCAAATCAGAAAAAAAAAAACCCAAACAACAACAACCCCACAGCATTCAAAATTATATATTCCAATTATGAGGAGCAAACAGAAACCACCGTACTCTCCTCGTCCAAAACACTTGTGGTGCTGCTAAATGAGCTGCTGCAAACATTAAAATATTCTGCCGATTTTTTGTTACTCAGCAACTGCGGTGGTGGTTCATCAGTGAAAAGGCTAAAACTGAGTTTCCCTAGCAGAAAAATAATGAAAGAAAATGGAAAGCTCAAGACGTAGAAAGGGACTGATGACACCGGTCGCATAGCGGGAGGGAAATGAGGAGCAAATGGAAGTCTGGCAGCCTGGAAAGGTTAGGTTGCAGGCAGAGCTCCTGGAAAAGGATCAGGGGGTCACCAGCCTATTAGGAGATGAAGGGAAGGCAAGTTGTGAAGCCAAATGGAATAATTTAAAAGGCTAGTGAGTGGGAGAGATGAGGATAGCACAGCACACTACTAAGGCAGAGACCTGCCTGATCTGAGACTGTTATAATCTTAATCTTTCTCATTAACTGAACAGTTACAGAAGATGCCAACACATACTCTGAAGATACACAATTTCTGCTTGCAGTTAAAACTGGTTGAATCTTAAGGGCAACATCTCAAGCTAAAAAAAATTAAAATAATTAAAAATGAATGGTTGGCCAGATCCCTGCCGCTCGGCCCCTGCAGGCAGGAGAGCCCATCTCCATCGCTGCTGCCAGGTAGAGGAGCACTCATGCACAGCCGAGAGCGCTGCTCCTGCTTGGAGCTGCCTCTCCAGAAATCCATGGGCGCTCATCCGTGGGAGTAAAGCCTCCTGTGCACTGATACAGTGCTTATACAGCTGTCTACAAAACGAAGGGAATTATTTTAGTTCCTCCATCTGCCTTAACCTGGTTTTCTTCTTCCTCAGATTTTCATCAGCATCTTTTTGCCCCATCTGTTTTGTTGCACTCCTATTTTGTAGTCTTCCCTCGGTATCCATTACTGGCTGCTGTCAAAGACAAGGTGGAACCAGGTTCATCGTCAGGCTGATATGATATGGCCTTTCTTTGTGGGCTTCCTTGGGTAATGGCTTACTAAAAATTAAATCATTTAGTAAAAGGACAAATTAAATAATCAGTAGGGGTTCTTTTTTCCTGGGTAAGAGAAGAACATGTGTGTTATATTTCGTTTGAATTAAGGCTATAATCATAAACACATTGCTGAAACCATTATGTTTCATAAAGTGGCCTTATTATTTTCTGCATATTTTCCTTTGTGTGTGGAGTTTTTTCTTTCTATTAAATTGCATATCCATAGAGGATTTGGGGGCACTCAGCCAGTCAATCCAATTTGGAGTTGGATGGTGGTTGTAGTGGGCTAAGTCCCTTATCTGTCCCTGTCAGCTGTTTTACTTCTCTGCTATTGATGGAAACATAAAATTAAAAGTGGAATCAACTCAGAGGAGGCAAGAGCCCAGCAAGAGACTTAGGAGGGAAAAGTTGAGGAGGGAGATTCTGACTAATCTCTCTGCAGCTGGGATAATATGCTGGCAGTTTCGGTTTTAAATATGCATGTAGTAGACTAGTTATTTCACAAATATTGCCATTTCATTTATCTTTGTGGGTATCAAAGCAAGTATAAGAAGAAAACTGAAATCAGATTGGTAATGGTTGGGGGTTTTTTTGAGAAGTGGGTTTCCCACGTGATGTGTCCTGAGAAAGGATGAAACTCAAGGAATGAATAGGAGGCCTGAAAATGGATTAGTCATTCCTACAGGACACTAGCAGAAGCATGAAGAGGAACAAGCCAGTGTATATACTTGATTCTGTGCATATTTCATGTTGCGTACATGCTATGGTGAAAAATCAGCTCAAGCTATTGAAATCAGTGGTTACAGTGGTGCAAAATCCACATAAGAAAGAATTTGAATCTGATGGACCAGGCTGTCTGGTGTGTCTGTAGGATTCATAGTCGTCTTTGTACCTTCTGATTCTGTATGAGAGGGGACCTTGCATTTCTTCAAGATTGGTACTTCCCAGTAGGCTAAATGGTGACAGTTTCCCAAGTCCCTTGATGACCTACATTGCTGGAGGTGTGCAGGATTCAGGTGATGGGGCTTTCTTCATGCAAACCTCTCTGCTGTGCATTTATTTGGGGACTGGCATTAGGCAATACACTCTGACAAATAAAATCTCTTATGTGAGGGGTCCTCCCCAGGGAGGCTCCTCTCTCATATCATATGAAAAAGAAAACCTCATGATCAGCATTGTATCTCATCAGCAGGCTGGTCCTTCTCCTGCAGCAAGGGAAGGAAAAGGGTGACCCTTTAGTGCCTGAGGGACAGGCAAGCACACCTTTCTTCTCCTGGATGAGGGTTTCTTGCCAGTACAGAGGACTGGTGGGACAACCCCCACCTCTTTCTGTAGGAATCACATTCTTCAGATCGCTTCCCTCTTGTCCTTGGGGGAGACAAAGGTGTGCCAGGGCTGGGCTCGGTGTGAGGTGGGGAACAAGCGGAGCATTGGAAGCAGGAGGTGTCTGTCTGTGAGGCGAGCAGTGGCAGAAGGGCAGAAAAGCTGTGATGGATGTCAGGAGGGGAGGGTGAAGGAGCAAGGGAGTTTCTTGGCAGCAAGTGAAGAGTGAAAAGTAGTGAGGGAAAGCAACATAAGGAAGAGGGAAGCAGAATCTCTGTACGTATTTAAGAATATTAAAAGATACTATCATAGATGAAAAGAAAACCTAGCAAAGGGAAAGAGAGGACAAAGGCAGAAATAAATTGGTTTTCAAATCAGAAAATGTAATGCTAAACGAAGCAGTAAAATACATTGTGAGTGCTATTGATTTGGCTGACATCTATTTTCTCCCTCCTACTGGACAGCTCAACTTGCTGGTGGAGAGTGGCGCAGAAATGTCGGGTAGGTCAGGTGTTATGTTGATAAAAAAAGGTATATAAGGCTTGGCATCTCATCGACTTGCCTCCCCACCTGATTGATGCCGATGTCTCAGGCCACAGATGTTGCTCTTTGGATCTCGTACAAATTCTCAGCGGTGTTGCAAGGGGCCACTCCTCCCCACTCCTGTCCTTGTGTAGGCACGGGTGCCTCTGAGTCAAGATGCTGATAAATAACTGTAGTGAACTGGATTGATTCTTGTGGCTGTGTGAAAGCTACCGTGAGCGCAGGAGAGGTGGTGAGAATGGGCAGCTAAACGTGGAGGCAGAAATGACCTCCCTTTGCAGTGGTGACACAGATTTATGCTGGATAACAGTGCTCATCTCGTCACCAACTGGCAGGACACGAGTCCCCATGCTCATAAGAAGCCTCTCCTGTCTTGATTCTCTGATGTGTCTCGTGCAGGAGTTCTTGTTTACTTATCAGAAACCAAGCTGAAAAGAGAAGGGGAAGCCCAAGGCAGCCCCCGTTCCTGCAGCCTGCTAACTATCACCTCCTACGTTTCTCCCCAGTGAACCCGTTTTTTTGGCCTCTGCCCTTTGTTTCTCCATGCAGCTTGCGAGTCTCTTGATACTCGATGCTCCTGGGTAACACTGCAATAAAGAGAGGAGGCTTTGGTCACACCCACTAGAACTCCATGTAAATTTTGTCCCATTAGCTACAGCCAAGGCAGGTTCTGCAGGTCTCCTGGTCTTTCAAATATGCATTCAGGGCACGTGTAGAGGAATTATAGAGGAAGAGAAGAGAGAGCACGCCCTGAGTGAGGAGGAGAGATGAGGAGAAGGCAGCAGAGGGACTGGGATGAAGAGTGTGCCAGTATGAGATGGTAAAAGACCTTGTTGCAGCTGGATAGCTTGGAGAGTCCTGCGACAGGCACGGTTTCTGGAGACCCTGTGGGAGGTTCTGATCTTGAGCTACTTGCAGAATAGAAACGCAAAGCCCATCCCTGAGGGTATTTATAGATAGTTCATGACTCAGGGAAATTTCCTTACTGATTGTCTTTTGCTAAACAGAGATAGCATTTTTTATCTTATGTGTAGTAAAGCTGTAGAAAAACTGCTTGGGCCTCCCTTCTTGAGAAAAGACCTTTCTCAGTGAGTTGTGAATGGACCAGCTCCCTAGCCCAGTTCACAGAATACCGCCTGCCCTTTCAGGGACAGTAAAGTCACTACCCCTTTATGTAAGGATTTTCTTTACATGTGGAGAGATTGCCACATGGTGGCAATTTACCTCCACTTTACAATTGTGTATACAAGCACCTAACCCAGTCAAGCTTCTTTTCCAAATGTCTGTTTTCTTTCAGTCCATCCCATGCTCTTAGGAAATGCTGGTCCCTCAATGTTCAGATTACTTGCTCCTCCTTTGTTTGTGTTGGGGGTCTTTGTCCCTCTCCACCCTTCCCTCCCACCCCCCAATGCTCAGGATGCCATTATGTTTTCCTATCTCCTTCCATCCTCCCTAACAAAAGAGACTGTTTGGGCATGTTTGGATTTTATATAATCCTTGGCTAGTTTCTTAAAAAGCCAGATAAACTTCTTTTCCATACAGACACAAGTGGGATGACCACGGGGGCAGCTGGGGAGAGCAGGGACCCACAGCAGGACAGTGCAGAGGGTTGAGACAGACCACAGCTCCGTGCTCAGGACTTTGCTACGACCCTCTCCTCAAGCAGGCACAGGGAACAAAATAAGAAGCCATAACCCAACCTCTGCCATAACACTTTGAAACCAAACCAGCTGTGTCAGAAGTCTACACGCTTACTTTAGAAGAAGGGCAGCAAATGTGACAAGAACTCCCTATAATAATCATACCGTGAAGATGCTGACTATGATCCCATTACCAATGGTGTTCTGAAACGGGTCCAAAGCAGTGCACAGGTTCCTGCTCTCCTTTACATGCAGCTGCTCAGGGTCCAACGCTCTCGTTCTCTTGCCTCTCAGAACCACAAGCACCCTTCTGAGGATGCTGCCTGTAGCAGCTATGGAGAGGATCTCGTTTCACTGCAGGAACAGCAACAAAGAGAGGGCTCCTCACGCAGCAGAAAAGCCAAGATGTCCCTGGAGTGATTCCAGCAGCTTGCAGGCTGAGATATTTTTACAACATCACAGAAACATGAGATCTTATTTTTCAAGAGTCCTGATTGTAGGTTAGTGTCTGTTGTGCTTTCTTTGTGCTTTCTTTTCAATGCACATTTGTTACAAAGTGTTGAAACTGACCTCTTACTGAAATTGGTCTGTGCCAACCTACCACTTTTTGTTGGCATGTATGTTTAAAGCAGTATTTTCCTCTATATGGAATTTCATTCATAGATGGCAGATACAGGTTCAGAAATGTGACTATTTGACAAGCAATGTTTAGGATCAAGTGTCATTTTTTGCCATTTAACCATTATAACAAGCATATACTCAGCAAACAGTCTGAATAAAATTCCATTGTATAGAACCATCCTCTGGTGTGAATTATATTTTTTGTGGCAGGTTTACTCCTCTGACAGAGAAAATTCAATATGTAGCTGCATTTCTATTACAGATAGTCTTCTGCTAGCCAACAGATAAGCTTTTTATCAGCAGCCATGCTTCTGTGGCACTCTTCTGGGCTCCTGCCAAGCTCTGCCTTCGTTCCTTTCATGAACAGATCAATGTGCAAACATTTGAAAAACCTAAATAACATAGTAGCTACTTGAATGTATGCTTAAAAAAACCCAAAACCAAAACACAGAATCAAACTGGTTTCAAAACTGTTACACCTACCTAATGTACCTAATGCAAATCTACAAAACCAAGGAAAGAAGGGAAAGGGGTAGCACAGAGCGACCATTTCCAAAGCTGCCCTGCCCCATGGACCATATACATCGGCTTTTTCTCTAAGCCACGGTGGAAGCCTACCCTCCCGTGCCTCCTTGCCACGTCACCCCTCAAACAGAACATGCAATACCAGCATCAACTGGAGCTAGTACTTTTGGGGAGAAAAGTCTGGGTAAAGAATGTGATAAGGAACAAGCAGAGAGGAGAGGTTACAGTGTGGCGTGTTGTTTGTTATGTGTAACAGCAATGCCAAGGTGGGTGTGTGGGATGTGTGTTTTGACACACACAGTCACTGGTTAAAACCCCAGCCTGAAATTCAGAGACAGAGATGACCAGCGGCTGCAGTTGCATTGTCTGCAGGGGTTGCTGAGGGCATCCTCTGCTGATAATTGAGCACCATACATTTATAACATAATAATGAGGCAGTGGGATTCTTCACATTACACCATCACACAAGCTGCTGGCACAAACCCAGGTGCATTTTGTCTTCTCCGTTCTTGTGAAGTAGCTCTCTGTCCTCCTTTTTGCAATGGAATAAGCACCTGTGGAGATAAGACCCTTTTTTCCCCCTCTGTTACCCTTCAAACAAGAGAATGTGTGCTTGGAGTGATGCCCTTTAGCGGGAGAGATGCTGGAATACTGCAGTCAAAAAGTTCCCCATGGGGAAACTGCAGTGGTAAAAGAAAAAAACTGGAGAAAGTGAAGTCACCTTGGTGGGCAGCTATTGAAAAAAAAAAACCAAAAAACCCAAGAAAAGAAAGAGGGAAGACGGATTGGAAAGGGGTTAATGTGTGAGGGTAATATAAAATGTAAAAAGGTACCAGAGGAGGAATGGGAAAACAACAACAACAACAAAGGGAACAACAAACAGAAGGAGAAGGCATAAGCAATAAAGCAAGAGAGGCAAAAAGATGAATCAAATCTCTTTCCTTACTGAGGGGCTGTACCACAACCTGCCTTATCTTCTTTTTATATAAATGTATAAATAAACTTCACTAGCTTTCTTCCTGTCAAGGGGGATATAGAAGGTGATAATAAGTTCTTACAGAGGGTAAATAGTTTAAGGGAATGATACTAGCGATACTGAAGTATTAAAATAAAGATCAAAGCCAGGACTGCCAGAATAGGGTTTCCAGGTTATCCATACATAGTTACGGCTCTAACGGATTAAAGACTTGTTTGAACATAAAAAGATGAAAAATGGTTGGGTTCATCTCCATTACAAAAATGGCTTGATTACAAAACAAGGTAAAAGCCCAATTCTATCAGGCTCAGATTGAACAGTGCTTTATGAATAGCTTCATTAAAATTAGTGGGATCGACTCGGTGTGCTGTTCCTCATCACAAGTAAGGGTCTCCAAAGCCAGTCTGCCCAAGCTCAGTGGCACTTTGCAATGCTTAGATCAGTTTCTGTTCTGGCTTCTGGAGCAGTAAGGATGACAGCAGTGTTCCGACTGTTCACCTCCGTCAGCAGCAGCAGACTTACTGTTATATAGGTAAACATTTGTCATCAGGAGGAAAATCTGTGCTCTGCAATCTAAAGCCATCAGTGCACAGAGCATTGTTACAGTAAGTGCCAGTTCCACCAGTAGTCTCCAGTGCCATGGGAGTGAAGGTTTCTGCATTCAAACTCTACAGTCCCTTGGAAACCAGAGCTGTTCTGGGATCAGTAGGATAGGTAAACAGGCGCTCTGGGCCAAACAGCTCTCCCTGCTCTCAAAGCCATAGCTCTCCTGGGCACAAACATTTCAAACACCTAAAGTAGGTGAAAAAATACCTTGAATGAAGTAAAAGTCACACCACAGTACAGAGAAGACCAGATCACTTTTTTCATCTCTGTTTCAAATGCCATCTATTATACCAATATGCTCTCAGGCCAAATGAGGTTTGTGGAGAGAAGTTCAGTTTGAAAGGGAGTGGTTGTACTCCAGAGACAGTTTCTTTCTTGCCATTTCCCTCTGTAGTCAAGTGCAAACAGTTCTAGGATTTTACATAAACTTTAGAGTAGGGTTCAAAATGGAAATGTAAAATTCAGTGTATCAGAACTCTGGAAGTTGTAAACCCTGGCTAAAAAGCAGCTGTAGAGTGGAGCTGGTCAGGTTTGGGGTCCATACTTTTACATTTCCACCAGTTCCTGTCTGGTCCGTCCAGTTTTGCTCAGATGTCTCAGACCTGATGCTACCACTACACATGTTATGATCACTGTCACCTTATAGACAGGACAGGTAAAGAAAGAAAGGAAAAGTCCAGGAAAAAGCTACCATGCCTTCCTAACTATCTTCAGGATGATGGCTTCCAACAGAAGCTTGAAATTTGTGACTTGAATTCACCTATAGGTCTGCAAGAAATGTTTGGCACACAGCCACTCCCGCTGCTGACAGACGGTAGAGCAAAGAACAGAGCCTACGAGGATAACAACATTGCACCCACAGCTTTTCCTTGCAAGGCAGTAGCATAAGGTCGCTGTGAAATCAGTGGGTGTTCCCCAACATTTCTTGCACTGCTGAGCTTTCTGGCTGGAGGTAGCCCAAACACGCAAGCAGCCGAAAAACTCTCGATTTCAGCACAGAGGTGACATAAAAGAAGAAGATACCTAGCCAGAGACAGGCAGGTTTATGTGGGTCAGGGCTATGTCTGTTATGTGCCAGAGGCCAAACCTGCCCTTTCCACCTCCAGCCAGGGAACTACAAAGCTTTCAACCCCTCGGGACTTCTTTCCCCCTCAGCTTGTCAAAAGAGCAGCTAGGCAGGATACAAAAAGGAAAACTGCTGCAAGACAAGAATGAAAAAATTGGAAGCTTTAATATATTCCTACTGTCTGTCCCCATTCCTCCTTTTCTACGCATCAACAGTTTTAATAATCTAGCAAAAGCAAAACCTGAAACTAGAAAATCCTTTCCTGCCCAGTGTCACTAAATGCTCATCATGTACTAAGAAACAGCACGATGAGAAGTGATGCCTTTAGTATGTTTCTCTCTTTTCTTTTTTCATTTGACACCGGTGAGTTCTGCCTTTGCATTTTTAAAAAAGCTGCTCTAAAAAAAGCAGCTCACATTTTAAAACGAACAAAAAATTAGGGCCTGATTATGGAACTGAAGTTAACACAGAAGAGGCTTTTAAACAAGATAGACCAAAAAGAGTAGAAGAAGGAAAAAAAAGAAAGCCGTGAAACCACTCTTATGAATAACCGCTATGAAAACAGACCAGTTACATCCACGCTAAGCGTTTGTAGAGTAAATAAAGCAGATGGGGGATTTCCCACTGCTGGTCTCTTTCTTCTAAGGGTGGTTATTTGCAGTCCCTAAACTCTCAGCTG